>OZ023274.1:75923970-76404881 GCA_964007475.1 Hybos culiciformis
TAATGACACTGTAATAAAAATCTTAATTTCTTCTCCTCTCTCTTGTTAGTGTTTAAGTTTGTAGTTCTACTTTAAATTCGTTGACAAAACATATTGGTAAGAAATTTGAAAAGTGTATATGATTTAAAAATAACAATTTAATAATGACTGATTGATATACCACACTTAATAACAAATTTCTTCAGAAACAATTTACAAAATTTCTTATAAAAGTAGTAGAAAAGTAGTAGAAAAGTTTTTGTCTCTCCACCAGCATTTCATATAATACAAAAATTGCGACTAAAAGTTACACATTTTTTTCAGTAGATGTTTCAGAATTACAATAATTGCGATGTCATCATTCTCATCTAATTACAATATTTATATTTTATTAGAAGTTATACAAAACTAAAAAGACTAAATTACATTAGATTTTTCTTTTGATTTAAGACTGAATAAAATTTTTTTTGTTAGCCCATTAAGAATTTAAAATTTGCTTTGTAAGTAAACTGAGAGTTATTATATTTATCTATATAGTCGGTCTGCCCATTCTAAAACGATATCAATGAAACTCCTTATTGGCTTCCAAATAAAATTGAAAAAAAAAAAAAAATGAAAACTAAAATGCATCTGAATTTTAAGAATTCAATATGGCTGGATTTACTTTAATTTATACAGAAAAGCTAAAAATAAAATTATTATTTTTTTTTATAAAGTAATCTTCTTTTCGTTTCTGCTGTAAAAGGTTTTTTGATTATTTCGTTTTCGGTTATGTGTACATAAAGATTTCGTAAAAAATAAAAAAAAACATATGTGTATCGAAATACACAATAATTCTTTTAGTGGAAAAAAAAAAACAAAACAAAATATCTTTTTTTTTTTATGCTTATCTCAATATAGAGTTTTGTATACATAAATTTGGAAATTATCCGAAAAAAAAATAAAATCTGAAAATTCTTTAATATTTTCTTTAAATTGGTACATCCCTCTGCACCATCACAGTTCGACATGGTTTAATTTATTCCCAAAAAAAAAAAAAAAATCTAAAGTAAAAAATAAATAAGAAGAAGAATTAAAATAAGAAATGAATAAAAATAAACGAAAGCGAAGAACAAAAGAATGCAACTTAATAACGAGAAAAAAAAAACCTGTGCGCAAGTCTTATCAACATAACCATGGTTGAATTTAATTTGTTCACAAAAAAACAAAAACTTTTTCTTTCCTCCGTTTTTATTTTTATTTTTTTTTTCTTGTCAATATTTTATTTTCAGAGGCACAAAAAACGGTTCGAAAATTCAATCATATTAAAGTACTTAACAAAGAATAAGAGATATGAAGCTAGTCGCAATATTAGTTTTGGTTTTTTTATGGAATTTCATATTTTAATGTTAAGAATATCTTAATGGTAGGAAAGATATGACCATCAGGACAAGACTCCATTGAATCGAGACACCGTTCTATATAAGGCTATGTTTAATACTTGTACTTTTTAATATATCTATTATGATTATAGCAATATCCGACATAAAAATTTACTTAAATAATTTTTCGCTTGAAAAAAAATTTGAAAACTATAATTTTTAAGTAGCAACTTTTGCTAAAATTCAATTGCTATACTTATTTAGACAAGTTATTATATTTTTAATAATAAATGTAAGCTTTTGGGCACATACTGCCAGAAAACAACGTATTTTTAGTTGTAATCCTTCCTTTAATTTGCCATCGAGTTTTTCAGTGTAGGTACTTACATATTTATTTTTAAATTGAAATTTTACTTTAAGAAATTTTTCTTAAAAAATAGAAAAAAGTATCTCGAAAAGTGAGATACATATTATTTAAAGTCGTTATTTCGTAATTTCTTTAATTGATTGACAGAGGCTTTGACAGTTTAATTTAAAACGCTTGTAATGTTAAAATATTAAATATACAAAATATTGAGCTACATACCTCGCTTCGATCTCGATTTGTTTTTATATTTCCATAGATTCTAGATATTATATTCCATTTGAATACATATTGAACGAGTTGAAATACATGTAGGTATATAAAATATGTTTAATACTAAAATATTTTTAATACTAAAATCAATTTTTATTTTTTCTTTTAAATCCAAATTTCTTAAAGGCCACGAATTTATATTCTGATAACTTTTCTTAATTTTTGATATGTTGTTTTCATTTTATTTTTTTTTTTCGAGAAAGCAATTTTTTAAATGGAATTTCGTTATTAAAAAAAAAAAAAAACAAAAAGCTATAATGTTATTAGGTATACGTTGAAATTTTCGGTTTTATACGTTAAATATTGAGATTTTTTCCTGGGTATTTTAATTTAAAATTCAATTTTTGTTTTCGGAATGTCTGTATTTTAAAATATACGTATACTTACATATATATTTAAAGAACTTGATGGGTTATTTCAATTTTATTTTTTGATATATATTTATTTCTTGTTTTTATGTTATATCAATTTTAATAGAAATTTCCTTCCTGATGCCTGCACAACAAGTTCTTAGAAAGAATTTCACAGAAAAAGTTTTCGAAATTAATTTTTGAATTTGAGACATTCAAGTTCAAGTTGGCAAAAGGATCATATAATAGTACCTAGATACTGTAGAAATTGAATTTTAAAATTAAAGTCCAATAGATATTTTTTGCGATATGAAAATTAAAGTTCGAATCGTATTAAAGCGTACTATATTTTTACCCGCAAATATTTAAAAAAAAATATCGTATTTAAGCCAAAAAATTATCACTTTCAGTTTCTAATCACGAAATTACGAATCCTCCATCTTATAGCAAATCATTTTGAAACCAAAAATTTATTTTATATTTTTACTATTATTGATAAAGCCATATATGAATGTTGTTCCCAGTTCGTATCAAATTGCATTCATCGAAATGACTCTTAAGTTTATTTCTGAAAGTTTTAAATGCAATGTCCAAATGTACGTTAATTATGTTTTTCACAGATTATCTTTATTCCAATTTTCTCAGAAGTGGTAACACGAATTGGCAGATTCGAAAGAAAAGATTATAAAATATATTATATGTGTACTTTTTGCGTTAAAAGAAAATTTTTATGTCCTTTGAGTACACAAAAAAATATAAATTTAATTTTAAATTGAATGAATGTTTAAATTTTTTGTGTATTGAAAATTGATCAGATTTTGAAAATTAAGGGTTTTTTGTAAATAAAAATACAGGGTGATTGTGCAAAAAAAGAACCATTACATCGTTTATTTAGTAAATTCAGGTTTTAAAAATAAATAAAAAAGAATCAATAAATCGTTTACTTAGTAAGTTTAGGTTTTAAAAATAATATGAAAAATATTCAATTTTCATATTTTCAGTTAAGTTGGTAATATGGTAAAAAAAAGTTAAATGTGGACGAATCTGATAAAACTTGAATAATTGAATACTGCATACTACCTTTTATTGCAATTTCAAATGAAATATAATTCGCGAAATTTTGGAAATGAATTTAAAGAAAAAGAATTGAATTAACCAAATTATTTATTCTGTTTGCATTTCTTAATTAAATAAAAAAAACTAATTGATATAATTGAAGCGTCATGATGAGACTATAGTAGAGCAATTATATTATAATAACAATTAATATGTATAATACAAACGTTCACTCTGTATATATACATATTCTTCAATTACACAACATGACTTCGCTTTCAGGACAGGGCATAGGAATACGTTTAAATATTTTCGCAATTTATTATATAGGTTCTTATGTATGTTCGTTCAGTAAAGAGAATCAATGTAAAAAAAAAATAAATAAACTAAAATGATAAAATTATATGGAATAAAATATACAGAATTTTGTTGTTCACGGAAAAACGTGTGATGATTGAGTCAAAGAACAAAACAATTGAGCTATACAAAATTAATGCCTTATATACCTAAAAGAGTTAACCATAAAGTTAAGTTATCTTGTGGTTATTTGGTTTCCTTTTTGGATTTGGCTGTATATAACATTATTTATGCGAAATAATGTAATTTTTTTTGTTGAAACTAAAAACAAATCAAAAATTAAATTTTTCAATGGGTTACAACAATAGTTCAGGATTATTCATTGTATTGATTTTGTTTTATAATGTTTATTAATTAAAAAAATAGATATTGGACTCCATCATGCTCTTCAAAATTTCAATAAATCTAATTATAAAAATCTACAACCTCATAATATACTCACATAATAACGAATGTAAATATTTTGATTAACAATTTATTGTCAACTTAATATTATTATTATCAGATTAAATAAAATCTGGTATGTATAGAAAGCAGTATAAGATATATCATCCACACTTTACTATCGGGTGTATGCATTGAAAATGTCCAATTTTTTACCAAAAAAAAATTCGTTTATTTCGATATAAAAAGGAAAAACATGTTATTCAAAGTATTGGCCATCGCTAGCTACAACATTTTCCCATCTTCCTGGCAATTTATAGATTTCGTCCCAAAAAAAATTTGCGAGCTTTTTTTGCGTATCGATCCAATTTCTAATTCCGTCGACTGAAGTGAACCATATTCCGGACAGGGCATTATGAATGGATCGAAATAAGTGGTAGTCGGAAGGAGCCAAGTCTGAACTATAAAGCGGGTGGAGTAATGATTCCCATGCAGCATTTTCAACGTAGTTTTTGACCTGCTGAACGCGATGCGGCCGAGCGTTGCCGTTATGGAAAATTATCGACTGGTGTCTGGAGGCGTATTCCGGCCGTTTTTGTTTGATTGCTGCGTTCAATTTGTCAATTGTCGTCGTTCACCATTGATGGTTTTACCATGTTTTAGCAGCTCATAGTAGGCCACTACTTTTTTCACTTGGCCCGGGAGTTCCTTCTCTTCCACGTTAAAATCAGCAGTTTTAAAGCGTGCAAACCAACGCTGATACGTTTTTCTATCGGAAACCATGTCATGCTAATCTTCTGAGATCAATTGATGGCTTTCAGTCACGTTTTTTTTTAAATTAAAGCAAAAAAGCAAAGCTTCCCGCAAATGCTGTTTAGTCCGAAATTCGACATGGTTTTTGATGAAAAAAAATATTTTAATCTCATGTATGTTGCTGATGCGATACTGAATTATTTAGGTTTTGACGTCTACTTTAAGATACAACAGCTGTCATGGTCAAAATATGTATCAGAATGATAGATATGAAGTCGGATGTGAGTTGGACATTTTCAATGCATACACCCAATATAATACAGATTCGTTTTTAGCTCAGAAGTAGTTTTTTATAAAGTTATACGAATAATCATATTACTCGAATAATATCTAAGATAAATGTGAATATATAAAGATAAAGTATGCACACTATCACTTTAATTCTTTTACGCACACTAAAAGTGAACACTGAATGCTCAAAAATCATAGTTTACTTTAATACTCATTCGAAAAGATATTTATGTATACCAAAAATACTTTAATAAAATCATGATGTTTGTTTCCAGACATAAAGCTGTTAGCTGCAACATTCACGGTTTATAATCGAACCTTTAGAGAAAATTGATTCATTGACATAACACACACGTTTTAATGGTGGCGGCCATTCTTCTACTAACTTCATTAAATATGAAAAATTCTGTTGGTTTTTTTTTTTTCCTTTTTCTTATGCTAAAGTTATACTATATTGAATATATGTAATCAATATTAATTCCATGGTAGAAAAAAAAAAACCGATTTGAGAGGAATGAAAAATAATGAAAAAAAAAAACGTACAAAATACAAAATTGATGATACTCGATGATGGCGAAATTATTTTAATCATATAGCTAAAATGTATTTATGAAAATGGAATAAATATAAAAATTAATGTTTCCCTTTTATTTGTGTTTTTTTTTTTCATTTGAAAGCATAAACATTAAAGATATACATATACCTTAAATTCTATACCTTATATCTTATTATCATCGTGAGGTTTTAGTATATAGAAGAAGATGAAAAAAAAAATAAACAATAATAAATTTATTTGTTCTTTTTAATCAATATTCTGCATTGAATTGCTTTATTAAAATAAAAAAAAATAAATTTTATATTAACATGGTCATAACTCACTTAACTGTCATTAGGTTATCTTGAGCGATAATATTTATTTTTTTTTTTGCTCTTTTTGTATAAAATTATTTTGCTTGCAGTTATGCTGCAAACATTGCAAACATAATAAAAATATTACCGTAAAATACCAATAATACATAACTATTAAAAATAGTTGCGTTAATAGTACATATAAGTTTTTAATTTTTTCAGTGTTTACATACATATTAAAATATTTCATATTTTATGAATAAATGGGCTTACTCTTAAGATTCATTCGTTATGATAAGGCTTAAAAGTGTTTACGGACCTATATGTATGTTGAAGCCTTAGTTGAGGTGTCCTTTTTTGGATCCGTCTTCTTCAAGAATTGAGATAACCATTGCGTAAACGCTTCTTAGATTATTATTCTTACTTTGAATTTGAATATTAAGTTTCTGGCTGGAGTATACAAGTCGAAACGCAATTCTTAATTGTATAACTTCTTGTAATGCTTCTATCAATTTTTAACCGATTTCATAATACCCATAGTTTATTAATATTAATTTAAAAACAAAATTATTATGATAATATTTTTCCGGCTATATATAATCATAATTGAGGTTTATTCTAAAATTTTAATAGACTAATATTTATTGTAATAATTTTTTTCTTCTACTTCATTAAAAAATAATATCATTAATGGCTAGAAATAAATTGTTTTTTTTTTTTTTTATTTTTATTTTTTTTTTTTCAAATCTTTTATAGATTACTCCACACCCTAATTCCATTAATATCTATTGGGTTTTGATTAAAAATTTAAAATGCGTTTTTTTTGGTACATTAAAAATGGCTTGAACACATACCACTATGAAGATGAAAACTTAAATTAGGCTTTTTTTTTCTAAATTACCTACCGTGTTATATTATTTTCTAATTTTCATAAAATAATCATAAAAATCCCACTGCCTATTAAATAAAAAATCATTAAATATTTATTTCCAATGCACTGGAAAAAAAATTATTGGTTAAAATTTGGGGCTTTGGTAATTATATATGCTATATTGATTTTTACATACTTATATAATAAGTTTAATCATTTAACTCTAAAATCATAAAATTATTGCCTTATATATCGGGAATTCGATACAAAGCTCAAACTTAAATATATACTTGCTTATTGCTTGTAAACGTTAAAAAAGAAACTTGTATCTTTATTTCGCGTTTCTAACTTCACAAATTGGATTGTACGTTGATGAGTCAGTAACTCAATTAGGAAGTTTGTTCGATATTCCTGTTTTTACATATAGTATTAATTATGTATGCTAGCTATATGACTTTAGGAGTTTTATATTTATAGTTCGTTTTGTAATTTCAAGATAAATAATAAAATTTAATGTCATATAAAAAAGTATAACGAAATTTTTCTGAGTGCTAATTAAAATCTTACAGTTTCTTTTTTTTATTTTCATTTAATACGAAAATCAATGGCATTATTTATTGAAAATTTCAATATCATATCGTTTTTCATAACAAAATTATTATCTTCGGGCTAAAAACATATACCTAGGTATATAAAACTCTCTACAAAATATATATAGACCCAAACTTTTTAAAGAGGAATTAAAAATAAAATAAAATGAAAGCAACATGAATCCAGATTTTTTATTTTTTTTTTATTTAATTATATCAGCAGACATTTTTATATGTAATAAAATTAATAAAAAAAAATCATGTATTGAAAATGTGCGCGTTTTAATGAACTTATTTGATAATGCCACTCAATCCCTAAGGATAAATTGGGAACGATAGTTTTTATACATACATATATCTGTATATTTTCTGGTTTTAAATTTTAATTTAAAATCAGGTTTTTTAGTTTGTTAATAAAATTAATGTTAAGGTGGAGTTTTTAATTTACTATTATTGATAATTTTATTTTTCTTTTAACTGATAATAAAAAATTAGAATTAAAATTCCTGTAACTTAGTTAAAAATAAAATCAAATTTAAACAGTTTGGTTCCTTAATAAAAAACTCAGCATTTTTGGTTACTTTTTATATATGATTAATATAAAAATTATAATAAATGATGCTTAAGTTTTTTATTTCAGTAATAATGTGATAACGTATTTTTGTACAAATTTCCTTTATCCAAAAATATAGGCATATAGAATTCAGATTATCTCGCACAAGGAAATAAGTTTCGGAAATTTTAAACCATTAATATAATAAAATTTATCAATCAATTAACTCAAAAGTTCTTATTATAATTGATATACTTAAAGAAGTTTATATGAGATCAACAAAAAAATTTGCCTTAAATAGATAAAAAATAAATTTAAATTTTTTATACAAACGAAGTCCATAATCTAAAATTGAAGCACATTCATCTCAAAAATTGATTAAATTCTTTATTGCTTAATTGAAAATCTTATATAATAATGCTTAAATGACCAATTAATTGTTGTGATTATTGATAAATTGTTGTCAAATAGGGGGCCAAATCAGTAAAACAATTTAGTTTTTTTTGTTCCACTTTCATTCAATTGCGTGTCATATTAATTACATTTGAGAAACAATGTATCAAAATAATTGATGTTTTCAATTTTGGTATATATTTATTAAATAATTCATAATGCTAATTAACAATTTAATTTTTAATGAGAATATATAGTTAATGTTGTCAAAGTATAATATTATATACTTGTATTCGAGAATAATTTTAATAAATTTTATTATCGTTTAAATACAAAGTTTATTATAATTATAAAAAACAATAAATTTCCAAGTAGCAATGCTTAAAATTTTTGTTTCAAAGATTTACATTGAACTGTTAAGTATAAGTTATAAGAATATTTACAATAGTTCAGTTCATCTTTCACATTTTTTTCTTTCTAAACATAAGTTTCAAAAGTTTTGCTTTAATGTTATATTTGAAATACATATTAATGCTTTGATAAAAATACTAAACAATAACTGAGACCGGTAGCAATTGACCAATTGAAATGATGTTACTATAAATAATAATATATATGACAAAAGGAGAAAACTATTAACTTTCGAAGCGTTCATAAAGCTTGTAATAATTTTTGCATTTTATTTTATAAATTAAATCTTTGCTATTGCTAAATAACGAATTTTTCGCGGCCTCAATTTAATCAATCTAATAAGAAAATAAAGTTTTGATATTTATGTATGTACATAATATTATCATATTTTCTACAATTTATTGTTATGTACTTATGTGCAAGTTAATTTGTGTACCCCAAATTTTATAAGAAATAAAAAATCATTTAGGTTTGTCTTTTTTCATCAGTATATAGTTTCCGTTTATAAATTTCCCTGTAATTTTTATATTTGAATATTATTTTTCAAGTACAAATTATTAACATCTACCCTTAATTTAGCCTATACAATATGAATTTTTGACATTTAAATAAACCATAAAATGTGGGAATTAAGTAATATTTAAAAAAAAAATATATATAATATATTAAACAGGAAAACGAATAAAATGGTAAAAATTGTAATAACCTTAATATAATTACAATGTTATTTTGAAATAATTATTTATTTCCAAAAGTATTTTTGTGTGTTATTAGTTAGAAAAAAAAAAATTAAAAAAAAATCTTTATGAATTATTCATAACTCGAAAATGTTATTTTTTTTGTTAATTTGGTTTTTTGTTTTGATTAATTAGTAGCGGCATATTTAAAGTTTGACATATACAATTAAAACGTAATTAATAATTTTTTCGTGAAAATTTATGTATAATAATCAAAAATTTACAATACATGGTTAATGATGGACTCTCTATAAATATATGTTATGTACATTTAGGGTTATATGAGCTTAAATCACAATCAGATATTACTTGGAAATTAATCGATCCACAAGTTTAGAATAAATATTTTCTAATAATAATAATAATAAAAAAATTTAATGTTCTCGATCTCAACTCCAAATGCAAAACTTTATATAAGTAAATTTGATGGTTAATAATCTCGAAAAGCGCCGACTATGTAGTGAAACTGATATTAGCGACGTAGAACACTTTACAATAGGTAGTGACGTGAATAAAATGATGTAGCTAGTAAAAGTTAGCTTTAGATAGAAATAGCACATGTGCGAATGAGAATGATTAAGGAAATAGAGGAAGGAAGTAGATTTAAATAAACGGGAGTTAAAAATAATTATTTAAGATTATTCTAAAATTGACCAGCGACTAGTAAGGATGTATTAACAACGGGCGTCAGCATAAGTTGGTGAGATTTTTGATTTTAAAAAAGTAAAAGGTAAAAAGGAGGTTTACAATTTGAAAATTATACAATTATTTTGGAAGCTTATGTTAATGTGTCCTTTATTTTTTTTTAAATTTAATAATTACGGTATAAATACCTTTTATCAGCTTGTATTATCAAAAATAAAAAGAAAATAATTCTTCTGGTTAAATAAAAAAGAAATAACAAAATTATACCAAATAAGTAAAGTGCTAAAATCACATTTTCTCATGCAATTACTTTTAAGTCATCAACAAGAAGAAAAGTTATTTTCATTTTTAATCTTGATTGTTTTCTTTGTAGACGAGTTTACAAACTAATAGACTTTTTGCACAAAAAAAAAAATTAGATCGATTAAAAGACTATAAAAGCCGATCAAATCATTAAATTGACTTTTTTTTTTCTTTATAAGAGAATAATATCAACAAAAAAAACTAAAGAAAAATAAAATCAGACCATCATTAAAAGATGCAATTTTTTATTGAATAAAATAAGAAAAACAAAAAAAAACAATTTTTTTTCTTCAGAAGATTAATATCTCAAAAGATAAATACAGGGAAAAAATATTGTATTAATTCCTTATTAGGAAATTGTGCAATGAATAGGAATGGGGTATTAAGTCCTAATCTTATATTTGCAATTAAAAGTTGTTTTTCAAAAAATTTAATATGAAAAATGATTTATTTTGCATTATATTAGAAGAATTTTTGTTAATAATGTCATTTTCCTATATACCCAATGTCTTGTGGAAACCCCAAACAGGGAACTTTTGAATCCATAAACCTTAAATCATCACTTTGTGAGTTCCATATAAGCATAAAAGTATTAAAGAGCACAAAAAATATTTGCTTCTTCTTGAAAAATTTTGCATATTTTTTCTCAAAATTATTGGTAAACCTGATGCAATCAAATAACGACGTATTTATTTAAGACATTACAATTGAAGTGGATCTTAAAAGCAAAAACCGAGTAAAAAAGAATAACGACTTATTTTTTGACGTCAAAACGTTTTCCAAAGCAAAGGACTTAGGGGCTGTTCACAAATTACGTAACGGCTTGGGGGGGGGGGGTTTGAAAATTTGTTACAGTTTGTTACGGCGGGGGGGGGGGGTGTTTATAAAAATGTTATGTAACCAAATTTCCTCCTTTTTATAAAAAAAAATTACACTTAATATAATATTAATGCACGCAAAAAAAAACTTAAGTTATAATGAATTTTGTTTTGTTTATTCGAATAAAAAAATTGTTCAAAAAGTAATTTAAAAAGTGTTTAACTTTTGTTACGTTATTTTTCTGGGGGGGGGTCTTCGGAATTTGTTACGATCTGTTACTATGGGGGGGGGTTAAAAAACGGCAAAAAAAGCGTTACGTAATATGTGAACGGTCCCTTAATAATGTAATACCTCAACTGACATTTAATTGCAAAGGTGCATCCACCCCATTCACGATAAATGAAAAACAAAACAGTCAATTCTAAATGTAATAAAAATTTTAAAAGAAAAGAGTAATAAATGTCTGACAAGCAATAAACAACCTCTAAGGTATGCCCCAATAATCTTCAAAACATAGTTAATGTTTTAAAGGTAAATTTATTTTTATTTATAGAAAATTTGCAAAGTAAAAAAAAAAAAAAAAAATTGGAAAACAAAGTAAAAACAACAAAACAACAAAACTAAACTAAACTATAGACAAAAAAAGGAAAAAAAAAAAACTAGATACATGGAACTAAAATACATTTCATTTTTAAAATTTTCTTATTTTATATATTTTTATATTTTATATTTATATATAATATATATACACTTTTTTTTTTATTTGTTTGGTATTGTAACAAATAAAATATTGATCTCGAGGCACATGTAATTTGACAGCAAATGTATTACTTTATCAAAAGTTAGAGAGTTTTTCCAGTATATTGGTTAATAATGTTTAAAAAGGAAAATAGAAAAAATAAAAAATAAAATAAAAGATAAATAAAAATAAAAACACTAAATAGAATTTAACATTATAAATTTATTAGTTTTTCTTTTAGTATAGTAGGTATGTGAGCATTTATTATCACAAAAAAAAAATGGTAAAGCAAAAGTAACAGATTCTTGCTTCTGAATCATTAAGTTAATACATAATGTTGTAGTTATATGTAAAGTATGCATAAACAGTGTTGAATTTTAAATCTAACTAAAAAGAATGGGTGGTTTATGGTTTTTTTTTTGTTAAATTTTAAATTTTGCCGTCAACATAATCAATTACATGTTGTATGAAAATTCTTACTTTAGATTGTGCTGATGCCAGATTAATATTATTATATTATTGGTAAACTTCAGTCGAATGAATTAAATAAATATTCAACGATCTAAATTCATCAAATTTTCGTATTTTTTGTTTTATATTTTACTGGACTAGAAAAACTCTTTGTACAACAATTTATATTCCAAAGGTAAAGGTTTACATTTTCAGATTTGATTTTATACTCCGATAGTACCTACTTTCTTTTTAAACAAATTATAAATATAAATGTTTTTTAGAAAATATTAATATGCTCCGATCCACTCTATAATAAACAAATTGATCAGTAATTTAATATTATTACGATTATGTTTTGTATAAATGTTGTACGCACTTATATTTTATGTTGCACTAAATTATTTTCAATTTATCTAATATAAATTTGAAAATATTTTGTTTATGGAATCGGCGGCTCTTAACTTCCTTATATAGGATAACAGCATAAATATTATTTTATGCATAAAATGAAGAAAAAAAATATATAAATAAACAATATATTATTATACTTATAAATAAAATATTTGTATAAAAAATAATAATAAAATCATATGTTGAAGTTATTTATATATATATTATATATTTAATTTGTAACCATAAGAACATGTATTAAACCAGAAAATAATAAATAAAAATTTAAAAAGACATTTATATTTGCCAATCTGGAATAAAATTAAAGTTAAAAAAAAAAAAAAACAACCTAATGAAATCGACAAAAATCTTTGTAAGTCTATTTAAGTTTACTATTTATAGTCATTGTACAAATGTGCGTTAACGCATTAGTTTGTTGATTTCTTTATGATAAAAACAAAAAGAAGGATTTTGAAGAAAAATATTTTGCCTATATAATTTTCTTTATTATGTATTTATTGATATTTTTTTTTCCCTTTTTTTCTTACTGAATTAAATATTTATATGTATAATTTCTGAAATGGTAAAAATAAATTATTGTATTTAATTTTTTTTTTTAAAACATTTATATTGATTATTATATGAAAAAAAAAAACATTGAATAAAAAATTGAACATCTCTTGAGAATAATTTTATGATTGCTTGTTAAAATTTTCAAAATATGTGGAGGAGAATTTTACAGTTAAGTGATTGATTTTTATTTTTATGGAAATAAATAAACAATGTTGTATACATATTTTATGTATTTGCAATATTATGTGTTTTATAAATATTTCTATATAATAAGTGTATTATACACTTGGGTCTTTCTTAATAAAACACTTGTTTCTGCTTGATATTTCATATAATTTTATTTTTTCAAAATCAAATAGATTATAATTTAGATCGAAAGAAGAAGTACAATTCAACTGGTTTTCTAGATTACAGTTCTTACTTCATAGACCATATATTTTTCAGCCCATTTTACAATTAAAAAAAGATTTTGATCAAATTCAATATTTTTGTAGATTACGATATGGAACGATATGGAACATTTGACTTTTAAAACTGAAAAAGTTTAGGTAAAAGAAAATCTCAATTTGTTACCAAAAAATAATATGTGTTTACCTATATACATATAATATACCTATAGTCATACATATACCAAAACTTTATAGTAGATTATTGAATATGTAAACTAAATTTGTTATTAATTAAGAGTTCTGTATACACAAAAATACATTGACACGAGTCAATACTTACATCACGAGACCGAAGGTCGAGTGATATAAATTGAGAAGTGTCAATGAATTTTTGTGTAAATACAGAACGAGTTGTATAAAAAATTTTGTTTACATATCCAATATACTGTTTTAATGCGTAGGGGAGAGGTAGTTGCAAAGAGAGAATATTTTTTCTTCTCATTTTTTCTCTTTTTTTTTTTTTGTATTTGGCTGTATTGAAATATTGTGATATTATGTTTGTTTAGGTATTACGTAATATTCAAAACGAAACATCTAAATGATTTCATTATTTACGATGATGCATCTAAATTTTTTCATTATATACGCTGATGCATCTAAATTTTTTCATTATTTACGCAGATGCATCTAAATGATTGCATGTGTATTGACGCATATAATACTCCATTTAGTGATCTAAATTCTATAGCACTAAATACAACATAACGATCCCCAACGCATTAAAATCTTTTAATGCGCATGTCTTCGGTAAGTTGTATTTACATTCGCAAATTTAGCTCGGTAAATGGTCCATTACATGCATCAATACACATGCAATTATAGAGGAATGTAAATTGTATTTACATTTCCCTGTGATGTAAATTGTATTTACGTTGCTCTATATTGTATTTACATTCTTCATTTTGAACTGCGTAATACTATAAACAAAAATAATATCACTCACACTCACAATATTTCAATAAAGACAAATACCAAAAAAAAAAAAATTGCAAATGTATACCTCTCACATGCATCATATCAATGTCAAACAAAGCTTAGTTTATAATGCTAAAATCTAAATTTACCCTCTGAGCTAATCTATATTTTCCCTCTGAGCAAACAAAAAAAAAAAAAAAAGAACCAATAAAAAAATACTATTTTTTTTTCTTCTAAAAAACGGCCAGTCGATCAGTCGATGAATTTTCTTAACATGTGTTTCAATCTACTATTTTTAAAGGATCTTCGAACCTCTACTACTAAATTTTTAAACGAGTGTGGTTGGATTTTAGTACAAAAATTTAAACCACACTTCAAAAATTGCACTTATTTTTATTCAAAAAAACAAAATGAATAAAAATAGAACAATGGTAACCCTGAAAATATCTTTGTTGTCATTATAAAGTTTGCTGTGATTGTCAAATGTCAAGTAAGAATTTTTTTTTCTTTTATCAACAAACGAGGAAAATGGCAGCAACAAGGAGATTATTTATTGTAAATATAAATTATAATTATATAATTATTATTTGATTTTATTTTTAATTATAAAAAAAATAATTATAAAATTATTATAATTTTTTTTAATAATTAAAAATAAAATTAAATAAAATTTAAGAAGACCATTAGTTCCTTAAATAATAAAAAAAAAATTAGTAATTTTTCTAAAAAAAAATTATTCGATTTTTTTTTTTGCAAAAAAGAAAATGAATAATTTTTTTTTGGAAAAATTACTAATTTTTTTTTTAATATTTTAGGAATCTTCCGGTTTGAAATCATTTCGATAAATAAATAAACTTCCTTATTAAATTTTATTTCCTTGCTTCATTTTGAACTTTTTTGTTTATTTTTTTCATTATAAATGTATTGTTTTCAACTCCCTCTCACATGCACATTAAAGCGGTATACAATACATGTTAATCAAATTTGTTATACAGCTCGTTTTGTATACTCACAAACATATAGACACTCGTCAATATTATATCACTCGACCTTCGGTCTCGTGATATAAACATGACTCGTGTCTATGTGTTTGTGTGTATACAAAACTCGCAAGAATAACAAATTTTCTTAACATGTATTGTAATCTACTATTAAAGCTTTTATTCAAGAATTTTTGTAATTATTGAAGCTACGTTTTATTCGATTTAATAATGAATAAAAAAAAATTCAAATTGTTAAATAATTAAATTTCGAATATTTTTGGTGTAAAAATGATAACATAAAAATTTCAAAAAATTCAATCTGGGTGGTCTTCTTCTTACACACTCAATTCATAAAATATGATTTTATGATGGCAATTTATTAACGAAAAATTTTCTAAATTATTTTTATTTTAATTCATAATAAAATTTTGGGCATTTTTTTTTTTCAAAAATTAATCGTAAAAAGCACACGCAATCTTTACTTTGTGGTTTAGCGCCATTGAAATTACCAAGAAGGTAAATTTCCCACGTTATATCTTTAAATTTTATTTTAAACACATAAAAAAAAAAATTACATGAATCTAAGAATGTTTTAACTTTGTTTCTTTTTTTTTTCTTCTTTAAACCATCAAAAATGTTTTCGTTTTGTCAAAAAAGGATATTTCTGGCACACCTACGAATAAATGTGTACTTACTAAAGAATAATTATTATTTTTTTAAATGTCAAAATAAAATAGAAAGTCAAAATATTTTTCTTCTTTAGAGATTTTGAAAATAAAAAACATCCTTTATTTATGTGTTCTTTTTTTGAAAACATTCTAAGGTTTTTTTTCAAGGATTTGTGTCTAAAAAAAAATAAAAGAAAAAAAAATTAATATTTCATTGATTCTGATTTGGGTGTGCTGTTGTTTACAAAATAAAGTTAATCCTGTAAGATATACATAATAAATAAAAAACAAAAACAAATTACATTTTTTATACATAAGGACATAAAAAAAATATTGTCCTTTTTTATAATTCACTTTACATTTATTAAATAAAATTTATTGATTCTTATTCCATTAAACATTATATGTTTCTGTTTTGATTTTTGCCGCTTGCAATTTGATGTTTAATGCATTTCATTTATCATCATTTTTCTTCTTTGCATTAACAAAAGAAATGTATAGGTTACCTTTTGGGAAACAAAAATTGCATTATTATTATTACCTACCCATTGCTGCATTGGATTTCCAATGCTTTTATGTACTTTTTTTTTCTTCAATATTTTGAAATATTTTTATTTTTAGCGACAATGGTAGGTTTCAGGTTAGGAATAAATTTTTTTTTCTTCTTTTTTTATGAAATAAAATATTATTAGCCAAAAGTCATAAGGATCTCACATAAAGTACAAATCTTAAGCAATGTTTAGAGGTCTCATATTAGTAATTTTTTGTTTATTAATTTTTGTTTTGTCAATTTAACTCATTTTATTTTGCATTTTGTTATAAATCAACAAAATATGATTTTTTTTTTATAAAATTATATAATATTAACTGTCATAATTTCGTCAAAGGAGTTCTTTATCAAAATCCATTTCTTTCAAAATATGTCACAGTTATATTTCCTTCATAATACAATAAAAGTCATACTGTTACTAAAAGGGTAAGATATTTGGAAATCCTATAAAATCACAATAAATTCGAATCAACTGTAAAATAAGTTGTCAAAATGGAATTTCTTTTTCATAAAAATTCAGAATTAAATTAAAATCTAATATAAATTCAAATTAAAATAAATTATTACAATTTTCTAATTAAGATAAATATATTTATATTTTTAATATTTAAGTTAATTTTATTCCTTTTTATTATATATTTATACATAAAATTATGTTCATTAAGGAACTATAATATAAGTATGTAAATTAATTGTACAAAGATTTAAATAAATTATAGTAGTTAACTCTTGATAATAATATATAGAAAAGAACTTTTCAAAATATATGTAAATAAAATAATAATAAACAACGATAATAAGTTATATTGAAGAAAAAAAGCAAAAATAACAATTCTATAAAGAACAACTTAATGTTACAAAAATATCCCTAATTTTTATGTAAAAATTTTTATAAAAAAAAAAAATACTATATTTCCGACATTATAATTTTATTTCTTTTTTTTCTCAGTTTTTTGCAAAATTACATTTAAATAAAATTTCTCTTATTTTTATTTTTCATAAAATTAATCACATAAAATATGAAAACATAAATTTATGCGGAGTTTTTTTTTCTTTTCTTTAATAATAATAATAATCATTAATGTAATTATTTTTTTCAACTATGTAATTTTCATTATTATTATTTTTTTTGTTAATTATAATATTTAAGAAATTAATGAAAATATAATTTATGATGAAATTACACGCAATTTTCAATTGTAGAAATTTTTTTTTTTTTAAACACGAAATAATTTTATTAATAATGTAAATTTTTCTTTCTTTATGTTGTTTTTCTTTTTTTTTGTTTATACAGGAAAACTTCTTTATACATTTTATAGTTTTAATTTACTACGTATTTTTGAATAATTATATATAAATTCACTTTTAAAAGCTTATAAATTAAAGACAATTTTGTGAGATTTGATGGAAATTTTATATAATAAACTTTAACGAGATTCAAAAGTTTTAATACAATTTTATTTGTGGCTTTTTCTAGCTTTGAACCCTTTTGATGTTGCTAGATTCGCATTCCTCGCAAATTTGAAAGTATAATTTTGAAGATTTATAAAAGTGGGCTTTTAAAATCATTCTTATAATATGTAGTAAGAGTACCTATAGCAAAAAAAAATGATTTATTTCTAATTCGGCATAATAAATTTGATTTATTTAATTTATTAAAATTATTTAATGATTGAGAGATTCTGCATTCTAAGTTCAGGAAATTACCTTCAAGAATTAAAAAACTGTGTATTCGAATACAATATACACATTAAAAACTAACATAAACTTAAAATCGATTACAAAATAAATAGAAAAAATAAATTATTTTCTATGACTATTAATCGCAATCGTAATATAATTAGAAAATAATTAAATATTAAATAAATACAATTAGTTGTTTTATTTGTAAATATATTAAAAAAAAAAAAATTCAATTGCTATAAATAATATAATATGAAAAAAAAAAAAAAAAATTCACAGTATAATTAATTTAATTTGTTTTACTTATGATTCTGAATTTAATTGCATTTTAAATTGCAATTCGCAATGATAAGTTAACGAACTAGAAACGCGTTAAAAAGAGGTGGATTTGAAAAAAAAAAATGTTTTCTTTATTTATTTTTATTTATTTTTTTTAAGAAATTCACACACAATTTTCATGTCAAAATTATAATTTAAAAACGATTTCATTTAAGAAATAATATAAATTATTAAAACAATTTACAATTCTATTATATATATGAAGAAAACATCAAAGAAAATAAATTAAAATTAAATAAACGAAACAAAAATGTTAATTTTATTTCACAGCAAAGATAATTTATAATTGAAATTATAACCTTAATAATACTTTAAGTAATTTCCTCGTAAATTATGACATAATTCAAAATGTAGTTATTGAAATTTCATATATTTTTGAATAAAGTCGAGTATAATAAAAATTAAATTGAATACCAGTAAATTAGTATTGAAAAATTATTTTCATCTTTCAAAACCCTAAAATATATTTAATTCACTTGAGCACCGTTTTTTAATCGGGATCCAATAATCTGAGTTTCCACTTCAACAATGTGAATGAAACAAAACCGAAACATTTATTTATTTAAAATTTTTTGTTCAGGTATAATGTTCTTGTCTACCCTATACAAATCAATACCCAAGTTGAATTAAAAAAAACACTAAATTACAATTAGTTTGTCGGCACCTTAAATTGTCCACTATAACACCGAGCATAATATAAGCCATAAGAATAAAAAAAAAACATAAACAGAACCTGTCGCATCAAAATAATAAATTACCAAAAATATACGTTTATTATTTTTATTCTTCTGGAAAAGAACAATATACCTACTTTATTTTAACAAAATAAATAAAATAAAAATTATCAATTTGATAATCACACACTCTGAATAAAAAAATAAAAAAAAAATTATAAAACTGAAATTTTTATACAAGTCCGAGTGCTGAATTTTTTTTTCAAAATCCATATCATTTTTCTTTTCAAAATATAAATACATACCTACCTAAAAATGAAATTTTAAGTTGAAATAAAAAAAAACAGAATTGAAAAAAAAATGTAATAAAAATTGTTTTCAATAATAAATTATGTCTCAAACATTTTTTTTATTTGGTTACACTATCAGTAGTAGTGATTTGGGTGCATCGAAATTAAACTTCTTAAATTTCCTAGTTTAATAAAAATTTATTTACGAAAGTGTCAATGAAAGAGTTTAAAATTTGGTTTAATGATGTTGTAGTAATTACCATTGACACTTTTTGAATCGTTCTTCGACTTCACAAAACAAATTTCTGCAATAAATTGAAGGAATCCTATATTGACTTAATTAGCTATCTGTTGAAATTTTTAAAGTTTAGAAGGAAAATTCTTATATTCGAATATTGTCACAATTGGATATTAATATGATAATATTGAAAATATGTGATTATGCAAATATTTAAGAATACATCTTGATACTTTTCAGATATCTTTTACAGTGTTCTATGTTAGAAAGTGGAATATTAAATTTTACAAGGGATTATTCTCGAATTAATTTTAGGTTCCCAAAGTTCGGTATAGAGAAAAAGAACCAGTCGACTAATTCAGAAATGATTAGTTACTCTGATACACAAAACAAATTAGGTACGGAAGTAGTTCAAAGTCAACAGGAGAATAATTTACAACTGATACAAATGCACTTATACAATGTGCTGAAGGCAAGTGGTGGGAACTGGAACTAGCTGAACTTCTTCAATATTATTCTAGAACTAACCGGTTTCTTATTTTAAAAATTATTATACGTTAGTAATTGTAACAATAACGACACAAAACAAAAACTTTTCTATCAAATTCATATGAAGAATATCCCTTTTATTGATATCAATAATCCCTTATATAATTTTTTTTAACAATAAAATAACATTAAAAACCACTAAATTGTAATAATGATGATTTTTGGTAAATTTTTATCAAATTTAATCGAGGGAATAGCTATCAATTCTTTTTTATGTACAGGTTTAAATCGTTCCTTTACGTATTAAAAAAGGAATAAATTGTTTAAATAAACAGAACACAGAACCTTAAAATTGATAAAGAAAATCTATTATTGCTGCTTGTTAAAAGTATAAAAATTTGGTAAAAAAATACATATTGAATTCATTTGAAAAATTACATTTTTGATAAAGAATAATATTCTTTTTTATTGAAGGAAATATTTGTCACCAAAACTATTAAATAAGAATCCATTTGTTGTACATAAAGGTATACTGTATATACATTGCAATCAGATGCACTGCAAGGATTGAGAAATTTTGATAAATTTTTTTTATGTAAAAGAATTTAAAATTTCTAGTTCTAATTAAAAAAACCTCGTTGAAAGTAAATGAAACCCTATCTGGATAGACCAGAAACGGAAATTGAAGAAATAAACTTAAAAATTGAAGAAGGTCTTGCTACATGTTAATAGCTTCTCTAGTGTTCAGTGTTAGTCGGCTTTATAGATAGAAAGAATATCTCCCGTCATCGTATTCTAAGAGCTCTTATAATTCAATGAGAAAAAGGTTTGGTTTCATTCAAGATTCTAACAATTCAGTGATTGAGAAATTCAAAACCTGCGGTTTTGATTGGACTCAAGTTGTCTTACCTCCTTATATTATAAACTTAAATTTTATACACATTCGGTCTAACAATGGTGATTATTTAAAATAACAAATATACCATTTTTGATAACAGATAAAAAAAAAAACAAAAAAAATTACAGAAATATATTTTGGGTTTTCATAATATGATCTGTTACAGAAAAAGTAAAGAAATTGATATTTTGTGATTCTTTTGTCGGTACATCAGTATTAAAAGAATCTTTTTTTTATGTTATTTTTTAAGTGATATATTTTTTCAAAATATTTTGACAGTTAGCTGACCGCATCATTTTTTTTTTGTTACTTTCATTGGTTACATAAAAAGAACCAGCAGCATTTTTTTTTCAGGATCCTTTTAAAGTTAATGTGATTGTGAACAACAATAATTATATTTCTTTTTTGAAATTCGGATCACACAAGTAGTTTTAACACTTTTTGAATATGATATGAAGATTATTTTCGCGCTCTTAAATTTTCAATAATTTTCTTATATACACGTAATGGAATAAGAATTAATTCTCCAGGCTCGTCTCTTCATTGTATAACATCCAATTAGTTAGATAGTTTTATCCCGTCGAATGTATTTCTTCTCTCGCTTCCGCTGCTAGAACTAACATTGGAAAAACAAAAAAGCTCCAAATTCAGTTTTTTGGAACACAAAGGTTGAAATTAAATTTGATTTGTGGGTTCAATAAAATTTTAATATTAATAGCTTGAAGTTTTTCAAAAATATTATTTATCAACAAAATATTTCTGTTTTAAATTCAAACACAAGTACAATCTTCAAGCAAAGATGTAAATTTTTGTGCATTCTGATGTTGCACAGTCAGGTGCCAAAATATTGAAAAAATTATATTTTGCAAGACAACATACAATTTTATTTATACATTTGACTTAAGGTGTAAGGATTAATTAAATTCTCTTGTCAAAAAAATTCTAAAATTGGAAGTGAATTTGAAGAATAATTTAATTTCTTCCTTCTTTAAGTGTCAAAGCGCAACAACGAATTCTATGTTTTTCTTGTTTGCGGTCAATTAGTTTTGATGTCTTAGGGGTTTTTTTTATTAATACTTTAAAAATATTTCTTTTATTTAAATTAGAAAATATGATTTTGTGGTTAGAATTATGTAAATCTCTTCTTTTTTTTTTTGTTAATGAAATTTTAGTTAGTATCACACTGTGTTTTGTTTTTTCTTGGTTTTATTGAGATGAGAGAATAATAGAATTACATGCCTGAACAAATTTACAGAACTAAGAACAACTTGTGTGTAATGGTTTGATGCGGACAGACTTAAAGATTCAATCGGTTCTATTTTGTATTGCAATAATTTGATAACTTTTCGGAAATAATTTATAAATTAATTCGAGGGCTACGCTTCTTAAACCGTATTTATTAAAATTTATAGGATCTAACTATTCTGTAATTTCCAATAAGATAAGTGAAAAACGTTTGATAAAAAAATCATCAATTCATTTATGGGAAAAGATAAAATTAAATTTTTTTTTTGTATCCTAAGGTAAAAAATGGGTCGTTAGGGCGCATTGATAATAAATTTTTTCTTTCAATTATTTCAGCATTAAAGAATTTTCACATTTTATTTTATTTTTATTTTTTTTCATAATATAAATATATAATGTTGTAAAGTCAATTGAAAATTTTCTTTAATAATTTTGTAATAAAAAATATATATATGTTTTTTTTTTTTTTTAAATTAAACATGTAATAAATTCCTAATATTTTATGTTTTCCTTTTTAATGTTTTTATCAATTATATCATTATTATTTTTTATCCATCAAATAATTGCTTATATATTAAAGTAAAGTTGTTATTAAACTTGTTTTATAAGTTTTTCTTGATTGGAAAATTATTTTGTTTTCTTTAAGTTTTTTTTTTTTTGTATCTCATTATTTATTTGTTTTTTGTCAATTTTATTGGCATTCATAATTCTTATGAATTTAACGGATATAGCTCATTATATTTAGTTGTTTAAAGCTTGTTAAACGAAAAAAAAAAGTACTTAAAAAATTGATTGGTTTTTGCTTTTTATTCTTTGAAGTTTACTTGGGTTAAATTTTATAGTTTTTATAATATATGTAAGTGTTTTACTCTTTTATTTTAACAAGTAGTTATAATATATTATATTTTATCGAAATGTTATAAAACGAAAAATAAGTAATGTAAATTCATTTTTATTAAAGTCAATTATAAAAATATTTCTTTAATAACTATTGCCATTAAGTTAACTATAAATTTTTTTTTAATTTTAGAGGAAAATATTATTTTCGAACTTTTAATTTAGATTTCAACTTAAGTACTTGATGTTATGTCTAAGTTTATGCAAGTTATGTCAAATTAAAATACAGCCCCTTTATTATTTTCCAACTCGTTTGGATATACATATTATAAAATTTAGTTAATTTTATAACACAATTTTCCAATATTTCCTTTATTCAGTCCGATTCTCCGATGAAACTTTCTCAAATCTAGCATTATTTTTAATATATTTTTTCTTTCAATTTCCAAACATTTAACATTTATAGTTATGAACAATGTTATGATGTTTTATTTTATATTTTATTTTATATTTTTTTATTCCTAATAGATTCTATTAAATTAAATATCATGTTACCACCTCCATAAAAAAAATAAAAATAAATAAATTGATGATAAGACAGAAATGGAAAATTATTCTTTATATATATACATATATATATATATGAATAGATTCAAAATGTAAGAGGAAAATATAATAAATAAAATTGTAATGTTATATCATCATTCATTTTGCAATTGGTATAAAACATAAAATATTCCCACACTTTAAAAATGGTGGTCGCCATCTAATTTCTATGATATAAATAGGGATACATTTTTGTATAATATTTTTATGTGTGAATGTACTATACGTATATTCGTGTATATATTTAATATAAGGATATTATTATATTTATGTTAAAATTATATAAGAGTTCCTATAGAAAATTAAATTTTTCTCTTATTTTCTTGTATAAAAAGTGATCTAATCATAAATTCTAACAAAGCAATAATAATGATACTAAAATAATGCAACATATGTGATTCTGTGTTTACGTTCACTATTTTTTTTTTTTTACAAATATTTAACTATTTTCTTGTTATAAATAACATTTTAAGGAATTGTTGGTATTTTATATATAATTTTTCATGTACCCATCTTTTAAGAAATTAGCATAATATTTTTAGGTGCGCATCAGTAGGTATTTTGTTTCAAATATAAGTAAATTCAAAAAAGTTGAAATTATATTTTAAATTTGGTTTAAATTTTAATAAATTTAATTGTTGAAAAGAACTTTAAGTTTCAACTTTTCAAAGTAACCGGGGTAAATGGATCAGACATAAAATTAACATATAAAAATGTCAGAATTAAAAAATAAATTGAAACATTAAAACATAATCTCTTTTTTTACTGACTTTCTAACTCATTTATCATCTAACACTAACTCATGATTAAACATTTTATCATAAAGTTTTACTTAAGTTCTTATTAACTAATTTTTTTCAAATTTAATATTTTGCTTCATATTGCAAAACATTTTCTGAACTCAATTCATATGAAGAAAATTAGATAATATTAACAAAAAAAAAAAAAATGTTATTTATTAATATTTTTAACTTCAATAAACCGCAAAAATTACAACATATTTTATCATTCATTCTGGTAAAGTATCATCGTTTTTAATATAAAATGAATTCATGCATTTATTTTTGGTTTACTATCGATTACAAATATAAAATATTAAGTCTGAAACTATTTACTTTGTTGTGTTTGGTTATTACTTTATGGATATATAAGCAAGGATATAAAAGCTATAATTATATAAAAACTTCTTTAAAACAAGTATATTTTTTTTAAAGATCAACTTAACAATATACGACAAAGTTAGTTCAACATGAATTCAATTTTACACTTTTTTTTAAGGCGTTTTTATATTTTTTTAATTAGATATAAGAAAATTATACAAAATTTATTCTTCAATATAAACAATGTATACGTATAAAAAATTAATTTGTTTTTTTTTTTTTTCTGTGAGTAGTTGTTTCTTATCTTGTACTGCGTTCGGTATCTCTTTCTCATAGAACTCCTATACTCCTGTATCTTTTTCTTGTTGGCTGCAAAAAAAAAATGTTTTCCTGCGCTAAACAAATCTGTGTAATCTATTCACTGTATATCTATTAAGTTTTAATTCTATAATAATGCCAAAACCACATTGGTTTGAATGATAAATCGATTTTATTTCCAAGATTCTAAATTGTTTTTTATCATTTAATGTGGTATGATTTTCAATTTTTGAATCTTTATTATTTTTTTTTCTTCTATTCATAATAGGGGTTGTAACATCAGTTTAGTAAAAATAATATTGGAATATTTTCCAATATTTCATCAAAAAAAAAAAAAAAAAATAGAAATATAAAAACCACAATTTCATCCCCTTGTTAATACGCGAACAATTTCAAGAGTGGCACTTTATTTAGAACAATGTGGTTTTGTTTGTAATAAAACATGGATGAAAATTTATATATACACATGTATATTTTACACCATCATAGTAGTACAAAAAATATGTATGTCCAAATAAAAATAAAAAATTCAATGAAAACTTTTACATTATTAACACTTGAAAACATCTGCCATAGTAATTTAGGTAGTAAAAAAGAAAAAAAAAACTAGAAAATCTGAAATATTCTTATTTCAATAAAAAAAATTATATATTTGAAACCATAATGAACGCTTCTTAAAATATAATTGGAAATGAAATGAATATTAGAATACTATTACGTAATCGAAGCTAAACGTGTCTAGTCTCTTCTATTCTGAAATCCACTGTACTCAATTCTTCATATCGTTCTATCCAAATTCATTGAACTTTATAATTAAGCCTCTTTCAAACCAACGCTATTGTTTCATTGTCTAAGGAATATCTATATTGCATTTATTTATGTTAGAGCTGTTTTACTTTTTGATGATTTAACACATACCATAGCATAATCTACTAAATGTATAAAATCTTTAAAACAGTGTGAATTTTATTTTTGGCACTAAAAAAATTCGCATTTATTAAGGATTATCTTTCAATAAGTCATAGGTACATTTAAAAACATAAACTACAACATATTAATCTTAATCGTACGAATTATCATTTAACGTATAAAATATCAATTTGTGTCAAAAAAAAAGTCAAATTGCATAATTAATGATTAAAAAAATTTTAAATTGTTAAGAATCATTGTTTTGATTTGAATCTTTCATCATTAATCAGATTTTTGTATAAAAATTAAATAATTAATATTTTTCAATTTTTTTTTTAACATTTTTAACATTTTAAAGAGTTGTCCTTCATCAGAAGGTTTGCACAAATTAAAGATATTTCATAATTTTACATTTTTAGCTCCAAATTTTCGTTTTTTTATTTTTCAGTTAAATATTTCATGGTCTTCTTATAAACGGATTGCGGAGCTAAAAGAATAGCTCCGGGCAAAACAATCTTCAGCTGTTAGCTATTTTTAGTGGATACAAAAGTTAGATAAGCATATGACATTAGGGTTAAAAATTTCTCTCCTAACTCCACAATGTACGGAAGCCATTTAAATATAATGTTGGTAGCTAGCTTTTGTTAACATCATTCTGTCGAACTTCAACTATTATTTTACTATATATTTTCCTATATATCAAAGAATCCTTCAATACTTATACATATATCGAATTGTATGATGTTCTGTAGTATCATTGTAAAAAGGAAAAACGATTGATTCCAATTAGCAAAGTCATGGGTAATCAATTACAATCAAAACAATCAAAAATGCTAACTTAAAAAAAAAACAGAAAATACCTTAATTTTTTATATAAATTATAGTAAATCACTTATTTTTGTCGGCAAAAAGTTTTAGAATATAATGTGAACAGTAAACAAAAAATATTTTGCTTTGTTTTGACTCAAAGGAAAATAAATTTCGACCACCCAAGATTTATCTCAAAGACAATTGATAACCAACAGTTTACATTTTCTTAGTTGGTGATACAAGGTATAACAAGAAATGCCAAAAAAAATAAAAAACATCTGAAATTGATAGTTTGATAATATCACCTCTAAGGACATTTAATCAATTGCGCACTTTCAGGTAATAAGAAAAAAAAAGCAAAGCCACATATTGATCCTGGGTTTTTATGTGTTATTATTTTTTTTTTTTTTAATGTTGATAACAATTTGTTTGACAATTTACCGACCAATTTTTAGGCAAGGTTTACATCTTCAAGGTAATAAAAAGTAAGTTTGAAATATACTTTCAATTATTATTGCAAATTGTGATGTAACATTTGTATGCTGTTACAAGAAATCTGATCTTATTTGAAATTAGAAATTCCAGGTTAAGTAAAATCAATTAATGTGGTCCTAGGTCTTAGACCAAAGTAAAAATAGTAAGAACTATTTGTATGTTATTTATGTATAAATAGTAAGAACATTTATGTTTTATGTATACATATTGTATAATTTCACATTACTTGCAATTTTAAATTTTTTGTTCGCATAACTGAATAATGCTCGAATTATTTATATTTTACATTGGAAAAATTTCAACATTTTCAATAAGTACTGAAAGTTTCAATAAGTACTGAAAATCCTAAGTTCAATCGCACACATGATAAATACTTGGTGTGTCCTTAATGCAATTCCAAATGAGATAAAAAAGGATGTCATAAATTTTTATGAAATCTTTAAACATTGCAAAAGAAAATTTCGAACTCTGATCAGGTTAAACAATGAAGATAAGTTATTTTTTTTTTGTTTTACGATGGACATTAAAAAAAGAAATTTAGCCAATGAAGAATAACTTTACATTGTACGTCGAGAATAATATGGCGGAAACTTGAAAAGAGATAAAAAAAGTATTATATATTTTTTGTTGATTTTTTTTTTTTCGAAAATTAGGAGCAAACAAAAATTTTCTTTATTATGAGTGTAAATTGTAAATCTGTAGTAGAAACCTTTATGTAATGTAATTTTACTGATTTGTAAGTCCTCATAGTGTAGGAAAATAAGTAAAATAGAATGAATATGGAGTTTAATGTTCCAATAGAAATAATGTTATGTCGATAACTGTCGTAGCTGTATTATTAAAAATTAATTTGAAATAGATCAGATAATTGAAAATACTGTAAAATGGCTAAGTTGCTTGATTACATTTCCAGCATCATATATCCTAATATAACGCAAATTCTTCTTAATATTTTCTTTATTATTATATAATTTGAAAAATTTTTCTTTTTTATTGCAGAAGTTTCGAAAGATTTAAGCTTAAGGTATGAAGTTTTACTTACACTAACGAAAATATTTAAATTGATCTGCTCATAACGCCGACTTACTTTAACTCATAACGAAATAATAAATATCTATATTAACCCTATTACAAACTTTAAATGTTTCTATTTTTTTGTTCTATTTGAACAAAATAAATCTGTCATGGAAAAAGAAAATGAAATTTTAATATGAAGTATAATATTAATAGATAGATAAATGGAAAAAATATTAACTACTTTTTATTTATGAAAATTATTTTCAAAGTTGATTAAACTAAATAACATTTACATGATAATAAATCTATTATAAATAAAATAATATCCTTGAATTTTCTTTACTTTTCATTTTATAATGATAAAATTGCTTTGAATAGGGTTCTAAACATAATTATAAAGAATTAAAATGAAACACTAAAATGGTGTTATTATAAGATGATTAATTAATATATATTTATTAGACAAGGATATTATTTTATTTTGTTCCCGATAAAATTAACGCTAGCAGCATCAATTAACCACATTAGAAAATTTTTTTTAAAATAAAATTAATTAAACACAGAAATGTATTCATAAAATTAAGAACATTTTTTTAATATTTAATACATTTTTATCATTACCAAAATTCATTCAGGTTCATAATCCTATTGAGAATAAATTGTATTTGAAAAATGGTATATAATCTAAATGAAAATATGGGGAATGAAAATATAAAATGTATGAAGGGAAAAAATAAAATATATTTAACATTTTGTGTATATAAATTCCATTTTGTAAAATTGAATTAAAGGAAGAAAATTAATACTTCATAATAATGTTAAAGTTATAATAAATTTTTACTTAATACTCGTGTGATTATTAAAAAAAAAAAAAATTCAATAAAAAGGAACTGAATTATTTATTAATGCCGTATAATAATTTCACAGTGATTATGTACTTATTCTCCCCCAAAAAGAAAATTTTATAAAATATTTTATCCCTGAAAATCTTAGTTGATAATATTGAACCGCTCCCGTGGTGAATTTCTATAGTTAGCTTTATTTATTCAAAAATTATGTATATTGATTAAAATTATAAGATTTTGCTTGAATGTATGCGAGAAGCTTTTCCTAATATTTTTGTATATAATTAATATTTAAAAAAAATTTCTTCATTAATTTTTCTTGTAGATATAGATATTAGTATTAAGTGATGTTTGAAAATTGTGAAATAAGTAAAGGCGGGGTTCTCAAGATTAAAGTTTATCAATAATAGTTCAATGCGCGTTGAATCATTTCGGTCAACTGAGTTTTTTTTATTTATTTTTGTTTATTTCTATTTTTGGTTCGGCATGAATCAAGCTTTTGTTGATCCGAGTTTTCACGGATATTTCAATTCCACTTTTGTTGATTCATTTTAATGGATGCTTTAAGTCACGATTTTAGGTGAAAAACAAAAAACACCTGAAACAAAACTTTGAATCTTAACAGAAGAAACATTTTTGTTGAATGAATATTTTATGGCGAATCAAAAATTTTACGCAATGAAATATTAATTGGGCGATCCTAATTGATACATTTAATAATTTTTTTTTTTTGATGAAATAAAAAAAAAAATATACTTTCTCTTTAAAAAAAAAATAATACTAATTTTTTTTTTTATATATCGTATAATATATATATTTTAAATTGGTGTTAAAATTTAAATCGTGCTTTAAGCTAATCACGTATGAAAATCTAAAAAATTGAATTATTTTATATTAAAAGCCTACATAATTACATTTTAAGATTTAATTTAACACCATGAAAAATTTAAGTGCAATTTGGCTACTTAAATTAAAATCTACGTGATTCTGAAGTGAACAGAGAAAAATAAAAAAAAAAAACCAACTTGAAATACCGACAAAATCAGCAAAAATAATAATACTTAATATAAAAAAAAAAAAAAAAAAATTAATTTTATTTTTATTCAATTAACTAAATTACTATTTAAAGTCTTGAAAATTGAATCACGTTGCACGATCGGAAGGCATGCGTAAAACCGCAAAGTTTACCGCTTTTTAATGCCATTTTCTTTTTTCTTTTATTTTTTTTTTTCATCTTCTTTTCGATTTTTTCTTCAATATTTTTTATATGGATTGACTATTTTCTTTTTTTTGAATTTTTTTTTTCTGGTATTTCAATCAATTTTAAAAGTGTTAATGTTTCCACCATTTGAAGTAATCAACACACAGTTTTTTTTTGGTCATAATGTGATTTTGCTATTAAAGAAAAAATTGTTATAATAAGTTATAAACAATTTAATATAATTGAAAACCTGAAATTCTATGGACAAATTAGATATACCTAGATTTAAGTTTTTTTTTTTTTTCTATAATAAATAAAATCAATTATAATGGTACATTGATATGTATATATATATTTTTTTTATTCGATAATTTTGATTTCTGGGATTAATCAGTAGCATAGTTTTATTTAAGTTGATTAATTTTTTGTTTTATTTTCAAATTAACTTATGTGTACATTGTGTTTATAATTTTTTTTATGTTTTTATGTGTACATTTTTTTTAGTTTGTAGCTTATTGGATATTGACGGCTACTGTTTGCAGTATATATGTAAACTATATGGAATATAAATTTATATGATTAATTATAGTCAAGACGATATACTTTAATGAGACACGTCGATTTGCAACTTTCATTATAATGCTAAGATTATGATTTGGCAAATAATACTGATGACTACTGTTTATATTATGTCCAATAAGCTAAATGAATGATGAATATGATTAATTATAGTCAAGTCGATGTGCTTTAATGAGATGATGAGACGTCGATTTGCAACCGAATATTTATAATATCTTTAAATTTTCATTAATGCTATATAATTGTGTTCTGGCAAATAGTATGAATAATTATAAATATTATTATGAAAACATAATTTTCCAGTGAATAAAATTTTTTACATATAGAAAAAATTATATTTTATTCAATGTTTTTTCTTTGCAAACATTTTATTTCACAACATTATTACAACTTATTAGTTGACTTTAAGAAAACGAAATATTCTTGGAAATCGCAAGAAGATAAATTTGATGATATTATGTCTATGCATAATTTAAATTGAAAATTAATCGATGTTCAATTTGGAAGATTTTAGAATATCAGAACTATTAGTTTAACTTTTTTATAACATTAAAATTTTGAATTTTTGAAATTTCTTTCTTTCACATAAACACAATATTTATATTAAATTAGATATCGTTTTCAGTAACATAAAAAACTTCATACCTACTTACAATTTTGTAAAAAAAAAAATTTAAAATTCCTTAAAATCATGATGTAATTAAAGTTTTTTTCCTTAACTTTTTCATAAGAATTAATGTTAAAATATATATATAAATAAATAAAGTGGTAATTATAAACAATGGCCATATAAAAAAACTTAATTTACCTTATGTTATGCGTATACATATATGAAAATGGTTTGTTTTTAATTACACTATAATTAATAAAAATGGTTTTTAATTTATTATCTGAACTAGTTTAGTTTAATTCTTAAATTCCGCATTATTATGATGTGATGGCTTCTTTTTGTTATTAATTAAAATAACATAACGACATTGTTGTAATATTGGAAAAAAGAAAAATTATTTCATTATTTTCTTCTTGATATATTTTATTATCATCTACACAACATAATATAAATAATTATGTAAAAAATTATTTATTTTCGAATTTTTTTTGTCAACTTCCAAAACTTAGTTAAGTTTATTTATGTAAAAAAGAAAGAAAAAAGCGTATATATCATAATGGTAAAAAACCAAAATATTGGAAAAATTTTCTATTTACTTAGTTATAATTTAAGTGTATATTTTCCAAAAATATAAACAATTATTTTAAAAAATTAAAAACAAAGAAAAATTATAAAAATAACCTATGTATATATTCTTAAATGCAAATTAAATTTATGTAAATTGATTTCACAAGGTTTTTGTGTTCAATATTTGCTTAATTAGCTTGATTATTATACTATAAACTTCATAGTTTCATTATGACACTTTAAATGACATATTTGGAAACATTAATTAATGGAATTTTTTTTAATTGAAATTAAATTATAGTAGTTTTGTTATAGGAATATTAATTAAATATAAAAATGAAGTAATTAATTCAATTTCTATATAAAAAAAAATAGTGTTAATTAAATAATTTTGCTTTCAAATATATATTACCAATAATACATTCATTGAAAGAAAATTCAATCATAAATTGGATGTTGTTACTTAATTAGATGTTTGTAGATAGTTCAGTAAATTTATGTTAAATCAGACACAAGAGATTTAAAACATTTTTTAAGCTTTTACAATTTATCATTAAATAAACATGTGAATGCAAAATTCAATTAAAACAAAATATATTTTTTTTGGCTTCAGAATTCAAAAATGCAATTAACATTTTAATCTATATTGTCGTTATACTAAGTTTCTAAACTATATAAAAATTTTGATATTGTGCCCCCAAGATCTAGTGAGTTTTATTTTTATGTTCATCTAACCATATATATAATTTCATAATAATTTGGTTATTGGCCACAGTTTTTTCTTTTTTAACCAATTTCATTGGTATACAATGTCATAAGATGGCGTCTAAATTTGTATTATTTAAATGCACAGACGATGTGCATAACTAATTTTAATAAATTTATCATATTATTTAAAAATTATTTCATTTCCTGTTTTCTCAATTATAATGATAATCATAATGCTGTTGTATAAAATCCTTTATGATGTTAAATCTTAAATATTTTACACACAGCATAAATAAAAATTATATCATTTTGATTTCAATTATCTTCAGTTCATATTATTTGTATAAATATATTAAAAAAAAATAAAGGGGTTTCTTTTTTTTTTATTAATAAACATCAGCTTGATTACTTCCCAAGGGAACTTGATTGAGAATCATATAATATAATATAATATTTTGTTATATGTTTGTTATTTTCATCCTTCTTCTGAACTCTTTTTTTTTTTATTATTGTCTTGATTATTAATATCGTTAATCCCAACTGTTGTAAATATTTTATTTAATTTTTTTATTTTTTGTTGTCTATTTTTGTTTGATATAAACTCTATAGATATGGTTATTATCCTTGCGGTGGCGTGGAAAATCATAATTTCCGTTTGTTTTGTGCCAAAAAAAGGATAACGACATTTATTTCAATGGAAAAATGCTTACGTTTTAATGATACATTCGTATATATGTACAATCATGTAGTTAATAATATATAATTCATGTTAAGGAATATAAAATAAAAAAAATAATTTTGAACTAAATAAAACCAGAGGGAATTATGAAATTGGAGTCAGAAAATTTATAATTATGAAATATAATAAAATAATTTTTGACAAAATTGTGTTCCATGATAGTTTTGTATGAAAATGGTTAGTTTAGATGTAAATTGGTGCTAATGGCAGCTAGATATTTTGTGTGCTTTTTTATATCAATACCAATAGTATCAATAATAAAGTTCGAATATAATGAAAATCATATGGATTATTGATAATTGGAAGGATGACACGTTGCTAGATATTTTTAACGTAGAAATTTTTAATCTAAGCTTATAATGGACAATTTAATCAGAAACCTATACAGAAAACTCTGGTTTAAGGTGATTTTGTCTTATTACTGAATATGAATGTAATTTTTTTTATTATTATTTTCAGGAAGCTATGCTGCGAATCCTTATCCCTTTATTTTTTTTGTTTTATTTTTTCATAATAATAAAAAAATAAAAATTGAGCCAATGTTTGTTTTGATTTTACAAATTTTTATTATCAATTTTAACCCTCAGTTTTTATGGAATATCACGTATTTGTACAAGGGATCATAATATTGAAGTTGCCAAATAGAGTGTGGTGCCAAAGATAAATTCATTTATGTTTTTTTTTTTGTTATATTTAAATTTATGTTGTTGTTTGTTTTTTCTTTTATGGCGGGTGTTGAAATTTGTATGATGATCATCGACTACGTCATAATTTAAGATTTTAACTGCGTTACGTGTATAAATTGTATTTTTATGTATAAATAGTAAGTTTTTGATACATACAAAACATTTATATACAATGTAGTAAAGTTTTATAATTTTTTTTTTTGTAAATTAAAAGATATACATTTTTTAAACATATTTATATTGACATTATTATAACAACTATTAATAAATTAGTATATATTTGTGTCTTCCGATTAAGCATACAGAATAAATCCAAATAAAGGATAACATACATAGTAGTCTTGCGATATTAAAACTGGAAAAAAAATGTTTACTGACAATAATTCATTTTCTCAAGATCTATAGAAATTCTGATTTTAAAATCATGAAATCATAAATTTTAATCGAAGCAAATGTAACAAATCATAAAATTCGTTTAGTTTGTTTGAATCTATAAATTTTCAAAACGAATGCTTAACTTAAGCCATTGACTTAAATAATCGTAAGTACTATAAGATAAGTTATGTTCAAACATGTATTTCGAAATTTTTATTTCTCTTTGATTTTTTATTATTATTTTTATACTTATTTAGTACTTTATAGCTTATATGGCTTATTGGTTATACGGTAACAATAATCCGCAAATTCAATTCGACATTCCGACTGTTATATAAAAAGTTCGTAAATCTTTTAAACGGATAAAATTTTAAAACTTTTTAATGCAATTTAATTATAAAAAAAAAATTATTTAGTCTTTCAAAATTTATTACCCAAATCCATGTCATTTTGTATTTTGGCAACCGCCATATGTACAATTTTTTTTTTTTACTTATTTCAATTAAATTAAATTGAACGAAAAATATAATTTATTTTCATTTTTAATTTTTTTATTTTATTATAAAAATATTTTTTGAATATAAAAAATTTTCCCAAAGGAAAAAAAAAAGAATATTTTTATGAAATTATGGCCACTAAATCGATTTTTAATGATAGAGACGCTCAAAAGGGTTAAATTAGTTTCATTAAAAAGAAAAAAGTTATTGTAAAAAAATATAAGAAACACAGGCTTTAAAAATGAGATCAGTCATGTTTTTCACCATCTGCAATAAATGATCATCGTTAAAATAACTCATTAAGCTTAATTTATTTTTTTCGCCATACTTTTTACTTCATTTTTAAACATTGAAAAAAAAAAAAACTAATAAAACAAAAACATAATTTAAAATTTTCAATGTTTTTTTTATGAATGTTTTTCTTTCAAGTATAGATTATGTATACCTAAACATAAATACCATTTTATAAAAAAAAAGAAGAAAATTCATAACGACCAAAATTAAAATTGTAATTATTGTTACATTTTATTTGATGATTTTGTCTAAAATTATTGAAATCTGCAAAATGAAGTTTTTAATGAACCAATCTTCTGAGTTCATGTTCTACTTAAGTAATTTCTTTATTGAAAAATTTTAATTTCCTTAAAATTTCGTTTAATTAGTTTGGTAATTTTGCAAGCTAAATATTAGTTAACTCTCTTTATAAACAGTGTAATATTGAAAAATTTACGTAGCGGAAAAAAATCTTAACTTAATGTTATGATAACAAAAATATCCAATAACTATAATTCACTTTGGTTTTTTATTGACAGATTCCGAAAGTCATGAGTAGTGTATTTGCAGCTTGGTATTATAAAATTCCAAATAAATATAACTAACAGGAAACTTAATTCCATTTAACACTATCTTAAATGTCAAAAATAAAAATTAAAATGCTGCTGCAGAATTTCATTCAATGTATCTTTATTGTCAAGAAAAATAATTTTTTTTTTTGTATCTTAGTAGTAAGAAAGATTTTAATTTCAAATTACTTCTTTTGAGAATTTTTCTCAAAAGCTTAATTTTTTTTTTAACTTTTGAAATAAATTATTAAATTTTTTTTTTATAAAAAGTAGAACAAACACATTAAATATAATTATCAAATTAAATTCGAAAATTTGTTATTTAAGTTAACAAAAAAGGTTAAAAGCTTAATGTTATATTTAAAATTAATTTTTAAGTTTTAAGATTACATATTTTCTAATTTGAGGCAATAATTAAATTAAATATTTCTAAAATATTTGACCTAAAAGAGACTAATTTTTATTTAATTTATAAATGTAATTATGATTAACTTAGGAAAAGTAAAGTTATTAATTTATTTCAAAAATTTTTAAATTATATATACTTATATGGATCATTTATTGATCATTGGCCGTAGTTATAGTTATTATAGCTTTGAATATTCACAAAAAAATATTAGAACCCCCAAAAAAACGATTCTAAATGTACAGCGGATATTCTAGTCATCCTACGTTTTCAGTTAGTGCTTTCGATAACACAAATGGATTTTATATTTGCACTTGGTACACAGTTTTATGCACAACTCCAAATAATTAATTTTGAGTAAAATAGAAGGCATTATTTTTGATCTCTTTACAATACTTGCAAATAAAATTAATTTATTAATCCTCAATTTTACCTTGAATTATTTGAGGCAATTAAAAAAAATTCTTACAAAAGAAAAGATTAATTTATTTTAGTTTTTTAAATCAATTTCTTTTTTAACACTAAAAAAAATTAAAATAAATAAATATTTATTTTTATTGTTTATATACCTTTATTTAAAAAATAAAAAATATACTAAAATGAAATAAAATTTAATTGCACCTATTCAATTGTAGCAAAATTAAATTGATTGAAATTGACAAAATAACCAGCCACCCGTTGAGTGACAATAAAAATAAATATTTTCAAACACATAAATTTTTGTCATTTAAACATAGGTGGTCTTCTCTATATATATGTACAGCTATGTGCGTAAATCAAATATTGCACATGTTAAATATAGGATGCGGTTGAATTCAAAAGATTCCAAAATTTCGACCTGTCGTAACATTTTATTGCAAAAAAAAAAAAATATCCACCTGAAAATTAAAATAAAAATCAAGTTTTTATTTAAAAAGGACAAAGAATATTCAGGATTTTTATTAATACTTGTATATCTTTTTTAGAACAAAGTAAATTCGATAGTCATCCTGTTCCTGTTTTCCGTTATTGTCATCGTTAATTATATCATATTTGTTTTTAGCGCACGACTATTTCAGTATAGTGAGACATCTCTGTGACAATCAGATCGTTTTCATATTTAATTATTTTATCTGGTTCAGTTATTAGTTGTTTTAACAATATTTCATTGCTGTACTAATATATCTCTTATATGTAATTTACTTGTGCCTAATTAATATATTTTTTTTTTCATAACTACTGGGAGAACTAATTGTATTTTAAATATTAGCATCTGAAAATATATTAAAAGAAGCACCCAGTAGTAATTGCTTTCTGTTTAAAAGAAGACTTAATGCTGAATAAGAGTTCGATTGATCATCATGAATATTATGTAAATTTTGGTTCCTCTTTTAAAATTGAGTAGATCAAAAGTACAATTTCTAATCTAAAATTAACTTCTACAGATCAGACAGAAATAAAGATAAAATTCTGATCAATAATATAGAATAAGTAGAATGTATTATAAATATCAAATTATCGCATAATGAATATATATAGTAATAGTAGTAAGAATAATATAGTAAGAATAATATAGTGAATGAATAGTAAAAAAATAAATTTATAAACCACCGACTTTTTGTATTATTAATTTTTTATTTTTGATTCATAAAAAACTTTAATGAAATTTTTGATCTCAATATTTATGAGAGTATTTTTATTTAAAAAAAATATATATATTACTCATTCTTAAATACGATTTAATATCAAAATATTGACAGTTATAGTAATTTGAAATATCAATTTATTGAGGTAAATTTCTTATAAAATACGATTATTTTGATTATTTTTATTGATTTAGTTTTTATTATGCAATTATTCAGAATTAATATAGTCAAATGTTTTTTTTTTTTTTAAATAGCCACCAATTAAAAATATCTGTAATTTATCTTTCAATCAATTTTAATAACTTTTTTTTTTAAGCCGATTGAAAATTTAATATAATTTTAATCTTCCACACTGCATTAAAATTAATAAAAAATTAAAGAATTAAAATTTAAGTTAATAAATCTATTTTTTGAATATGTTTTGTAGGATGGAGATTTTGAAATTGTAATTTTGAATAAGGAATTTTTTGATCAAATAAAGAAGAAATAATGATTCACTTTAATTAAAGAAAAAAAAAATAAACTTATACCTATATGAAATATTTCACAAAATAATTTTAGGGCAAATTTTTGATTATAATTTTTTTATTAGTTGATAATGCGGTTAGTTTATCCCAAATTAGTTCCACATGTTGTCAACCAATAAATTTTTTAGCATCTTTTTCCTAATAATTTCCTTAACTTTATTTTTTAAATACGTTCATACATTGTTGATACATACATATATCATGTATCATGCAACACATGCATATATATAGTATTTTATAATGAATTAAAAAATGGATTCTAATCTAAGTATGACATTAGGATTATGTTTTGAGTAAACTTTGATTGTTAATAAAATGATATAAAATTGTTTGAAGTTATATTAGACATAAACTATGTTAGTTTATTAGACATAAACTATGTTAGAAACATATGTGTCCCTTGGAATAACCTCACTAAAGAATTTATCTTCATAACTTACAACACTGAGGTTACTTCAATCACATCTACATGTTCTCTTTTCAGAACCAGCAGAACAGATTTCTTCTTAGCCCATTTACCATAAAAAATGAAAATTAAATAAAATTTTATGAAAATTCAAATGAATTCTGATTAAAATAAATATGTGGCTAGATATATGACTACATATGACTACATAATGTTTGTGTCTTAAAATCAAAGAATTCTAAACTTCACTTATGAGATTCGGTTCTATATTTTTTTGGTTTATTTTATTGCTTGGACTATCTTCTTTGAATGATGCCTATGTTTTTTTTATTCAATAAAAATATGTTGCAAATTTAAACATTGTTATATATGAAAACAAAATTTATCTTCTGGATAATTTTTAAAACAACCATTCAAAGCGGAGAATTCAATGTCAGCATATTTTTATAAGTATTTCATCCAGAAAAAAAAATTAGTATACTTAGCACAGAATATACCACAATTCAAAAATGTGATACTTTTACTTGTCTAATAAAATCCATTAAGCATCTGTTACATAAAAGTGACATTGTTTTTTTTTTTTTTACAAAACAGCATTTTATTAAAAGAAGTGTTTTTTGTTCCTATTATGATTCCTAAAGTTAAAAACCACAAAACCTAAAAGTGTAAGATATTTTAAACAAATTAAAATTTAAACAAAAAAAAAAACATATTGAATTGAAAAATTTTCAGATTAATTTAGGGACATTAATCGTCACCATTTAACCACTAAACGTTTTCTAGTTTTGAGTTGGTCTGACAATTTATGCCAACAGACATAATTTATTTTGAGGTTCTTTAGATTGAATTTGTTTTTTTTTGTCTATAGTTTTGTTTTTTTATTAAATTGTATTTTTCAGTGAATTGACAAAAAAAAAATACATTATTAATAAAATTTATTTGCGTGACTTAAGTAATAATCTTATATAAGGATAGTTTTTTTTTATTTTTTTTTTAAATTTATATTATAAAATTTGAATATTTTTTTTTGTAACTGGGATATAAATTCGTTTTTCGTATAATTCTTATTAAAGATCTATAAGGGTCAGTTCATTAATTCACTTAATGTATATAGTAATATCCATAACAATATAAGGTTCGCCAAAATATACAAAATTTGTAGTCGTTTTCGAAATTCCGAGATTAAATACGACTGAGCTAACGTTTTGTAACAAAAAGGTAACTAATTAATTAAAGAAGTTTCAAGGCTCCGATATTTTTGTAGAATCTACAGTCTTAAGTAAACCTCTGCAAATTTTTGATCTCTATACGGTCGAAGTTGTGTCAGATTTGGTATTTTGGTTTGAAGTTTTAAATTTTGATTTTTATAATATTGAAATTGAACTTAGGAAAGTTTAATTCAAATAACTCAATCTATTGATGCCTCCGTGTTTCCGCTAAAACTAATTATTGTAGTCCAATAAATTCTTGGTGGTTTCTGATTATATGATGACTTATTAGTAAAAGAACAAAACAAGGTTAAGGAACCAAGAAAAATTATGAAAATGATCTTAATGATTTTTTTTTGTTTTTTGTGAGCAAAAATATTAGAACATGAATTTCTTGTAAATAGATTTAATCTTAGAATTATTATACTTTAATAAAAAAAAATTTACAAGCATTTTTTTTTTGTATATATCTTTTAAGGTATATATAATTTATAATTCCTTTTTTTTTAACAAATATCTGATAAAACATGGCGTTTAGTTTTTTTTAGCTTAAGTATGTTGCATTAGTAATGTTAAAAAAATTGATTAAAATCAATAGGGAATATGAACAAATAAATTATGGTGCCTAAATATAGTTCTGTCAAAAAAAAAAACATACATTCTTCTCTTGTGTAATTTAGTTATTTTTAATTTCTTAACATTTTCTAGAGTAAAACTTTATTATAAAAACATTTTCAATAAATAAATTTGGTATTTGATGAGTATATTGAGTATGGGTTACTGTCTTAAAAATTACCATTTACTAGACGATTTATACCATTTTTCTGTCATTGTTTTGAAATGCTAGTTTTAAAAATTAGAATAATCTGTGCAGTCAAAGTGTCAAGATCAGTTAAATGTCTAAATAATAATTTGAAATTTTTTTTAATTCTTTATTTAAACATTGTGTTTAGTAAAGAAAACTTTTGAACTTTGTTCTCCATTCTTATTATTAGCATTTTAATTTTTAAATATTTACAATATTTATAAAAATAATCAAATAATGATGCAATTAAATTTTAGCGGAATTCAGTTCAAATAAATTTATGTAATTGCAATAAGTAAGCCCTTATTAAAATTTTCAATTGGCTATACAGAGTGAAATCAATGAATATATGGTACTTAAGGTTCATGTTTAGATTAAGATTAATATATAAGATAATTTATACGTGGGTAATAAAAAGACATCTTTATGTAAATTAAAAAAGAAAAACAGAAAATTTTTTTGTTTTTTTTTTTAAATAAAAATATCTTTATAAAAATTTTTATTTTGTTTTTCCTAGAAATAATTAAATTTATCTTTGATATAAAATTTTTCTAGGATACCTATTTTTATGGGATGATATATTCAAAGTTCTGGTAACTCTATAATCAAATGAGAAAATATATCGACATTAAGTTACTTCGGAAAAATCAATTTTCATATCAAAGAGAAGAGAAATTTATATAGAAATTGTTATAAGGACTATTGAGATATTTTTTTGGTGTGGTCCGTATCAGAGAAATGCATGAGTACACTTGTATTACAAATCACTCGTGAATACACTTGATTTATTCAATATATGAATAGTTCAACTCAAAATAGAAACAAGTGTGAATATATGATTCATAATATTATTTCAATACATTAGAATTGTATTGAGTTTTTTGTATCAAGTCAAATTTCTATTCGCAAGTATAGTGAATAGTGAAATATGTATTGCGTATATTGAATGCATTGGGTAATCTTCTAAGGAAATTTAATTTCCTAGAAAAAAATTAAATATTTCGTAAAAATTTCCTAAAAATTTCCTAACAAAACTGTTAAAAATGTACCTATACTTAATTAGATGATATTTTTTTCATTCATACGTATTGTTTTTATATTAGGCACTTGCTGCATTCATAGCATTCATAACAAAAACAAATCAACATCAAGTGGTATTGAGTAGATATTGTTGTTTTGCAAGTCAATGTAATATACATAAGTGTTTCTTATGTGCAAGTAGAATATGAATAGCTCATTTTTTTTTTCTGTAATTGGTATTATTCTGTATTGAAATATTGCGAGTGATTTGTTTTTGTTTATGAATAGTATTACGCAGTTCTCTGGTCCGTATGCGATTTTACGAAACTGGACATATTTGTAGTAGAGTAAAAATTTACGTTCTCTTCAGGAATCTAATTTTCTACTTATGTTAACAAAATATTTATTCAGCCTTTGATTTAAAGTTAATACAAGCGCAACTAGAAATAAGCAGGTCGTACAATCTAAATTATTTTAAATGCAAAGTTCGAACTCTTTCAGTGTGGAACTTAAGACTTGTGAAAATACAAAAACTACAAGGGTTAAACTTATAGAGTTAAATATATTTTATATAAAATATATTTAACTCAGCATTTCATTAAATTATTAAATAATGGCTAAATATTGATAAAAATTGTTTTATAGAAGGTTAAACCAATAAAAACATGAATTTTATTTAAATAAAACATTAGAAATGCAATTGCATGCATAATATTTTCATTTATTATGCACTTTTTTTTTTCTCAACTCATATATTTATAAAACGTACATATTATCCATATGAATGCAAAAAAAAAAAAAACAATTTTCCCTTTATTTATTTATATAGTTTTCAATTTCTATAAAATAAATGAAGATAATAATGCGTTAATATGCCACTGCGATATATCGCATTTCAATCGTGAATAATTTATTCAACTTTATAAATGTTTTCTCTCTATTTTGAAAAAAAAAAGTAAATAATATTTATATACATATATCTCTGTATTAAAATTTTTCCGTAAAATTGCAGTAATTTGATTCTATCTTTTTCATGTCGTACTTATTTTTTATTTTGTTTTCCTTTAAATTGTGTGACGTAATGACTTAGTGAAAACCTTTTTTTATATATTAACTATTTATTTAAACGTATATATATATATTTTTTTTTTTCAAGAAACAGACTATTTTAATGAAAATAGAAAAATATATAGCTGCTAAGCTACTTAAACTGCTAACCGCATAGATGTATAAACTTTGTATAATTTTATTTAATCACAAAAAAAAGAACATTTTACAATTTATTTAACAAAATTATAATTATATAATTTTATTTTGTATTAAAAGACAAAAATTGCAGTTTTATGGCACTATTATGGCAGCTTCATCGATTCTACTGCAATTGTCCGAAAATCGCTGGATTTGTTTTAATTTAATTCAAGAACATGTATTACCGTCGTTAAAAACGTCATCTAATTTTAATCTATCGAAAATATATGTTTGAATTTAGTTAAAATATTAGAATTAGAGCAATAACATAAGGGTAGTACAAGAACAACGCTTCACTGTATAATTTCAGAATTTCTTTATGTTGTCTTTTAATTTCTATTAAATCTTAAGAAACCGTATTCAAATCTGATTGAAATTCTCTTTAATACAAATTTATATTAAAGTTGTTTCAGTTTTTTTTTATATTTAAATAAGAAATCTAAACAAAATGTTAGTCTAGCGCAAAAGTAAAATTGGTTTTAAGTTGGCGCTTCTTTTGCTTCTAATCAATTTTTTTTTTCAACGTCCACTTTATGTTTATAGTTAGAAAAAAAAGAAAAAAGAAAGAAAATAAATAACTAAATAAATAAATAATGAGAAAAGTAAATAAATTAAATTAGAATAATGAAGTTATGTTGAAAACTTTTCATCATGCTCTGATGAATTTGTGCATAAAATTTATTGGGTTTGATTTTATCTATACTAAATATGGGAGTTAATTATATAAATTTGCTTAAATATGAATAACTGGGTATAAGCGAGAAAATAAATCTGTTAAACGAAATAAGGGGTTCTAGGTAAGGTTTTTTGAATATAGGTAGATATAGTCATATGTTGACTTTTTTTTATAGAATAAAGTACTTTTGCATCTTTTGCATTATTTGAAATTCGATCTACGTTTATTAAAAATATTATTTGCATAAAGAAGCTACAAATAATGTTGTAAAGTATGTCCAGATGTAAGCGTCGATCTCTACAATAACAGAAATTTCATAATTGGCATTATACACTGAACAATATTTGCGTTGAAAAAAATTTGTCTCTATCAATATATTTAATTTTTCAGAAGAATTCTGAATAAGTTTTTTCCTATATAGTTTATGAATTAAAGTATTTATTTATAATTATGTCTTATAGGTACAATTTTAATTTGTTAAATAATGTATTTATTCATTTTCAGAAAAATAAATTGTACAGTAATTTAATAATAATTGGGAGTTGAAACAATTTTTTATAATTTTTTTTTTATTATGATTTGCATTTTAAAAATAATATTTTAATGACATTCTCAATTCCATATATAAAAATTTAAATTTTCAATTAAGTCCTCCATAATTAGGTTTAAGCAAAATAATTTTTATTTTTATTTTTAAGATGTATAATTTTTTTTTTTAAATTGTAATTTTCAAATTAGCAAGATAAGCATATTTAAATACATATATATATAAGTTTTACTATGTTATTATTTGCAAAGAAAAATATGAAATTTTATTCGTAAAAATCTTGGTGCCTTGGTTGTGTAGATGAGTTTTTAGTATCTTCTATTTGTTTTAGAAGAATAATTTGGATTAGGTCAAGCAATCGTATTATTAAATATATATATATATATATATAAACACCCAGGTATTTAGTCTAAAACGATCTCTTTAGATTTCATTCCAAATTTGAAATAGTTTTAGTTTTAAAACGACAAAGTAACGAATCTATACGAATAAAACAAACATTTACAATTATTTTATGAGTGGAATGATGAATTGTGACTAGATTATAAAGTTGACTTTGTAAAATCTTTTTTTGTACTTAAAAAAACAATAATTCAAGGAGTAAATCCTTATTAGATTTAAGATTATAGAAAAAATTTAAAAGTTTGTTTTATTTTTGTTAATAAGATTTAGATTTTATACGCATATATAAATGTAATATTTCTTAAAGAATACTTATTCTCATTGAACAAATAAAAAAAAATATAATGACATTTTTCATATACTATGTAATTGCATTTATTACATGAACTCAGAAAAGATTACAAAAAAGAAAAAGAAAAAAGAACAAAATACTGAATTAGACAGACAATATAAGATTTCAATAATAAATTCAATTCATTTCGCATCTGCTGCGCTAGAGATTTAAAATGACATTATATTATTTAATTTTTTTTAATAACAAATTGAAAGAAAAAAAAAGGAAAATGATTTGGTTTTGAGGTTTTTTTTTTTTTACATAAAATTCATAAAAAGCAGAAGCATTAGATTTTGGTGTTCTTTTCATTCAATGCGAAAGGCTGATAAAATAAGATTTGTGGATGCAATTTCATTGTCTGACATATTTGTTTGATTTTATTGCATTTACAGAATAAACATAAATTTCCAGGTGGTTTAGGAGTCATATAGTGATATTTTTTTTTTGTATGAAAATTTGTTTACAGGGGCATAATTATGTCACATGTCACAATTTTCTTGTTATGTGTACAAAGTAGTATAAAATAAGTTGATATTAAGTAAATAAAAATTTACCTAGTCCAGGTAAAAAACTATATAATAAACGTTTTTCATAAATACATAAATACTTTTCAAATTAAATATTTACTGACTAATTTATGAAATTCAAATATTTTTTCAATTTCGAATTTGCATAGTTTGATTTCAACTAATTCGTATCCTTAATTCAAAATAATCGAAGAGAAACCATATTAAAATAATGAAATTAGGAAAAAATGTAAATTCTTGAAATTTTTTAAAAGTTAAGCATTTACAATTGATACTACGACAAGCGGTACCTACTAATATTTATTAAAACTTTAGTATATTTATTATTTAATTCAAATATGTGATATTAAGTTTCTCCCAGCGGCATTTTGTTATCGAAAATATTAAATTCTTAACCAAAGCTCTTTAACATTTCATGTTTAAGTTACTTTTTCTTAGTTCGGTCGTAAATTATACCATTATAATTTAGAATAATTATCGTAAAACACTTAAATAAAAAACCAGACAAAAAAAAAAATTGTTTTTCATCTCAATTAAATCCAATCAAAAATAAGATACAAAAATAAGAGTTTTTTTTTTTTTAATTCTTACGATGCTATTAAAAATTTCAATTTAAAAATTTATGCTACCGCCATTGAATTCATTACTATTATTATTATATATATTTTTTTGAATTTTGAATTTTAATTTATTTATTTATGCCGCCATAATTCATTTAAATTATTATTATTGAAATAAATAATAAAAAAAATGTATATATATATAACATTATAAATTTTAAAAATTATTTAAAGTGTAATAAATTATAAATTAATTCTATATGGTGCTGCTACTGTGAAATAAAATGATGAAGCAAAAATCTCATTAATTCTTTTCATTTTTAAGTTAATTTTAACTATCGCGATGTTAAACGTATATATGTACAATACAGGACCTTTTATTTTTTATTGTATAATTGAAATTTACATAATTTTAAAATATTGAATTATTTTATAAATTTAAATTTAAAAGAAGATAATATTATAAAATTTATGTAAACAATAAATTTAATTGGACATTGTAACTAAATTATTATGATTATCAATTTACATTTGTTAAGTTGTTGCAAATTGAAGTTTGATCAGACAGTCTTATATATAAAAAAAATAATTTGTTTTTAATGAATTTTTATGTAATGGGAACTTATGTGTATAACATATAATTATATTATATTGAAATATTATAAATATAATTTAACGAATATATTCCAAAAGTTGAATTTATACAGTTAAAACGACACTATTAAAATTTGTAAACCAAGACAAAAACTTAATTGGTTTTTGGTCACTGTAGGTATATAATATTTTATTATTAATTATTCTTCTTGCAAGGTGACTCTTATGATTTATGTATGATACTCCCAATATCTTAAAAAATATTAAATTACATTGTAGTAAGATTACACCTAAAAACTTGGTATCATAGTTATCTTTTTCATTTTCTATTTATTGTTCTAACGCTTTTTATTAAGCAAAAAGTTAATTTCATAATATGCATAATATGCTCATTTATATTTAATATTTCCAAACTGATTTCATTAATCGACACAAAGTTGGAAATTCAAAGAATAGAGTATTCCAAGTGAAATATATAAAAAGGAAATTTCAATTTGGTAAATAATATATGTAAATTTGGATAATATATATAAACTGTGATTACGCTCTTTGGATTCGGAAATCAAAAATTCTAAATTATCCAGTATAATAGCAAGATTTTTATTTAACAGAATTTATTATTTGACTTTAAAATAGTTACAAAAACAGTTTGAAAAAGAGCATGATAATTTATGATTTTTATTTAAGCCTGGAATAGTTTCAAGTTTTAGTATTCATAAAAAATACTTCCATTAAAATATATATATACAAAATAAGTTTGGTATGATGGTTTTATTTTTTAATATTTAATTATTTATCTTTCCGTAAATGGAAGTATATTTATAAATTTTAATTTGTAAATTAAAAATTAATTTAATTCTCCAATAGACTTTAATATATAATGGAATTAAAAAAAAAACCCCCAATATAAAAATAAGTTTCTTAATTTTATTGAAACATAAATAAAAATGAAAACGCTTTAAAAAAATTATTTTAATTTATTTCCTTTTTAATTTGCACTCTTTAGCCTGTTCAAAAAAAAATACAAATTTAACGAGTAAACGTCAAGAATATTTTATTAAAGAAAAAACTATATATACAGAATCCCTCCAGTATTTTTTTTTTCTTAAAAACTAAATGATTTTAAACAAAAAAAAAAAAACAATTTTATTTTATTTAGACATAAAATAAAAAAAAAAAAAAATTTAATTTTTTTTTTCCTCCTGAACTGGTTTAGTAATTTTCGATCGACATAAAATGATGAGCCAAAAACATGAAAGAATAAGAAATTAATGATTCTTAGAGTAGGTACAAAATTGCGAAACGCAGGTAAAAAAAAAAAGGAAAAAAATCATGAAAAACTTAAAAAAAAAAAAACATTAAATAAAAAATTAAACATAAAAAACTATCATCAGCCATCATTAAAATGCAGTATGTTTTATAAAAACAAAAACAACTGATTAGTTCTTAATATACATTAAACTTTTTTGTTGTTTAGTGTTTCATCTTTTTTTTTTATTTTTAAAAAACCACATTCTACCTGAATTGCTTGAAACCATGTTATAACGAATAAATTAAAATTTATCAAAATAATTTCATCTCTTATTTTTATTATTATTTTTTTTTGTTGATTCATTTTCACTCAGCTCCTTTTGATTTAATAATTATTTAATCAAAAATGATGAGTGTAGTTTTTTTTTTTTCAATAAATAATTATTGTTTTATTATTTGATTTTCTTTCTATCTAATTAATTTTTTTTCATAATTTTTATTTGTATTTAACTCCAGTTTTAGTTTTTTAATAACAAAAAGAGACTTTGGTCTGAACACATGCTAGAGCTTCCATTCCAGAAGCTTGAGCTGTGGTCGGTGGGAAAGGCCTTGTTCGGAGGAGTAATCCTTCATATCTTCAATTAACTCCCAATCCTATATCGATTTCCTTTCCCCTTCCCTCTAGTTACCCCACGAGCATAAATAATGTAGATCTTAGTTGCGCAAAGACCGTACCTGAATATTGACAAAAAACAATGTATGTAATAAAATATAAATAAGTTTCTCTTAGTATAGATTTATGAAACTTGTTAATAATAATTAGGTCATACACATAGCCTAATCCTAATGTAAGTAGTATAAATAACTTAAGTACTTTGTACATATTTATAATTTGTATTGAAAAAAAAAGAAAGACGCAATAAACTTAACTTATATTAAGCAGTCATACTCGTACTATATACTAAAAAACTAAATGATGTGAAGGTAAAGAAAAGAGCCTAAAATTTCAAGAATCACAGTATATTGTTTAATGCCGCATTTTCCAGAAGATTTAAAAATGATGTAAGATTTGAAAGAATAATAATTGACTTTGACTAATCGCATGAGACTATTTGCGTGATCTTATTCAACAAACTTCAATTTATTTCAATACAATATAACGTTGAAGCTTAATGTCAGTTCCTTCCAATTGAATTTTTTGTGAAAGAAAATTTAATTTACTTTTATACTTCTTATATGTTATTCAAATTAATATGTGACTTGGAAGTTAAATACTTAGAACGAGCTATTCACTTTAAGTTGAAAAAAAAAAAAGAATATCAAAACAGAAATGTCGTCTTTATATATATTTAGCCACTGTAAAGTATTCAATTTTTAATGTGATAATGTGTCTATACTCAATGGGAACTAAGTAAGTAGTTATAATACACATCATAACTATAATATTCCATTTGAATTTATGCTCTAAAAATAAATTTATTTAAATTGCCATTAAAATTAGAAGAAAAAAAAATATATATGATATTGCTTTTAACAATTTTGCCTCCCAACATTTACATGAACTTTAACTTAAAAAAGTAATTATCTTTTTACCGCCAGTCAATTTAAAAGAAAAAAAAAATTTTTTTTCTTCTTCTTTCGACTTAAAGTTTTTTTATTTTTCTTTACAACTTTTTCATTTCTATAAAATCAAGCCTAACAAACTTTCCGCTCTCTTCATACACTTAAAAAAAAAAAAACAAAAAACTATGTAGCGAGAAAGATAGTTAATTTACCATTATTTATAATATAGTTTATTTTTATTCCATAATTATTATTCACTAAAAGGCATATACATAGTTCATAGAATGGAAAAAAGATGAAGAAGAAAAAAAAAATACAAAATAAAAGAGCAATAAAATTATGGAAAAAATGAACCATTAAAATATTATCGAAGAGGCAAACTCTATTAACATCTCATAATGGCAAATTAAAACATAAATCGTGATCGCCATAATTTTGTAAAAAGATATTTATCTGAATAATATTTAATCTTAAAAGAATTTTCTTTCTAACTAAGCAAATATGGAAAATTCAAAGTTAATGTTTATTTTCTTCTTTTTTTATTTTTTGAAAGAAACATAGGTATCTTCTTAGAGTTTTACATACAGGAAAAAAAAAAAGATAGAAGTTTGTAATATATTTTTGGCGCTATATCGAAAGGAAAGTGACAAGTGATTTGTTTTGGTATATTTTATAGTTGGGTTTTAACATTATTTTTTAGTAATTTTTATTGATGAAGGAAAACTTAAATTAGTCATAGGAGGTAGGGACTTGTTTTTTTTTGTGTTGTAAAACAAGGAAAATGCTTTGTCCGTAAAAAGAAAAGAAACTTTTCCAAAACCAACGTTATTTTAAAACTAAACATTTTTTTTTTAAGTAATTATAGTTTTTTCAGTAAACTTATACCTATATTCTTTTGTGTTAAAAATTTTTGGGTGAGTTTTTTTTAGAAATAAAGAATTTTATGTCTTCTTTTAACTAGTGAAAAATATGTAAAATTAACGTTATTTTATAACTTAAGAAAAGTAAAAGTAAGATTGTGAAATCATTGTCTGACCATAGTCTACATTAGTGTCTGCACAACTATGGTGTGAGCCATAATGATGCAGTAGGAGCTACAAAATTCCCAAAGAAGGCATGGAATTTTTGAATCTTATTAATGATCAAAGTAAAACTATTATCCTTTTTTCTTTGCTATGGACAAAATAGCAAATTTTGATAACGTCATTCAAAAGTTCGATTTGAACTATGAACATAGCTACCGCAGCTATCTATTTTGTCAGTGTAGCCGTATATATAATAAGGAGTAATCAGTTTTATCACAATTCGTCCAAAACAATCTAAAAGGAGAAAACACAATGAATAAACAACAATTAAGAAATTATATTATATCAAAATTATTTGTCTAATTTTAAAACTAATACCATAGATTAAGAATACAGAAAGATTTATAGCTTCATACAACATTTTTCAGCCTTTTTTGGTATTTTTATGTGAAGGTGTTAGTAAAACTAAATAAAATTCTTTTCATATATTGATAATTATCACGTATTTTATTTTGTTTTATTAACACATTCACATAAAAATACCAAAAATAATGTTGTATGAAGCTAACAATCTATTTGTATTCTTAATCTATGCTAATACCTGTAAGTATAGATTTATAGAAAATAGAATTTAAGCCAATAATGTTTTAGTTTTAAAAAGATATAAAAGTTTTCTGTATCTACCTACTATTTTAATATCTTTAGAATAAAAATAGAATTCAAAACATACGAATGATTTTAAAATATTTTCACTTAAAACAAATAAGCAACAAATTTTCTTTTACTAGTAATAAATATTTTATTATAAAAACAAAACTTACATAATATAATAATTTATTCATAATCTATTTAAAATCTTGGCTTGATTTAAGTTCGCAAAAAATAAATAAAATTATTCATAGTGACGTATACAATTTGAACATCAAAAATTCATAATTTAGGCAAAAAAAAAAAAGTTTGTTAACCTTTTTAATAATAATGTTTTTAGTTTTTTTTTTCTTTTAAAATTACAACTGAATTAAAAAAAAAAATAAAAATAAAAAAAAGATTTTAATTCTTTAAAAACATTTATAAAGATGTTAAATTTAAAATATACACATAATTTAAAAATAAAAAAAAAAAAAAAAAACATATACAATTTTAAATTGTTGAAAACTAAAATAATTTTTGAAACTGGTTTTATATACTGAATTAAAGTTAAGATAAATTTTTTTCTTATAAAATAAATTAAATTAAGAAATTTAATATTCTTTTCTGTTTTTTTTGTTTTTTTTTATGTGAAATTGATTACATGGCTACAAGTCGTTCACGTTAGTTCTTTTTTAATATGCTTTCGATAGTTTAACGTTTTTTTTTTTTTTAATTCAAAAATAAAATTAATGTCGCCAGAATATATTTAATCACGACTGCTTAAGTTTGAGTTTTGTTTTTTTTTGATACTCTCCTGTGAACCATTTTGAACAAACAGAAGAACAAAAATATAAGGATTAATGTTGTTTCGTTTGACATTCGGTATTTTTAAATTCTCTGCGAAAATACTAAGAATTTTCGGTAAAAATTTTCCTTGTCAATAATTCAAAATCCACTATGAAGTTATTCCTTCTAATGCTTACTTGTTTGTCTTGTTTAATTTAAAATTTGTCTTATTTGATTGAAGTTTGTATCGTTTGATTAAAGTTTAAATGACAAATAATTTGATTCAAGTCTCAAAAATGTATTCATTAAATAAAAAATTAGTTAAAAAAATTTTTTAAAATTATTATGATTGTATGTATTTTAATAAATAAAAGAAATTCTCACAGTTTAATGCCATAAACGAAACCCCGACTTAAATAATTGAGAATATTTTTAGAGAAAATATACTATATGAAAACATAAACATTTTCAAAAATTTTCAATAAAATGTTAGCAATGTCATTTTAAAATCTATTCTACGATCTCTTTAACGACATTAATATAGTTTTATAAAAAAAAAAAAAATATATTATCTTGCCATAAAGCACCATGAAGATCTGTTAAAAACGTTGAAAAAAGAAATCTAAAAATAAGAAAAATGAATGTCTCCGTTTTTGGTTTTTAATTTCATCCCAAATAAAAATATAGAGTTGTAATAATAATTTTTAGCGCGATTTTCAAGTTTTCTTTTTATTTATTTGTATATAATATGTTACGTATATACTTGTATATTTATTCTTTTTTTTTTAATCTAAAAGAGGTACAAAAACTCATTATGTCGTTTAAAATGAAATAATAAATTTATATTCCGTCTGACTAAAGAACAAAATAATAAAAAAAAATAAATAAATAAACAGAAACATTTTAAAAGTTAAAATAAACATCAAATTAAAAATAAATAAATTTCATGTAAAACAAGTATTTATTTTTTAAATTGAAGTGCACTTCAACTTGCCACTATAGAAAAAAAAACAAAAAATTAATAAATTCAGCTTAACTTTAAATTATAGTTCAAAAAAATTTATTTTACCCAACAACCCTTCATTTTCGTTGTTCTTCTAGTAATTAACATCGAATTTAGAATAATAGAGAAAACTGAGCAATAAGAAATTTTTCTGTAGTCATCATAATATAAAGTCTGGTTTTTCATTCTCAATTTTTGGGGTTTTTTTATTTTTTATTGCGTATAGTATTATTTTTAAAATATTTTGTAGGACTTTAAAATTGATTATAATAATTTTTTTTTTTGTGTATAAGATTAGGGATGTACATACATATAATTTACTGAATCATTGAACGATTTTAATTACTGTTGTTATAAAATTTGTATAAAATTCAAAAATTTATCAGAATTATTATCAAAATGTTATAAAGCACATCAACGCTCAGTTATTCATGTGTTAATATTGAATATTATATGTATAATATAATGGAAATATGAGCTACGAAGCGCTAAGTGTCGACTGTTGCTTCATTAGTTAATGAATTTGAAAACAATCATTAAAATTTTTTCAAATAAAAATTAAATTTGATCGAAATTAAAATTAAAATCTTTAATTAAATTGTTGAAATGATTGTTGACTATAATAATTATAAACGCACTCAAAATTCAGTATCAAAATATTTAAAAATTATGACATTGAAATTTTTTTTATAATAAGTAATTTAAAATTTTTCCTAAAAGATTTCAGTATCTTCCATTTAATCGGATATTAGAAATATAATAAACATCTGTAAATCTTAGAAACAGCGTTATAGCTAATAAATTTCACAAAAACTTTTTAAATTTAAAGTCAATGTTTTTTGATAAGATAAAAATATTTACAATTCTACGTACATAATAAATATGTTTGTATATACCTAACCTATTATAAATATTTCTAAAAAAAACATTTTCACATAAATTTTTTTTCTACATTATAAATATAATTATAATTAAAAAGTTATTTACACCTAGTTGATATCTTAATAATTTTTCAAGATACAAATATTAAAAAGAAATGATTTAAAATGATGTCATTGTACGGTAAAAAAAATTAGCAACTAATACTATATCTTCATCATAAATATATGATCAAGACTATTTGTCTGGAATTGATTATACATTTTATTGCAATATAATACATAATATTGGTTAAAAATTATTATTTCTCAGAAAATCATAACTTTAACTTTATATCAAAATAATTTTAATTAATTTATTTTTTTTGATAAGATAACAATTATCAAATTTTATGGCATATAAGATTTTCATATAATTTCTTTGGTCTATTACGGACAATCAATCAGTCATAAGCTAACAATATTATTGAATATACTGTGATAGAGTTAAAAAATAAATAAATAAAAATAAATAAAAATAATTTTTTAATAAAATGACGTCAACACAAAATAATCAATTTAATACCAGATTATATCATATATCTGTGATAAGTAGTTCACCGCCAATTACACCGCCACCATCATATGATCAAGCAATGAATTTTCAAATTGTCAACGAATCAGAATTAAGATTACCACCATCTCAATTGGCAGCAGCAAGAGCGTCTGACCACATTTCAAACTTACAAAGTTCACAATCGAGGCAACCTGTTGCTCCTAAATCCAATTATTGTCACATTAAAAATCATATACTGGGAATATTTTTGACGGTTTTCTTAATTATAATTATAACCATTGTATTAGCATTTCCTCATTTTTCTTCGTAAAGTATATGGGAAAATTTATTTTTGTGAATTTTTAGAAAGCTTTGTAAGTCAAAATGATTACTTTCATTTTTTTATCAGTTTAAGTCTTCACGAAAAAAAAAAAAACAAAATTGATAACAAATTAAACATTTGGAATTAAAAATCATAGGGTTATAAAATCCACATTATTTATATAGATATGTATATTTAAAAAAATTCAAGTACATAATTGAATTTGGAAAACACTCAAGAGCAAATCAATTTAAAAATAGTGTTTCAGCGATGGTTATTTTATTTTAATAAAATAATAAGATAATTGGAATTTTATATGGAAATAAGAACAGTAAGAAAATTATTGATGCTGGACTCTACACAATAGAAAATATCAGAAAAATTTACGGAAACTTTAAGTAATGAAAAATAAATTAAATTCATTAAGATATTGCAATCAAAAAGCATAGCAATAAGCAATATTACAAAATTAATAAAATTGTTAAAAAAAAAAAATAATAATAATAAAACGTCTTCGAAAAAATTTAATTAATTCCAAAAATATTTTGGAGTATATTTTTTTTAAGTTACAAACTTTGATTTTTTTTTTAAAAAAAATAATCTCAATTATTTTTTATCAAAATTTTTTGTTTTATAATTTTTGTTGTTAATTGTAAACTTATCAACAATATATTTTTTCTACATTTATTAATTTATTATGAAAATGATATAAGCACTTAACTTCAAATCAGGATAATAGTTATAATAGATACCAGCTCCAAATTATTAATTTAAACATAAAATATGGCATGACGTCTTCTTTTTCATTAAATATGATAAAGTGATAAAGTTTAATTTATATGAAAATCATAATAGTTAGATTTTAATCAAAAAACATAATTTCTTTGAGCTGCTGTTTACAAAATTTAATTATTAAAGAAAAAAAACTTCTCTTAACTATGCTACTATATATTATAAGTTAAAAATAAAATTAACTATTTCTTGTACATAGCTTAAATTGATATACACGTAATATATTATAAGTGTAGAAGGAATGTGTAAATATAATTCATTTATAAATTGTATAAATCGGCTTATCTGTTTATTTATTTAAACAATTATAATTTAAAAACTTGATTTTTTCTTAATAGAATTGTAAATATATACTTAATTTAATTATTTTTATTTAAATAATATTAAAAAAAATTATTATTTTATATTTGTGATAATTATTATTATTTATTAATATTATATAGGAAATAATTTAAAAATTTTTAAATTAATACTAATACTTTAAATTTTCCATATTATTAGAAAATAATGTTTAGATATTAATTTATTATGTTATTTCTATTTTATATTTAAGTCATCAAGTTAATAAAAAATATATAATTTATTATGTATTTTCTATTTTATATATTTAAGTCACCAGTTAATAAAAAATATTTAAAAAAAAAAATTTAAAATTTTTTATTATTTACAAAGTTCTATTTATTATTCATTATGTTGATTTTTTTTATAAAATTGTAGATTCTTAAACATTAGAAATGTTCTTCTTTAATCTGTCATGAAATGTTCTTTTTTAGTTCTTAATATTACTTGCCAAAGAGAACACATTATTATTAACAAAATGAATTTGTTACTCTACCAAAATTATATTAAATTTACAATAACTTGTCTTTAAATACTAATTTGACTTAAAAATATATCTTTCAAGCTTATTAATCTACATACTTACATCCAAAATTTAAAAACAGGGAAAGTTCATGAATGAGAAGATTTTAAGCAATATTAAGATTTAAATAATTTAATTTCATTTCCGAATAAAAATAATAAAGATAGTAGTAGATAAAGTATTTATTCGAGTTATTTTCTCTGAATTGTTTTTATTCATTAATAACAAAGACGGTATAAGAAAAAAGTGATTAACAATTTTTGAATAATTCCTAAATAAAAATTATATTTCGATTGAAATTAAAAATATCTTTAAAATAAAACATATGAGTTACTGTTTATTCGTCATACTATAAAAATTGAATTGTAAGAATTTGTAGTTTCTTTATAATTTAAATCCAGTTACATCATCTATCTAAAATAAAAATACATACAACATATTGAAAATTTGACATTGAATTTTATTTTGGAAATACGTATTTTCATAATTAAGTGCCTAAAGTTATAATTTTCTTTGGCTTAGTTGTAAAACCTGAAAGCAAATTTTATATAATTAACGCCGGCGTACGCTCCACCGTACTTTTTTTTGTAGGTTAATGTGTCAAGGAATATTTAAATTTTTGTTACTCTAAGGATCGTGGATAAATAATATTTTTGGAGTGAACATAAATAAATCAGTGGCTCTTCCGACGTAAGAATATGCCTTTTAACACCTGCAGCACAGATTTCGTAGATTCAATCGACAAACACATAACAAAACTAAACTTCAAGTTCATATGTCACCTTTTCAGCAGAATTGGTATTGTAACTCGTGCTCCTCTCATTTTAAAAAAAATCATACTATGGACCAGAACAATCTTTTGGCCAAGCTACACATTGTGTCAAAGTTTCATGCCCATGTCAATTGACCGTATAGTGTTTGAGTCTTAGAGAACTTACTGACAAAAATTGTTTTCTATGCAGAAGATTATTGATTAATCTTCAGTAAGATCATTACATTATTAAACGTTTGAATATAGCAGAATAATTTATGAGTTAATGAGTTTACAAGAATAGTTTATGAGTGCATTTTTGTTTTGGTTTATTAATGAATTATAAATGTTTCCCATAAATTCAAACTTATATTTAAATAATACATTTTTCTTCCAATTTTTTTTATGTGCTTTTATTCTGGGCTTAATTCTATTTTTATGTATTCTTTAAAAAAACATGTTTATCATTATTGGGATCAGACATTATTTTACTTACATTCTTAACAAGACAAGTTTTGCACATAATTATTTTATTTTTTTATATATAATGGGCTGTTGAAAATTCGTAATTATGATAACGAAAGTATTATCAGAGTGATTATATTTTTTTAATTGATAATAAAAACCTATAAAAATATAAACCTGAAAATATACTATTAAACAGTTGAAAAAGAATATTTAATAAATATTGATGAATTTTAAAACTACTAGCTGGTATTTATAATTTTACTTCTGAGAAACAATACATACACTGCGTTAGACTGTAATTTATTAAATAAAGGGCAATTAATGAAAATTAATATGTCTGAAATTGAAAAATTTCCAGGAAAACAAAATCCTTTAGAAAAATGTAGTAATGAATCAAATTTGACGGAAATAGGCGCAAAACACGATCGAACACTGAATGTATCACCGCCACCACCATATGAAACATTGCCCAACAGCAGTAGAATTGAACCCACCGCTCCTGATGGTTATATAAATTCAAATATTATTACAACAGAGCCAAAATCTTTCAATTATCCTGAAGCAGTCGTTGTGCCATTATCACAATCACAACCTCATAAAGAAACTTGTTGTGATGGACAGAGTTGTATGGAATGCTGTGCATGTTTCATTTGCTGTTTCGAGGTTTTTCGTTGTTGTAAGTTTTTCTTCAGTTTATTTGCATTATTATTTTTCAAAGACAAACTTCCTTAGAGATATGACGATAAATTGAATAATTTTTATTATGATTGCAATATTAAATAATGATTTTGTAGGTAAAATATCGTTTCGAGATATTGGAACTTTTACGAACTTCTCTTTTTCGAGTGCCGCAGAAATCTAAATCTAGATCTAGATCTAAATCTAAATATAGATTAAGAATACACCAAGATGGGAAGTTTCATACAACATTTTTTCAGTCTTTTTTGGTATTTTATTGTGAAGGTGTTAGTAAAACTAAATAAAATTCTTTTCATACATTGATAATTATCACGTATTTTATTTTGTTTTACTAACAAATTGACTTAAAAATACCAAAAATAATGTTGTATGAAACTTCCCATCTTGGTGTATTCTTAATCTATGCTAATACAAATAGCATAGAGGAAGAATCATATAAAATTACAGAGAGTTATTATTATTTATAAAATTAGCATTTTTTTTTGTTTAAATTGATCTGTAACACAAAAAAAGTGCGTAGAATTTTGTAAATATTGTTAACATCAAATTCAAAATCATAAGAGTGCTAATATCTTGAAAACTGATATTTAGTATCAGAAAATATATTACTCTTCAAGTATACAGACGAGACTTTTCGTATTAGTAAAATAGTAATTTTAATAACAAACTATAAATTTTTTTTAATTTTAGGTTTTTGTATCTTTTCAATATTAAGCTGAACAGGAACGAACAATCTTCAACAATCAATCGAATAAACTACTGTTAACATAGAAATAGATGATTTATAATAATGGAAAAATTTGCATTGAAACTTTAAAATTATTCTATATCAGTAGAGATGATAAATGATAAAGAGATGTCGCATTGCAAAATAAAAATGACAATATGATTATGATGTTTTTCTATTTTATGTATATTTAAGAGCCCTCCATGTGAAATTCTGTTTTCTATTTCTGTTTTATATTTTTGCAGTTTTTTTTGTTTTATTATACAGAAAAAAAACGGCCGTGAAAAATGCGACAAAAATTGTACGAAAAATACCTCTACCAGAAAATCACAAAACTATATTTGAATTTTATTTCTGTGCAGAAACTGTAATTTATCAAAAAAATTAAAAAATGCTTGGAAATAAATGAAATTAATTAAAAATTGTTTAGGAAATTAAAGAAATTCAAAATTTCACGTCACCAGCCCTGGAGAGTGGTATTTTAGCTTTATTTCTGCGTTTGAGATTTTTTATTATCTTTTTCCTTTACTTCAGAATCCAAGCAAATATGTTCAAGTTTTTTAAAGGCTCATTTGGGCCAAAAAACTCAAAATTTAAAAAATCCGCCTCACCTACCCTGGAGCCAGTTATATACTCTGTAACATATCAAAAAATCACTTTAGTCTAGATTGTAGTAACTCTACAATCAAAGCCAAACTAAGACCAATTTTTTGCAATTTTTCACATTGAGGGCTCTTAATTATAATTAATATGGATCAGAAAATATCACATAAGATATTTTTTATTAATTTATTTTGTCAAATACTTTATTCGTCATAAATTTTTCAATATTTTTAAATTAAAACTAAAAGTTTAAGTAATTAACTTTTTTTTTACTAAAACATTTTATCAACAGAATCTTAAAACTTAAAAAGTAATGCTAATATAACAATTTTGATAATATTTTCTTAATTAATCATTATTAACTTTGGATTTTTTTTCTTTTAAAATTGTATAAAAAAAAAAATTTGATTGATCAATTTAGATCAATTGCGTCAATCCGTATGAAGTTTATCCTTATAATAAAGGTTTTTCTGTTTAAAATTGGACTTGGACAGAAAAATGTTTTATTCACAATTTGCTTGTTTCGAACCTTGAACTTTTACTTTGCGTTATAGTATTATATAATATATATGTACTATATGTAGAACACTGTTAAGAGGAAATGTTTTTACAATTAATCAGAGGAGCACGTTCAAAGAACAAGCTTGTAATAACAGTAAAATTGAGTTTATAATAAATGAAATATAAAGAATTGTTTACTTTAAGTTATTGTTAAGTTATATCTTATAATATTAAGAGTTTAATGTATACAAAAGAATTATAAAATCTGACATTAAAAAAATGAGAATCAATAGAACAAGATGGTTTAAAATAGTAGAAAGCTAAATCGTTGTGGAACACTGAAAAATATAAAATTTGTTATGTTAATTTAACGATTAGTAGAAATAACCAATACATTAACATCAACATTTAATGAGATTTTTTATAATGATTGATATATTTTAGATTTATGTAAACCATACTGTGTAAAACTCGCATAATTATCATCATTCAATAAAGTATCAATAACGGATTAATTATTATTATTAATAAATATAGTTTATCCTTATTATTTCAATTAGCACTATGGTTTATTTTATACGTGTATGTATAATGTTGTCAATTTTCTGCCTCCAAAAAGAAGTACTTTTTTAAATTGAAGAGCAAAAAAAAAGTTAAGAAGTTAACACTCAAATAGTTAATTGGTAAAGAGAAAATATTGAGAATTGCGAGTGATACTGCAGTATAATGTCGACAGAGAGTGAGTGTGTGCCTTTCAGTTCACATTTCTTTCACTTCCTGAGTGCTTTCGACCGAAAAACAGTACAAAAAGGATTATAAATTTATTGAAAGGACATAAAACTCAAAAGCAGTACGATTGGCAAGACTATATATACATAATGTGGCGAGGGGTGAATACGAAAAAACCTATTTTTTGACAAATTTTTTTGTGAAAATGCTAAGGTCTATTTATGGATCAGTTTATTGTAGGAAGATAGAAATAATATTAATTAACATAAGAATCATTTGACGAAAATTTCGTTCCTATATTAAAATGCAAAAATGAAGGTAAAACTGGGGTGTGTTGAAACCTAATATATATGGAAAACATCTGGCTATGGACTGATCTTCAACCATAATAAGCTTGATAAAAATATGTTTAAAAAATTTTTATTTTTATATTTTTCCCTTTAGCTATTGTATGTACTTAAATATATGTATAAAACTATATTATATAAAACCAAGAATACATATTTATTGTTTGTTAGTGTATGCTTCTATTGGAATCTACATTTGAAGTTTCAACCTTTTCAACAAAAAAAAAACCTAATATTATTCATCAAAATCAAATAAAAAGTACTGTCAATCAATTTTTTAGTTCGTGGGGACGATTACTACAGTTACTAGTTAACTAATTTACTAACATTTTTCTTCAGTTATTGAACATATTACAAATGGAATTACTCTTAAATTTTACCACAAAGTTTTGATTGTATTATGCCTAACTACTTTTAATTGAAATTGTCGATGTGGAAATAAAAATAATGTGTCGTTATCAAAGTTGCATCATATTTATAAATAATCGGATTCTAATCTATCGTGCGGTTACATTAATTTTGATTCTAATTCTTCATAAAAATTAAACGATTAGTAGGAAGGCGCTCAAAAATTTATCAATTTAATTGTCGATAACCTTTAGTAGTTACCAAATAGCATTTAATATGATTTAAAATACACACACATGCGCTGGCGGCCTTCATTTACCTTAAATTCAAATTCTTATATTATTATTATGAGGATTAAAAATTTCGGAGACACAATAGTTGATTAAATTTATACTATGAAAATTTTATTACTCTTCGGTGCATATAAACCTACCTCATAATTTATTTTAATTCATAAAAATTTTATTTTTGTTATTTGATTTCAAAAGTTTCATCTGTTTGGAAAATTTTTGATTATATTTATCCAGAAATCATTAGAATAATGTAAAATTCATTGAACAAAACTGTTATAAAACTGGAATTATTTTTAAGTTTTTGCTATATGGGAATTGAATTTTATTGACAACAGGTTAATAATATCTGATTGTTTTCAGACATAAATTTTTACTACCATTCTCATTTGTTTAACAAAAACAAAATTGTGATAAAATTTTTGTCTGATAAGATTAAAATTTAATATAATTTTTTTTTTATAATACTCGTAACCCACAAAAATTATTATCAATTAAAATTAGTAAAAATACTGTTCGCCTTTGGAAAAGAAGTGTTTTTTTTTTTTTTTAAATAAAAGCTTTAAAAGTATGATAACAAATCATCTAAATCCTGCGCCACCTGGATTAGATAATCCACCAAGTCCATCTATAGAAAGTGAAGCTGATTCTCAAAAATACTCAAGAGAAAATAGCCAGACTAGGTTTAATCGAAATCCGGAAAAATTTGGGGTTCCATCGTCTAAACGTATTTCTAGCAATGTTTTGGAAAAAATTGAAAATTTGAGAAATAGTCAAATTTATACAACCAATATGAAACGAACTGATGAAATAATTTTTGAGCTAAGCATGAAAAATCATAAAAAAGCAGCTATATCGCTTTATGAAGCTGAAGAAGTTGAAGAACTATCATCGCCAATGAATAGTGAAAAATTCGATAATTTTGATGTTATATCAAATCGTGAAAATGTTGAAAATATTGATGTTGTAGATGGAACAAGTTCATTAAGTGAATCCATGATTATAATGAAAAAAGGTAAAATTTTTAATGAAATAATTTTATTTAAATGCTGATATAAAAAACAAAACTTTTTCACGTAAAGAAAAAAATCGAGTAAATAAACTGAAAGATAAAACGTGCACTAAAAATTATGATTTAATATTAAATTATTGAGAAAAAAATGTTTTTTAATCATGTGACTTATTTAATATAAAACTCTTTAATACACAACGTTTTGTGACATTAAAAAATGAAAGTTTGATAATTGTATCATAACAATTAACCCTTCACTTCAAAATTAAAGTCTTAAAATTTTTACTCTTTATAAAACATAATATGCTCTTGTTCTTAAAGCTCTCTATGTAAATAAAATTGTAATTCGAATAATGATATTTAATTTTAATTTTAGCTCATGAGAATTTAAATGTTATAGATGAAAATGCTGATATTTTAAAACTTGATATTCGATCAAAAATTCTATCAGAAATTGAAAATATATATCCTAATCCACCTCCACCAGGTTTACAATATCCAAATTTACCAAACATTATACATATTTCACCAGAAATGGTTGAAGATGATTTACTTGATGTAGATAAAATTAAACAACAAGTTATTAATAGCCCTGTTATTACAAAGATTGATGAGCCGATACCAGTAACTCATATTAAACCTTTACCATTGAGATCCGATTCACAATTAGAAAGATTTGAAAATGAACAAAAAGAAAAATTAACAGAAAAACTAATTACAGAACTATTGACAAATTTTGAAAAGTCAGTTTTGCTGAAAGACGATAATGAAAAAACTTCAAAAGAAGAAATAATTGAAAGTGCTCAAGCTAATATTGAAAAAGATGAAGGAATCTATGAAAACATTCAAGTTGAATCAAATAATCCTGAGGGGGCAAAAATTATAAAACATCAGGAAGATTCTATTGAAATAATTGAAACTGTTGAAAATGATATTAAAACAGACGAAGGGATCTATGAAAATGTTCATGTTGAATCAGTTAAATATGGAGAAGTAGAAATTTTAAAAGAACAAGCAAAAGTAGAAATTATAAAAGAACGAGAAAAAATTGAAACAATCGATAAAAGTGAAGAAGTAGTGAAAAATGTACCAATTTTAGAATTGGAAGAAATAGACAAAATTATTGAACAGTCAGATATTGAAGAAGCAAAAAAAATTGAACAAGACGATCCTAATTCAAATTTAAATAAAATCCATCATAAAGTCGAAGTTAAAGCAGAAATTAAACCCAAAATAACAAAAAAAGAGGATCTTAAATCAACTGAGAATAAAAAAGAAATTGAACAAAAAAACGGAACTTTGGAGCGTGAAATTCTACTCAACGAAAGTGTTGAAAATAATATAATAAATACTCAGAATAATTTAAGTACGGAATCACCTTCCAATGAGACAACCAAAAAAATAAGCATGAGTGATGAGGCTGGAAATGAGGTTATTTCGAACCAACCAACACTACATCGCAATAAATCAAACCCACTGAACGGATCAACTTTTCCCACACAATCGAATAAAAATTCGAAGAAATGTTGCTTTTGCTGCTAAATTTTTTATGCCAGATTAAAAATGTATTGTGTACATAATGTATATACTAAAGAATAAAATATTAATAAATTTTTAATTGTTTTAAGTATCTTAAAGCTTAAAAAAAATATCTTATCTTTTAAATTTTTTTAAATGTGTTGATTATCTTTAAGTTTTCTTTTCTTAAAATAAAGATAAGTTATGTGGAATAAGTTCTGATAAGATAACCTAAAGTACACAATGCTTATTTAATGAACTCATTACACAAGTGTCGTCAAAGAACTATTAACTCTTAACATAATTCGTTTTTCTTCAATTTATCTTCAGAAATATGTTGAAAATAGTTTCGAGATTGAAAGTCAAGTATTTTAAGTACTTAGTTAGTTAGATTCATTGCATGAATGAGAAACCACTAAAATATAGATACCAATAAAGATTTATTTGAGTAAAAGAATTAACTTTATATTTTACATTATTCAGTATTATCGTAAACCTTAAAGTTTTTTAATTCTTCAATAATAATTAATTAAATACAAATGCACATTTTAAGTTCATTGTTTTAAATTATACTCAAATTTTAATAATAAATTATAATTTAATATATCGAATTGATGTGAGATACCGATTGCAGAGGCACAGGATCCTCATTAAGGGAAATTCAATTATATACTAATAATAATTAAATTATAAAAATTTTCGGTTTCACAACTTATATTCCGGGGAGTTAAATTAATTGAGAAAAAAAGCATGAAGAAATATATCTAGGCAATAATAACTTTTCAATCTTAATATTAAAACGCAACATCCAATATGTAAATATTATTAAAAAAAAAATTAGAATATTGAATCGAATTAAATTGAATTGAAATGTGCGAATTACGTGACACTTTGTCCCAAAAGTTGCAACGTAAAATATAAACATTCAATACAAAAATCTTTTGAATTTTTTGGAGGGTTTTAAACCGCATGATAAAATTTATTTTTGACATTTTCTTTTACATATGCAACTACGATAGTATAAAAACAGTTTTAATTATAAGTAGTTATGGTAAACTATAAATAAATATCAAAGCTTTTTAATATCTTTGATTAAAAATTTTTGATTAAAAATTTGATAAGATTACAATTAAAAATGAGTTAAATTTTAAAGAACAAAAATTCCTTATTATTGTTTATTCAATTGCAACTGAAAGTTGTACAATTTTATAATTCATACCTGTTGGCAAAAAAAAAAATTATTGTTTTTCATTAAAAATAATAGAAAGAAAAGTTTAAAAAGCTGGGCAATAATTCACCAAAATTATAAAATGGCAAGAGAAGAAAGCGAATTAAATGGTCCGTCTGATGATATGCGAATTCAAAAATTAGATGAAAACAAACTTGAACATGTACCACAGAAACATAATATAACGATGAAATCAGTACTTGATGAGCTGAATAAAAAATTTGCTAACTCAACTGAGCATATTAATGAATTAGAATTAGAGGCTGAAGATGAAAATGTGAGATCTAAAGTAGAATATAAAACAAGAAATCTTGACGATGAACAAGTAACATCAGAAACAAGTTCAATAACAGAGCTTGAAAAATTTCAATATAATAATAATGATCGTAATCTTTCGAATAATTATTTTATGAACATTGAAGATGATAGGTCAAGTAAAAATACCTTAAATGAATATGAGACAACTAAAATACATTCAGATCCAACAACTAAAATAAATTCAGATTTGTCATCACAAACTAAAAAAGAAAATTCGTATTTATCGCCAGTCATTGTTCACAGAGGTTCGGAAGACGCACGAGAATCTGCAAATCATAATAATTATAATAAAGGTAATATTATAGGCATTAAAAAAGTCTTTTTTAAGCAAACATTAACTGTACAATGCTGATAAATAAAACTAATGCCATGCTCGCGAAAATCGAACTCTCCCATCAGATCCGAGTATTAAATATCATAATATTGAACCAAACCACATAAAAATTAATCAAGTTCCGTAATTTAATAAAGAGATTATACAAGCCTTCTGTTGAATTGCGAACAATTTTTTGTAAAAAAAAACTTGGAGTTTGCAAATTACATGTATTTCTTGTCGTCATTCTTGTGATGTATTCCAACTTGAAAAAGGTTTTATCAATTAACTTTTTATTTTTCAATTACTTTTTTTGTTGATATTATCCAATTTAATACACATTTTCAGATATCGCCAGTTTTTATGAAAATGTGGATTTTAATGCATATCAAGCGAAAAGTTCTGACAATTCTGATCCATCAACGAAAGAAAGAAGCTTGAAGTTATGGAATTCTAATACAGAAGAAGCATATCAGATTCAAGAACAAGTTTATTTGGGTAACAAATTAGAATATGTAAATAATAATGTTTTTCATTGTAATGAAAACAAATTCTACAGCTTGCCTGAAGAAAATATGGTTGATGTGATAGATGACACTAGATTCACTTCCGAACCTCTGACTTACAAAGAAGAGACTTCATTAAGCTTTGAGTCGGCACCGATTCACGACTCTATTTCTTACGAAGTTCAAATAGTTGATGAATTATTTCAATCATTAAATACAGAAGATTGTGATATATCTGGATCATCACATGTCAATTCGACACATGGCAAAATAGATTATAGTGAATTAGTTACAAACAAGAATGTGGATATTTTTAGTAGCGATAACGATTCCTATGATTCATCTGAAGAAGAAAAGACTTTCTCGCATGAACATATTCGACCAGCACCAAGATTTACAAATAAAATTGATGACGAAGTTATATATGCAAATATAAATTGCATTTCGCCTATTATTTTTAATTCTGAAAATTGTTCCGTGGCTTCGTTTGGAAAAGAACAATCAAATCCAACCAATTCAAATTATGAAGAATTCTCAACTTCAGAAGACAAACATAGGTATATGACAAGAAACTTTATTAAAAATGAGGACACAGTTGAATTCACAACTCAAAACTCCAAAGAAAGCGCAAAATATGAGAGTCCAGAAATTCAAACATATGCTTCCGATCTTCAATTTTCAAATGGTTTACCTAGTACATCAGAAAGAGAGGAACTCAACGATGATCGCAAGCCGCCATTATTGAATAAAGCAAATGACATCACACAAAATGAAGCTGAGATTATAGGTAATTATAGATCAACTTCAACTTCGAGCGATAAAAGTAAATTGTCAAATAAAATTGAAGAACTCGCCGAAAAATGGTATGAAAAAAAAATTTCAGATTCGAATGACATTATAAAAGATCTAAAAGAAACGGCAATAACTATTCAACCAACATCGTCATCCCCAGAATCTGCAAAACGTAATACTGTAAATAATGACGCCCCGAATCGGTGGCCAGTAGACCATGATACATCTGACAGTAAAAAGAAATGGAAATTGTGTCCATTAAAATGTCCTTGGAATTAAAATTAAAGAACTTGATTTGAGTAAGACTTTATTGACATTGAAATTTTAAGATTAGAATTTTGTATAAGCATTTTTATATTTCACATTCATATATAAAATTCATTGCAGCAAAAAAACATTTTTTTATTTCATTTTTTAAATTTTTCGAAGCCGTTTTTCAAAACCCTTTATGTTTTAGTAATTTTACTAATCAGCATCAGGATTAATAATTACTTTTCTTTTAATTCAATTTTTAATTTCATTATTCGAAATTAGTAAAGTTTTTATTAAAAATGTATCGAATTGAAAAGTAAGGTTAAGATTAAAGATACACCGACCGAACGTAGTGTGACATAATCTCGACTATATAGAACAGATGGGAATTTCGGTTTTGTATAAAAGTGAAATTTAAATAACGTTAGCTTATATTATGTATATATGTATGTATGTATTTTATTTTTAATCATATTTTAAGATAAAAATTTGATAACAATCTGGTGAAAATCTATGTGTGTACATTGTAAATATTTCCGGTATTTTCACTCAGAATACAATTTATGAAATGCGCAATTTGTTATGATTTCTTATTAAATTTTGTTTGTACATAAAATTATGAGACTTATAATTAATGTAATGTCATAAGTTGAATTATTTTGGAAAAAACCTTATCTAGCTAATCACATGAACAAATAAATCACTGCAGCAATAATTTTTCAAATTTATTATTATAAAATGTTAGAGATATTAGTCCTAATAATTGCAATGCAAAAAATAGATAAAAATAAAGAAGGATTAAATAGTAACATACTCTAGTCTACATGATAAAATTTATCTTTAACATTTACACAAAAAATATGCTTTTAAATATAGATTTCAAAGAAATAAATTTAAAGCTTTTTAATTTATTAATCCTCTTATAGAACTGCTATTGAACCAAAAATATATTTTAATTGTTAGTTCTGGGGAAATAACTATAAATAAATATCAAAGCATTAGTATCTAAATAAAAAAAATTGATAAGATTGTACATGAAATCTGACTGAGTTAATTTAATAACAAAAATTGCTCATTATTGTTTATTCAACTGCAATTGAAAGTTGTATGATTTTTTAATGCATAAATATTAAGGAAAAAAAAAACAACTTGTTTGACTAAAAATAACGATATTAAAATTTAACGAGCTGGAAAATTATTCATCCAGATAATGCTTGAACCCAAAAGTATTAGAGATATGATGAAATCAGTAGTTCATGAATTGAATACAAAATTTGGTAATTCAACTAAAGATATTAATGAATTGGAGCCTGATGACGAGAATGAGAGATCTGAAATTGAATATGATTCAAAATATTCTGAAATTTCTGAAACCGATTGGATAATGGTTTACAATAAAAAATATAATCAAAATAATATTGAAAACTCCTCGACAGACGAATCTATTAAAAGGAAATCTGCCGACGAGATAATAACAACTGAAAGAACTTCATTAACACAGCTTGAAGAATTTGAACATATTAATAATGATGATAATCCTTCGAATGATTATTTTTTTCTGAATATTGAAGATGTTAACAGTTTTTAAACATCATTTAAGATAAAGATTTGGCAATAAACACATACATAACACATTATGCAGTTCATATTGGATTTTCTGTATTTTGATTTAGAATACTACACATTTATTAAAAGCTTATTTTTTACTTATGATTTCTTATCAAATTTTGTTTCTAAATTAAATAATAAGATTAATAATAATAATAAAAATAACAATAATTTAAAATATTTTAATTCTTTGTTTCGCACAATAGGTATTTATAATTCATATAATTTATTTAGTTGAATTGATTGCGTAAAAGACATAGCCAGCCAATCACATGAAAAAATAAATAACTTGAATAATAACTTGTCAAATTTAATATTAAAATAAGAGACATATAATAGACATCCGTCTCAATGCGGTACTTTAATATATGTTATAAAGACTTCAATCTCATATCAACGGGTTAAAAAAACCTCGTTATAAAATGTATCATCAACATCTACACTAAATTTAAAATTTATTGAGACCAATTAAAGCTTTTCATATTTCATTAATGTTCTCACATACGATAGTACAAATAAATATTTCATATGTAAATGGTAAATAATCATACATAAATAGCGTTTTAGTATCTTTAAATAAAACCAAAAAATTGATAAGATTATAAAAATGACTCAAGTTTTGTACAATAAAAATTCCTCATTATTGTTTATTCAACTGCAATTGAATGTTGAATGATTTTTTTAGTTCATAAATATATCAAAAAAAAAAAAAAAGTGTAAATATTTTCACTTAAAATTATGAATAAAAATATTATTATTGAAAGAAATCATTCAGAAATACTATAAAATGACAAGAGAAGAAAGTGAATTTAATTTTTACGATGAATCAAATGATCCGTCCGATGAAATCAATGATATTAAAATTCATAACCAACATATACCGAAAAGCATAAGAGATATTATGAAATCAGTGGTTAGTGAATTGAATACAAAATTTGGTAATACTACTAAATGTATTAGTGAATCAGAGTCGGATGCTGAAAGTTCCGAATTTGAATATTATTCAAAATATATGGAATCTTCTGAGATATCTTCAGATTTTTTTGACAAAAAACAATGTACGCAAAATAATAACGAAAACTCCTGGATAGACGAATCCATTTTAAGAAAATTTGCCGACGACTTAATAACATCTGAAAGAAGTTCATTGACAGAGCTTGCAGATTTTCAATATAATAATAATGACTGCAAATCTATGAATGAAACTGAAATTGAGAGATGCAAACATGAATATGTCTCGGAATATTCGGAAATTCCAAGACTGTCTTTAGATTCGAGCCACAATAATCAATGTACGCAAAATAATATTGAAAACTCTTCGACAGATTTATCTTTTTTGACAAATCTTGCCGATGAGCAAGTAACATCTGAAACAAGTTCAATAACAGATCTTGAAAAATTTCAATATAATAATAATGATCGTAATCTTTCGAATAATTATTTTTTTATGAACATTGAAGATGATGATAGGTCAAGTAAAAGTACCTTTAACGAATTTGAGAGGACTAATCAATTAAACAGAAATAAAGAAGTTCTAGATACTGATCAAATTGAAAATTCTGAAAATTCAAAATATGAAACTGAAAACAAAATTATAGATTCGGATTTGGCATCACAAGCCAAATTTACAACTCAAATCGAAATTCAAAAATCAAATTTAAGACCAGTTATTCTTCACAGAAATGCAGATTTCGAAGCCACAGAAGAATGTACAAGTTCTGAATCTTCAAATTACAATAATTATCAAAAAGGTAATATTATAAAAAATAAAAAATACTTTTCTTAAAAAATGTTAACAACTGTACAATGCTGAAACTTATGGCAAACTGATTAAAAGCGACATTTCCTATCAGCCCTATGAGTAGTAATTATAGTTATTTATTAAACCAAACCAAATTTTCATTCAAAGAAAAATTAATAATACTAAAAAATTAAATAAATCGTAGTAATAGAAGAAATATTTTCGTTGTTTTTAATTGTTAACATAAAAAAATGAGGCAATATTTAGTATATTGAAATATGTAACGTTTCGTTGAAAAAACACTTATGCCAGTAATTATCTACCGACAGGATGCACTGTTAGTCTACGAGGAGATCATTTCAATTCTCCAACTTGGAACAGTCCTTGTCAGTTGATAAAGTTTGACTACTATAAACTTCAGTTTAATTAAGTTTTTTGTTAGTAGTTCTAATTTAATTAATATTTTTAGATATCGGCGATTTTTATGGAAATTCTAATAATGACTTTAACGATAAAAAGTTTCTACAGAAAAATGAAAGAAGTTCTCCTGCATGGGAGGCAGAAATGTATTTAATCAGCTCAGACAATTCTGTTCTAGATAACTCGATAATTTCCAACCCTGTGGATGAGGAAAGAGATGTAGATCCTTCTTTTGAAACAGAAAATTATAAAAACTCAGAGAAATCGCCGATCATAACAACTCAAGCAACTCTTGAAAATATTGGGTCTCCATCGAAACAAATTAGTGAAATAATCGCAACTGAACATTATGAAATTTCTGTCGATCTATTAAATTGTAATATAGAAGAAGCATATGAGGTTGAAGAAGAAGTTAATTTGGATAATCAATTAAAAGTTGATAATGATGATTACTATTTTATTGAAATTAAATCAAATTCTTCGTCTCAAGAAAAAACAGTTGATATGCAGGAAAGCCAAAAATTTACTTTTGAACCTTTACCTATCAAAGACGAATCCACATTCAGCTTTGCGACGGCTGTGACTCATGATTCTACGTCATACGAAGCTGAAGACTTATTTCATTCATTAAATTCAGAAGATTGCACAAGTATACCTGAATCAATTCGTGCCAATTCGGTACAGGACAAGACAGATTATAGTGAATTAGTTACAAACAAAAAAGTGGAAATTTTGAGCACCAATAACGATAATAATACAGAGGGAAAGCCTTTGTCCGACACACAAATTCGATCACAAGTAAGGGTTACAAATAAAACTGAAAAAGAAATTATTAACGGAAATAAAAAAAATATATCACCCATTATTTTTAATTCCGAAAATAGTTCCGTGACTTCGTTTGGAAAAGAACCGTCGGAACCATCCAGTTCAAATTGCGAAGAATACTTAAATACGGAACACAAAAAAAGAGATGCGCCAAGAAAACCAAATAAAAACGAGGATCACACTGTTTTTAGAAAAGAAAATTCAAAAGAAGAAGCAAAACATGAAAGTTTAGAATTGCAAAAATCTTCTTCAGATGTTAAAATTTCAAATGTTACATCAAAAGCTGAGGTTCCCAGTGATGAGTTTAAGCCATCATTGTTGCATGAGTCAAATTATATCACACAGGCTGTAGATGAAGAAAAGGGTGATGAGTTTAGATTCTCAACATCAAGCGATAAAAGTGACGAATCAAATAAAAATGAAGATAACTTCGCAAAAGAAACGGTAATAACTGCTCAACCGAAATCAGAATCACTAGGGCTTGCAAAATCTGTGTTTGTACCTAAAGTCGAAGCACCATGGCCAAAAGAGCGTGAAACAATTAACAAATTCGACATAAGGAAATGGCAATTTTGTCCTTTAAAATGTCCGTGGAATAAAAATTAAAATTAAGTTCAGAATCAGGTTTGAATTCGACTTTTCAAAATTTATTAAATCGCTTTTCTTAAGGGCTAAGAAGATTTTTTGTCCTTTCAAAAATAACTAAAAAATTAAATTGTTCGAAGCAGTTATTTTTAATAATTTTAAGAATTCGTGCTGTCGAAATATAAATTTATTATTTTTAATAATTGTTAGTTGCTAAAAGGACTCGCATAGAAAAAAGATCACAATTTCGCTGTCAGTCTTAGAATCCAAAATTATACGGCAACTTTGTTTGTTCGTGCCCCAAAACTAACATCTATATTAAAAAATATGAGCAAATAATTAAAAACCAGAGAAAATAGTAATAGGAATAATAATAATACTAATAATAATAATAGATGTAATACTTATTATTTAGTCTTTATAAAAACAACATAGTGTCAAATGAATTGCATTGCCAATTATTGGAATTTATTTTTATATTAGGCCTTAGGCAAAAGCATTGTAAATAAACACAATATTCTATTTTTTTATGGAAAAAAAAATGTTTATTTTTCTTTTACAAATTAAAAAAATAATAATTTCCTCCAGTGTAATAGTTAACATTAGTTTACGCACATTTCCATTAAGCCATAAAATTTTTCCAACACTTAAATTAAAGCTTTGAACATGAATAAATATATTCATAGATTTTATATGTTTTTATTGTATACACACGTACAATATAATTTAAATTTAATGAAATAATTCAATTAAATTGCTTAAAGCGCATATAAAACAAGTTTCTTGCTTTCCTATTAATTTATTAGAAAATTGAATTTTTTTATTTTTTGAACAAAATTTTTATATTATTTTATGAGTTTTAAGTGTCTGTTCTGAAAAGATAAAATAAAAACTAATTAACATAAAAGTGGAATATATTTAATCTTTAAAAAGGAGTAAAATAAACATAGGAAGGAGTCATTATATTTTGAACCGAAATGTTTTTGAAATTTTCATTTATAAAAATTTTTTTAAATGTTAATAAATTTCAATAAATTTATGTTTTATTTTACAATTCTGAAAGGTCAGTTATAGTTTCGACAGAACTCTAAGTAGTTTTTGACATTAGAAAATATTATTTTTGTAGATAATTTTACTTTTTTTGTTTTGATTTTTTTGATGTTTTTAATGTTTATTAATTTTTTGTCATAATTTAATAAATTCTCTTTTTATTGTCAAAAATAAACACTTCCCACCACCACCTGAAAATACAAAAAAAAAAGAATTGCCTTCCTGGCTGTATATATAGATAACTAAGTTCAACCGTACATGGTCTAAGTACATGGTCTAAGTACATGGTCTAAGTTCAACCGTACATGGTCAGAAGAACCCAATGTCCAAAAAAAACTGAACTATGAATATTATTTCAGCTTAAAGAATATTTCAAATTATCAAAATAAAAATCAACCATTCAGATAATTTTATAGCTTAATTTTTATTTCTTTTTTTTGTATTTCATGAATTGAATACATAATAATCATGCAATAATAATAACAATTATATTTAATTGAATGAAATTATGATTTAAGTTTAATAATTTGAAAAGAAAATCACTTCAAGTGAAAAACAAGGGCTTTTGTTATGAAAAATTATAATAAAAATAATAATAATAATAATCAGAAGCAAAATACAAAAAATTATAATAATAAAATAAAGAAAATATTTGCATAATGTTAAATGATTATGGAAAAAAATAAAACTTTATTTTTATTAAAAATATTTTGATAATATCTCTATATAGAAATTTTTATATTAAACAGCTATAAGGAAAAATAAAAAATTATTAATAATAAAAATATAAGAAATAGGAATTTATAAAATCAAAAAAAAAAAAAAATTAAATACAGAGATAGAGAACCAGTTGTTATAAAAATATTTTGTATTTTTGGAATGTGAAATGCATTTTTAAACTCATTAAATTTGAAGATACGCAGCATGAAAAGAATATCAGAGGTCATAAAGGACTTATCGCAGTTATGCAAAGTGCTTAAGAGGACTTGGTACCAGTTTGGATTTTTTGTCCCAAAATTTGATTGCAGAGCCGTTTTAGATTATTTTAAAGTTTATTTTAAAAAAAACATTTCATTCACAACCTCAGGAATGTTTCATAGTTTAAAATGACATAAAACTTTTTAGAATCGGTTAAGGCTAAGTGCTCGAAATCTCTTCAAAACTATTTTGTGACACATAACAATGGTTTTGAAGAGATTTCGAGCACTTAGCCTTAACGGATTCTAAAAAGTCTTATACCCTTTTAAAGTATCAAACTGTTCGGAGGTTGTGAATGAAATGTTTTTTCTAAATTTAACTTTAAAATAATCTAAAACTGCTTTTCAAAAATAATTTGGGACAAAAAATTCAAACTGGTACCAAGTCCCCTTAATGATGATGGTAACACAGATCATATTTTCATTTTATAATTGAATATTGAAATGTCGAAATTTTTTACATTCGAAATTTATAGTGTGTATAGTGTATCTAATAATAAATTTCTTTTAAAAATGGAAATTTTTATTTTTAGCTGTTGTAAATTATTGAAACCGAAAAATTTTGAAAATAAAATAGCTTTTAAAATTCTAAATTTAATGTTTAAATTCTATATATAGGCAAGACGAGCACATTAGAGTTGAAATTATCAAAATGTATACTTACCCTATATATTACCATATTGTTATTTGTTATAATTACATATTAACTAACGATGATATAATTATCTAACACATTTTATATGATAATAACAAAAATATAAAAATCAAATACAAAATCAAATACAAAAAAAAATTGTTACAATTATAAAACACAAAATGAAATTAATTTGAGAAAATCATGCAAAATCATCATTAACTTTATATGGTCACGTCGCTCTCTAGTATAAATTTTCGTATTTTTCACATAAATCTATGTGGAAGTAATTACATAAAATCTGTTAATCTTTATTATTGTACCCGCCTATATGCAATGTAATTTTAATATTTTTTTTATTTTTTAATCCAAATAATATTTTAAGTTAACTTGATAAAATTAAATATAAGTTAAAGGTAAATGATTACCTTTTTTTTAAATATATATCGCATTATAACGAATTACGTATTACCAAGTATTACTTTGAATAGTAAAAAAATAATTTACATAGATTTTCTATTATATTTAAAGAAAAATAAAAATTTCTTGATAATTCGGAATTCAAATATTGTTAGAAAATACAGAGAACTATCGAATTGATATTTAAACTAAACAATATCGATTTATCGGTAATAAAACTAGATTTAGAATCCACGAAATGCCGCAAAAATTCTAGTAATTGATACAATTGCTTATCTAAGTATAATTATAAAGAAAATTTAATTATAATATCTACCAAGTCAACGAAAGGTCGTACTAAAAAAATTGTATATATATGAATTATAATTAAACAATACTTTATTTGTAAACAATACTTTATTTAACAAATATAAAATATTTTAAATTAATCTGTTCAACTGTATAACCAATTATAATAATTCTATTTGTACAAACGAATTATTTAATTTGTTTGGTGAAAAAAAAAACATATTTTAATTGCAGCTTGGTTCTCGGTCTTATAATCTTTATGCTATTTAACCTCGTTTTTCATATAACACTATCAATAAATAAAAATAAATTTCACATAACACTATCAATAAATGAAAAAATTCTTGTATACTTAAATATAAAAATTCATAATATATATGCGTTCAATATAATGATGTCCAACGAGAAGAATTGAAATTAATATTTTATAATATAACTTCATAAAAAAAAATGTTAACAACAACCCAGACATTAAAAGTCAAAGACACCGTTAATTTTAATATCCAGTTATTCTAAAATAATTTTTTTTTTATTTATTTTTAATAACGTAATATACATATAAGAGTTTTCAAATCCGTAATAAGTTATTTAGCTTAACTAAAATTTTAAATCGTCATGCTTTCGACGCGTAAACTATTAAATAACTTTTAATAACTTTTTTTTTATGTTCCCATGTAATTATCTCGTTAATCAGCCCGAAAGCATAACAAATTATTTAAGACACAATAGATACTTTTTTTTTTAAAGTTATCATCTACCTATATAAATATATTTTTTTTCATTAAAATTTGGTTAAGAAAAAAAAATAATAATAATTATAATTTTTGAAGGAGTAAATCCTATGGTATAATATATATTTTTGGGATTTCGCTAACCTCTCAAATTTATATAAATTTTTATTTAAATTGAGACGGGAGAATAAACAACCTATTTATACTTTTTCTTCAAAAAAAGTTTTCAGCCTCGGGCCTTTTAGATTGAACTGGAAACTTATTAATTTAGGCCAATATATGTTTGAATTTCAATTTGCTTAAAAAGTTTATAGAAATAGCAGAAATATTATAACTAAAACTGCATTAGTTTTTGGCCAATATATGTTTGAATTTCAATTTGCTTAAAAAGTTTATAGAAATAGCAGAAATATTATAACTAAAACTGCATTAGTTTTTGGCGGTAAGTCCTGATATACAAATACATCATAACTTGTCCAAAAATGTATACCAAATAAATTCTAGCAAAAATTGTAAAAATTGTTATCCAATAGTGCGATTGGACCTCCATGCATAGCAAGGAAAGGAATATACAGAAATTATAGCTGCATCAGCTATCTGTTTTCTTAGTGGTATAAGGCTTTTATTAAGATTAGGATTTGGGAAAAAATTCACCCGAAATAAATATTATAAATATATAATCATTAATAAAAAAAAAGTTTCGAAAAGAAAAATAAAATTAAAGAATTTTATAATATTGTATAATTTTTTTTTTTTTTTTGGTAATACTTGTTTCTAAAAAAAATTGAATTAAAACGATTTTTGTATCATGAAATAAAAACAAATATATATACTGATATCAAAAATCTCAAGCTATATTCATTTTCTATGTATATAGAATGAAAATGAAACATAATCATTTTATTGTTTCCCGCGACTCAACTGCGAAATTGGGAGAAATTTTTTCATTGAGAGAATAATCAATGGGTATCTTTAAGTTATTTTATTAATCAAATACTTTTGTGTTTGTAAGATTTTTTTATTTTCAAATGTATGCGCAGAATTAAAAAATATTTGCCCACCATATTAAATTTTTCTTTTATATTTGTTTTTTTTTTTTTTTCTTTATGTGTAAAAAGGAGGAGTTAATCACAATGTTTTTTTTTTGTAGTTGCATAAAAATGGGGAAAAATTTATATATGCTAAGAAAACGAATGTAGAGAACAGATATCTATTGAGATAAAAAAAAAATATAAAGAAACGAAATAAGAAAGGATCATGAGGTTAATTAAGTTAATGCTTTTTATTTTGAAAGTTTATTAAGATATTATTTTAACAAAAAAAAAATGTTTTAAAAATATGAACTTAGGTGAGATCTGAAAAATCTTTTTTTTTTTATTATTTATTTCAAGCATATATGATAGATTCTTCATTAAATATCATGTTTGGTTTTTGAGGTTAAAAAAAATATAAATTTTTTTATATTATATATTATGGATTTAAAACTTTGCAATATCTGACTTTAGGTTACACAGTTCATCTTCATACACAATATTTACTGTATGATATCCAAATACTCCGACATTATATTTTTGCAGACTTGTTGTGAACTACACTTCAAAATATTCAGTAGTTGATTCCATAAATATTAAGTTTTTAATTTATAGATTTAACTGATATTAAACAAAAATAACTTGATATAATTAACTGTTTTACATATATTGTGCCAATTAAAAATCTTTCTAACTCTTTTTTTTATAGGTTCAGGACGACTGCAGAATAAGTTTATTCTTAAATCACCGACATCATATAAATATCTAACTTAATTTTGCTATAAATGAAACTTTAATTATTTTTCTAATGCTAGTTCACTTGTATACAATTTATTTCTGAAATTTTTCTATGCGAACAATCGACCTAAATATTATTATAAACTTATGTAAAAATTTACATGAATTTACATACCAGCTTGTTAAAATGAACAATTTATTCCCAATCAATCATATTTTTCCTAGCTAATTTCTCAAATTTCGGATAATGTGATATTTCAAATTAATATCAATAGGCAAAATAATTCCAAGTAAAATTTTATCTTTAAGAACAACGAAATATTTATTTCCAAAAAGCGGTCTTTTGCGAATCATTTAAATTTAGTAATCATTAATTTTGAAGATTATAGATTATAGAACATTCGAAATTTATTGAAAAATTCCCATTTGAAAAATGGTTAATTTAAATAAATTATATGTGAAGCGAGTAGTTTTTCATTAAAGCATTACATTATTTAAACTCATCATAAAATATTATTATACATAATTTAATTATAAGTATTTTTAACTTAAGTTTTCCGACGGACTCCTATTTTACGTTTACACTTATAGTTATCAAAAATTAAAATTGCCGACGCTTTTTACCTCTAAAGTGTTTCAATTATCCTTGTTTTTCAGTTGCAGTAAAAGTTTCAAGTTGAAAGTATAGGAAAAATTTAATAAGTCTTATAAGTTTGATAAGTTCAATTATACAAAAGTATGTTCTTATGTTCTATCAAATAAGATGCATATTAACTTACTCAAAGCAATAAAAAGGTAAATTTCGTTGAGGTCATCATAGGATTAAAAAATAAAAGATTTGAACTTATAAATTTATCGCAAATACTATAGATTTAAAATTCAAATCACAATACGTGACCATCACATATTTAATTGAAAAGAAAAATAAATTGAAAGTAAAACAGAAACAATTTTTTAATAATTTTATTTTTTTTATGTAATAATACGTGTGAAGTTATTTATATAAATATAATTACATTTTGTTATTATTCATTTTTTTTTTCAAGTAAATTGAACTTGTTGAAATTGTAGTATTATGGGCACTCTTTAGCTTCTTCTCTTTTCACTTTTATTAAGAAATTTTATACCAATCCATTTAATTCTCACGTCCTTTAAGAACATTTTGACAAAGATTTTCATGTTTCTTGATTAGGTGAAAATTAAGTGTAATTATATAAAGAAAGTTGTATATATATATTTTTTTTTTGTTCAGGGTAGTATTCTGTATATATAACGCAGTATGTAATATTTAATTTACTATTATTTACTATGATAAAAACATGTTTAGCTCCAGGTTCATGTTATAACTAAGGATTTCAATGTTTTTCTCAATCAAAAAGTTTTCGAAATCAGCAATGTCACCATGTGAATTTTAATTAATTTATTTACATTTTAATTGAATGTAAATATTTGCCAAATTAATCATGTCGAAAATCATGTAGAAAAATTTTGAAAACCAGGACCAATTTTTTTTTTAATGTATTTATGTGGCCCGTGAATATTATAATATTCTTTAAACTAATTATTGACCTTATTTTGAAAGAGTCTTAAAACAGCTAACAGCTAGCACTCTAAAAAAAAGTATTCAACCCTGTATTTTGTTTATTATTTTTTCCATAAATATATATATATATATAGTTTTTTTTTTGTTATTATTGGTTGGGTAAAATATAAATTCAAACGCACACGCATTTTATTTTGTTGAAATCATTTTGGTACTTATATATACGACGACAACGACGTACAGTAATTTAAATGTGTCAAAATATTTCACTTGTCCCCATGTTACTTTGTACAAAAATTTACTTGATTCTAGGTAAGAAAAAAAAAAACATAACACTTTTTAATTAAGCTTTTTTTCTTTCTTTTTTTTCAGAACAAACAAACAAACTTGTCCATTCGCAAAATGAAAGACATAAAAATAAATTAAAATTTATGCAAATTATATATGAAATTGTCACGTACTACACCATTACATACCCTAAATATCCTTAATTTTAATGTTTTGTTCTTTTTGAGATAAAAATTTTGTAATTTATTATGCAACTTAAAATAAAGTTCTCACGGTATTTAAGACCAAAGAGAGATAAAAAAAAAATATATATATATTCAGGATTAACGCTTTACGGAAAAATTTTATCCAAGCAAGACATTTATTTTTATGAATTTTAATAGTTAAAACATATTCGTATAATTCGTTCGTATACTGATTACAAGTGTTCTTACAGGAAGGATCAAGTTTGTGAAATTCTTTAATTTGAAAAGGTTTTCTAATGTGTTTATTGAGAAATAGATTGAAAATTTCTAAAACTCTACGTCCCGTAAGATCCTTTTCTAGCATAATAACATTTAACAATATTATAAAACTTTATACATCATGTCAACGAACATTAATAATATAGCCATCACAATATTCTCTGATTATTCTAATATTAGATTTTTTTTTCACATATCAACTTAATTCGAAATTTATACATTTTCGCTCATACCATATGTGTACTTATTAGTTAACTCTATAAATGAATGCAAATAATTATTGAGGCATAAATAATTTATTTACTTTCCAAATTCAAACTTAAATCCAAATTTGCAATTCATTAGCATTAATAACAAACATATATATATATATATATATAAATATAAATATTTTTTTTTGTAATAACTTCAGCTTCTTGCAGTTTTCCTAATTGTGACTTTATTCACATTTTATTACTCACAAATATCTTTTGAATGTGCAAAAAAAAATAAAAATAAAAAATTAAGAAACAAGAAAGTTTAAGAAAAAAAAAAAATATAAATAAATAAAATCTTTAAAAGTATTATTATCATTTATATTTCTCGATTATATTGAAAGCACATTCAACTTGGGTGGTCCAGTCATATAAACATAAACCTTAACATATTTCAGTACACTGCAAGATAAAGGAAAAAAAAACCTTTACTGTAATCATCATCGCGAAAATCGCGAAAAAAAGTTAAAAATTACTTTATCATTCTTAGAAAAATTTCATTACAAATCTCTTTTTCGAAATTTTATGAAATGATCCTGAAAACATGCACAACTCACAATTTTCTTTTTTCTTATGTATAGTAAGTACAGTTCAAAGTCAGACCATTTTTGACATATCAAACTTATAACTTATGCGTTAAATGGATAATAAGATATACTTTGCAATTAATAAAACCGAAAAACATTATGTATTTCAAAAATATCCAATTTTCATATAATGCTAATTAATTATCAAGAATATAATAAAATTTATTCTTCTGATGTTATTTTTTCTTTTTTTAATTGTTTATAAACTTTGTTAATGATAATCAAATATGTTTTCAAACTTCAATAAATAAATTTGAACGTTATAATTATATGTTTATATTTATGTAAAATGTGAAGGGCTTATAAGGTTGTATGGATACTTTCGTTACATATTCTGTACAAAACGTTCGAATATATAAACGTTAATGTTGATTACAATTTAACATGTACTTTTGATGATTGGTACGATTTTAATATACCTGTTTATTTTATTGGAAAAAATAAATTGAAACTTGTAACATAGCTTTAGCGCATCAAATTTTTCCAATTGAAAAATATACCACTCTGCTTGATACAATACCTAAACCTAATAAAGTACAAATTCTATTCCTCCGTCTTGTCTGGTTTGATTTCTGCAGAAAATATATATTTCTCTTTAAGAATTGCCGGTATTCTTTGTTACAATAAAAAGAGAATAAAGTACACAACATATCTTCGACTGAAAAGAAGAACAAAAAAAATAAAAATAACTGATTTAACCGTGTTACAGAGCAGATTATTTTTCTGCAAAACGAATTGTTAAAATATGTTACAAACAAGGCTTATTTTATGGTGGTTTTTTCAAATGAAAAAAAAAAAAAAAAATACAAAAACATTTAATAAAGTTTTCTGATTTTTAATTTTTCAAGTGTTAAAAGTTTGTTAAGAAGTTCAAGAGTTTGTTGGGACTCGAGAAATAAGAATATTAAGATGAAACGTATGAAGATATTTTATATTTCGTTGCTATATTGAAAAGAAAATAAAGTGTAAAACATTATGTTACGAACAAAATGACTCTTCTCTTTGTCACACATCTTTTTATTATTAAAATAGATCTTAAAACTAATCACATTAAATTTCTTAATGAAACAATATCCCGTCAGAATATTGTCCTAATTATATCATAACATTTAAGTTTAATATATTTTTGATTATCTACGAAAATCCTATAAATAAAATTCTTGATCTTCTGATTAAGGGAAAGACATTTCTACTAAAAAATAATTATATTTATTTATGATTAATGTGATTTTTTTAACTTTAGATTAAGCGAATTATTAATTGATTAATAGGATTATGAAAAAAAAAATCTATCTCTAAAACTTTCAACATTTAGTCGTTAATGTTTAATGGTGGTTTATTTGAAACAGTTTGTAGCTCTCGAATAGATCAATGATACACTATTTGACTATCATAACATTTATTGCAATGTGTATGAATAATATTAATCAGTCGTGGGATTCATTATTCCATTATTCAAACGAAGTTAGCAAATCACTTGACTAATTTTCTTATTTTAACAATCTTGCTAAAGAAAATAAATGTATATGCATTGTTTTTATACATATATATATATTCTTGAGATTTCTTTTACATGTTCTTTTATAGCATTGATTGATGATCACATCAATCGTGTTTAAAGAATTTTGTTTTATGCTTTGTTCTTAAAATAGAATTTGTTAAGCCGATAAAATTATAATATTTGCATTAAAAGGATCTGTTAAAAAAAAAAATGTATATTTTAATTTTTTATGTTGCAAAATTTTTGTACTGAATATAAGATAATAATCGGTTTTTATGCAAATGGTTTCATTTAAGCTAAACAAAAAATGTGGAATTTGTTGCCTATTGGTCTGCAATCATTAAAATTTTTTTCTTTTTGTTAGTATTTTTATTGAAAAAAATAATAATAATAATAAAAATAAAAATGTGAAAATTTAAATTTTTGTAAATCATTACCTTGTGTAAATAATTTATTATGATAGTGATAGTTGGTTACTTTTATATTTTTCTATTAAAGATAAAGATTTACAAATATACCTCCTAGCTTCTTTTCGCAATTTAGTGATAAGAATGTATTGTTTTTGTTTTTTGTAAAGTGAAAATTTTAAGAAGCGATTAAAAATAAAGTTATATGCAGCGATATCTATATTTAGTTATGGATTCTGGTTAAATAAGCCGTTTTTAAATTATAATAATTTTTACAATCTTTTACATATACGGATTATAAATTTATTGTACATACTAGACTGTTTTATTGTTCCCAAAATACAGTTCGTTTAAAATACGTTAGAAATGTGTCTCGAAAGCCATTGCAGAAATTTAATTTTTTTTTATCTAAAATTTTCCAGATCATTAAAAATCTGAAAAATTATCATTTTAATCCTTATTTTTTAATTAAAATATCAAGTTTCACATTAAATTTACACCTGAAAAGAAGATAATTTTACCCTTTAACAAAAATATTAAAATTACAAGAATTAAATATTTATTTTTATTTATTTATGAAGAAGTTTTATTTTTTTATACGCGTGATAATTTTTTTTTTATTTTTTTTTTGCACAAAATGACATGGTAAATTAATTTCAATTTCCTTTTAACATAAATTCACATTAAAAGGTGACATTTCAAAAGGAAAATAAAGATGACACCGATAACGCTGAACATTTGAAGTTTTGATATGAAACCAGAAACCAACAAGTTAGTCTTCCTGTAAAAAAAAAAAACTAAGAAAACAAAAAAAAAATTATTTTCGTAATGATTTTAAATTGAAATACTTCAGAAGCTTCAAAACTCTTAAATTACAAGAAAATGTTCATTAAGCAAAATAAAAAGAAAACATTAAAATGAAGAAAACTGTTGACACACCCCAATTTAAATAACAAGTTTATTTTTATTTAATTTTTTTTTTTAAACGGAATGTGTGAAAAAATTTAAATTTATTAAATATTGTAAGAGGAACATTTGCAATATTTTTACCAGCATAAAAAAATTATTAAAAAAAAAATATTTAAAATTTAATTTTTGAGGAAATTTTTAAGGAAAGTATTAGTTTGTTTCCCTTAAAAATTTAAGATTAACTTGCACATTGATTTTCGCTTCTACAGTCCAAATTGTACCAGAATGCTAAGGTCAGAAAAATGTGAAGACAAAAAATTGTGATAAATATATATTTGAACAAAATTGAAATTAAATTGATTTCAAAAATGTGTTAAGAAGTGAAAATAATATCAAATTTAAGTTCGATAGAAATATATTTTAATGTTTGAGAGATGTCAATACATAATATTGATATTCATGTCTAAAATGATGCGAAATACGGGGAATAATCTCACTTTCTTATAGTAAACCGAATTAAAAGCGTCATTTAACACATATAACAATCGAAAATATTTAAAACAATTATTAAAATCATTTTTGGAAATTTATTTATCCCATTAATATTGAAACCATTAACAATTTTTTATTCTAATACTAGTCGAAATACCCGGCTTCGCTCGGTAGTACCGAACTTATATTAATATCAAAACACTTTTATCCAGATTTTGGGCAGTAAAAAAAATCAGCATTTCAAAATTTGCTACATATCCCCACGTCAGTACTTCGGATCAATATTTCTAGTACTCTATAAGCATCTTGAGTCTAGGCTCCTTATTTTCAAAATTTCAAAATTTGGAAATTTGTTGTACAGCCCCCCAATTGACCTTTGGGACAACGTTAGGAGCCCGTCCAAGATCCAGTTTTTAAATAGGCTTTTCGGGTCCAACGCTACAACATTTTATCGGAATACACCTAAATTGCAAAATCGGCTTCTAAGGTAACCTCCCTGCCGGGCCCTCGGATCAAAATTTCTAGTACCTTATAACCATCTCGGTCTCCAATTATACTTTAGTTCAAAATTTCAGCCAAATCCGTCCAGCGGTTTAGCCGTGATTGAGGACAGAGAAACAGAGAAACAGAGAATTTTCATTTTTATATATTAGATAGTAAGGTGATAATTTTAAGTTTTCGGTTAATACGATAGGCCAATTTAGCAAAATCAATCGCTCGATATTAGGCTTTAACGACACATACAAATATTACAAATAATCATATTAAAATTTTCTATATGGTGTAAAATATTCCTCTTATTCTAGTCCGTATAAATTTAGTTCAGGTCGAAAAGAATAAAAAATTAAACGATTGCTATATGTTTTTTTTTTATGTTTTAACGCTATTATTGAAGAAAACAAATTTTTATAAGCAAATTTTTCTATAAATAATCCCAAGAGTAATATTTGTTAGCTAAAGCTACTTCATTTATTTATTTTATTACTATCGCAATTAATTGCAAAAATCAAATTAATCGTAATGCTGCATTAGTGTTAATTATTGCAGTATTACACATAAATATTGTAAATAATTTTCTAGTTTGACCAGTCAGTGAATAAAAATTACCTCTTCTTTTTTATGTTATTTATTTTTTAATTTTTTATTTATTTTTTTTTTCGTTATTTTGAAAAGAGATCAACACAGCAGTAGCAGCTGTGATTTAAATGGTAAAAATTTTTATGTGACTTGGGCCAGACATACTAATGGGATTCTGTTAATTTATTTAATGTTATAAAAATCATGAAGTTTTAATTATGAAATAAAATTTAAAAAAAAAAAACAAAATTGTGCTCTTTTTTATAGCAGATTATTTTAATTATTATTAAATATAAAAAATTCTTGTACTTTAATCATTTTGGATATTAAAATAAAAGGATTATGGATCAGAGTAGACAAACAAAAAAATTCATAAGATGGAAACAAAATAGAAATGTCTAAACTTTGGAATGGGAGATCGAATCTTTTTGAAAAGGGCTTCTGTGAAGAAATTTTATATAAAACATACTGATTTACATATTCAAAATATTATAAAAAAGTAAAAATTGTTTTTTCATTGCAATAATTTTTTAATTTTGGGGCAAAAGGACCAAAAATCGAAACTTCGATATAGAGATCAATAAAGTTTTGTACATGTACAGCAAAACTTTAGCTATGCTGTACATACTAATAAACACTTTAAATTCTAAATTTTTCATTATTCTTCATTGTGCAACAACATTCCTAACAGTTGACCCTTATTGTATCCCACTGTTGAATAATTTTTGAATAATTTTTCTATATAATAAATATATATTTCTCCATTTCAACCATTACAAATGAAGAATTTATTTCATTTTATAGATATTTATTTATAAATGGTTTTTCTAAATAGTTTCAAGAATTGCATTGAAATATTTTCTAGAATATATAAAAAAAAAAAAATGAATTTCCATTTCTGCACATAAAATTTTCGAATAAAATAAAATTTTCTACACTTTTGTTTAAATTGAGATAAGAATTGAAATATTAACACGAAATTCGTAATGTCAATTAACACGAATATGGTACTTTATTCTAATGGTTCAAATAAAGCCAAACTGGTTTATTCACTTACGATTTTTCTATTTAAAAATGATAAAAATCTGAATTATTTATTCACTACTGGAATTGAAATAGAAATAATAATAATATTTGAATTGAAAATAAGAAGAAAAAACAGATTATATTAAATGGTAAATTCTTATTTTTAACTTAATTTTACATAAATTTGTTTATACAATTAAGAATTGGGATAGCAAAATTTTCTACATTAGTAATCTAATGGTATATTACGTAAATAAATGATGATGGTGCTTTAAGTAAACTTATTGTCATTAATATCAAAGGAATTGAAAAAAAAAATTAAAATCCAGTCGTTTTCAAGAGTGACTGAATTTTTTATTTCACAAAGTTATTGAGTTGTTGACATATAGTGAACTATACATAGTATATGTATGTATTTGAAAAATTGCTCTAACTTAAGTTTAATTGCTCTAACTTATCTTTAAAGAAGATAATATAATATTAATTATTTAATGCTCGTGGAACTTGAAATATTCTTGAAACATTCTAGCTTTTTGTTTTCATTTGAATGATAGAAAAGTATAAGGTATATTTCAACTTTTCAGTAATCTCTGAAAAATATTGTGTTACGTCGCTTCTCGTAGCAATTTGAATTATACGTACGCACGGATCATATACTTTTATAACAAAAAACTGAAAAAAAAATCAATACAGAATCCAATTCCATCCTGTGTTTTTTTTTACCTTAAGCTACAAACAATAATCTAATTTGAACATTTGACCAGAAATGATATTAAACGATATTGATGTTCAATATTTGGTCATTTAAAAAGTTTATTCATATAAAGATAATTTTATTGTACAACAAAATATATAAATATAGTAACTAAGTAATATGTATATATACAAATAAAACTTTTTCAAATTTCACATTGGCCTGAACATCAGCAAAAAATTCTTTTTAATTTTCTTTTTGTTTTCAAATCGTGTCCAATAAATAATTTTTAATTGAACACGAGATTTTATGTTCTTGTTATTTATTTTTGATTCGAATCTTATTGCTTCAATATAATAAAGAATTTATATATTTATTTTTTTTACAAATGTTATTTTTTTTACAAAAGGAAAAAAATAATGAAACCAATATTATATTAAAAATAAAATACAAATATTTTTTTTTCTGTAATTGGGTTGACAAAGATTTCCAGATGTCCCTAAATGTCCTAAAAAGTTTTCATATATAAAGTATTCATTTTACTTTAATTAATAAAAATAAAAATAAAATCATTATGCAAAAGTTATTATATTTTTATAGAAAATATTTTTGATTATTTATAATGAATTTTCAAAAGTTTTTCTATACTATTTGTATTTAATGAGATGAAATTCCAATTCATTTATTTAAGATCGAAAATTATTATAATTATTTATATATATATGGAAAACAAAAATCATGCAATAGAAAACCTATTAAAGAGTATCCAAGAGTGGAAGCATCTTCCAAATGTGATTGTGAAAAATGCTGGCACAAAAAATTAAGTTGTGCAACAATGTTGAAATCGGTCTAGTTACTGAACAAATTTAAGCATTTTGTTGTAGAACGTCTTTACTGTTTACTGTAAGTTTGATAAATGGAAAGACGTTTTTTTATTTTTTAAATATATAGTTAACAGCATAAAAAGAAAAATGTACATCAGGGGTGGCCATCTATACTAACTTTGGGAGCCATATTTATGAATTAATATTTTAAAGAGCCATTTATAATTTGTATTACACATTTATATATGATTAATCTAACTTTAAAGTGAATCAGTTAAAATTTTTAATTCAAACTGATAATTTTTTTTTGCGTATATTAGTAGCAGCTAAATAGTTTTTTTTCAAATTTAACTGTTCATATAATTTTAAAGTGAACTTTTTTGCTGGTGTAAATTAGTAGGCGTTTTAAATTTCGTTTAGTTAAGTTGTGGTTAAATTTGTCAAAATTAAATTTTGTTAAAAAAATACGCAATATGTAAACGAGAATATGTAAACGAGAATAGATAGTTTTCTTATAGGAATTATTACAAAATATGCATAAGTGCCATTCCAATCGACTTCAAGAGCCGCATGCGGCTCGCGAGCCACTTTATGGCCACCTATGATCTACATAATTAGTGCGAATAATTAACAAAATAATTCATGTAAATAAATTTGCTTCGTTTCTTAGTTAGGTAATTTTGATTTACAGAAAACCTTTTAAACTAAGAAGTGGTTAAATTTTAACAGTTTTTACTTAACTCAGAAACAAACAGAAGCCTTTATCTAAATTGAACAAGGGATAATAAAATAATATTCTTATTTTCAATTCATGCAATTTCATGTGGAAGTTTTAAAATTTGCATTTAAAGAATATAATATAATGAATATAATGGGTACATCTACATTCTAAGCTTGAAATGCGTCGAAACATTCTTCGCACGTCATGCTTAGTTTTCGATAATTAAGCAAAAAAAAAAATCACACCTTCAGAGATTCTTTAATAAAAATCACGACATTAATTAAAATATTGTTGCAGAGAGAAAAAAAATATATATTTTCGATATGTTACTTTCCTTTTTCATGTTTTGTAAAAATATTTTGCAATTTACATAACTAGGTATGTTTAATAAACAAGATACAATATGAAATATTTTGTTAGAAATATCTTTTCAGTATTTTCAAAATTGTTTATTCAAAAGACGCTGCAAAATATTAACCATTCTCATACTAGAACTTGTTACGTAAAGTGATTAAACCACATCACACGATTCATTTACAATTTTTGCCACTAAAATGCTTGATTTGAAATTATCTAAAAAACATTTCAACAAAATCGTTGCTTTTGACAATTGAAAACAAGTAATTCACATAAATATTCATTTTATGTTCATTAACCACAACCAACTGTTTACCAATAGAGCTTTATTATTAAAAGTATAATCATCGTGTAGAAACTCACTGATTTTAATATAGAGACTTACTAACTGCATGAGAATTTTATTCATAAACTGATCATAACATCTATATTTAAAAATTTTGAAAAGACGAACAATTTAAAATTTTTAAAAACTTCTTCGACAATATTAAAAAACAAAAACCACTTACTACAAATATACACTGGCACAAGTTATTTTGTATCCGTAAATCTGACAATTATAGGTATTATTATTATTATTATTATTTTTTTTTAAATATTTTGCACACCCAATTAAATTTCTTTTTTATTTTTCTTTATAGGCGAAACAAAGGAATATATATAAAAATTACAAGGCGGGTGGATTTTCTTAACTAAGCCGATTCGTTAAGGATTGCAAAAAAACATTAAAATGCATATTGTATACTCGTATAGTAATTTTATTTTCAGAATATATACAAAATAATTATATTTAGGAAATATTTTGACATACAAATTGGCGTAGCAATGACCGTCATCAGAATAATACTTAAGCTTTAAAAATATATATATGTAGGTACTAATTTTGACAAGGATTTACATTAAATATGTTAACATTATAAGTTTGAAAATAAAAATATTTTATATTCCAAGAAATATAATTAAAGAAGAAAATAAAAAAAAAAATTAAAAAGAAAAAATTAAATTTTAGACAGCTGTAATAAAAAATTAATTATATTGAAATTTTTTTTTATCTTTATTTTTAACTTTCCGAAACAAAAAATAAAATTTATCTGTATTCTTAAAATTTTTTATTTTTTTAATTATATTATTAATTTTTATTTTCTTGAGTATATTAAATTTTTGAAAACGTATTAATAATGAACTAAATCTAAATTTTATTTCTGAACAATGTCTGAGCGACAGGTTTGAAATAATTGTTTACTAAATTTATTAACGTCTCTTTGAAACTAATGTTTTACGTACTAAACACAATTGGGGCAACTACGACAACGACCATGATAGCGAGTGTCACAAAAAAAATTGAAACCGTTTATACACCAAACAATAGAATTTACCTCATATAGTTACTAACGTTCTAAAAATTATTGACATTTAATATTCTAACCTCAATGGAAACCTTAAAAATACAAAAACTCAATTTTGTATTAGAAAAAAAAAAAACAACTAAAAACTGAAAACAAATAAATGTTAATTGAATTTAGTGAGATATTTGCATGTTTAAATAAATTAATACGTAAAAAAAAATATTTAAACTATATAACGATGTAAATAACCATTTTTTTTGTTAAATCACAGTTAAAAACAATATTTTTTTTTTTTTACTTTAAAGAAATTATTTTCTATGACCTCTTTTAAACGTTTAACCACATAATGGAAGGTTTTTTTTATAATCAATTTTTTTTTTGATTATTTTTTCAAATAAAATAAATATTTAAAATAAGTTTTCTTTTTTTCATTTCCTGAAAATCACGAGACAATTTCTATTTTCTGTTTATTTTTTGATTATTCAAATATAACTAATGTATATATAAATGTATAAATACTTGTGTATGGCAGTGTACTATGTATAAATTGAACGTATACAATATTTATTTTGTATCAAAGTGAAAAACTATTAAATTTAATTTTTTTTTTGCTTGATTAAATTTGTTTCAAATAAAATTTATTTCAAAGAAATTGATTATTTAAAAAAAATGTATAAAAATTTTTTTTTTATTTCTTGTGGAATAAAAGTTAATTTAACAAAGCTTTGGAAGTGAATTTTTGTCTTATATAGTATATAGTAAACTTAAATATTGAGGTTGATACTGGTCAATCCTAATTAGAAAATTTCGCATTTAGAAATGTTTTAGAATGGTGGCAAAAAAGTCGAAAAAGTTGCGCTGAAATTAGTCCCTCAAATGGCATAAAAACTCAAACCATCTAAGGAAAATAACATTTCCAATGGTATCGGCTTCGCACAAATCCGTTCATTGGTTTAGAAATTTTTATAAGTTATATATATGTATAGATGTGAAAAATCGACTTTGAACGCGGTTTGAATCCATATTTAACATATTAAAACATTTTTGGTACATTTAGAGTACGATTCAAATCACTTGACCAATCCGTTATGCAAAGCTTTCCCTTTCCATTACAAAATTCCATACAAAATTTAGGGGGAATTATTTAAGAAAAAAGCTCATCAAATTTTGTATGGAATTTTGTAATGGAAAGGGAAAGCTTTGATTTTATAAATCTAATCTCTGCATTCATGTTTCCTGTTTGAGTATTGTATTTTACTTTCATAAATTATAGTCCTTGATAGTACCACACTATATAATTCGTCTGCTGTGAAATGTATGTATAATGAAAAGTATAGTTTCGGCCGTTTCGGGTAATTTGAGTTTAAAGATTTGAAAATTAAAAAAACATATGCAAAAATATCACGTAACGTTAAATTTTCATCTTAAAAAACACATTTTAATCAACATTAAGAATATTGCAAAATAGTTGTACTTATAAAATCGAGTTCGAGGAATCGAATGGTGCTATTATCTAATAACGACGTATAAATATCATACGTTGCTTCATTTCTGAGCAAACGAATTATTATATTCGGATGATGGTAATCTACTGCAGAAAATTATACTTATTTCAAAAATTTCACCGGAAAATATATTGATTTCATTTAAATTTACGATAGAAAACCAAATAAAATGAATTAAAAATATTTTATGTACAATTTACAAAATCAATTTGCTTAAACAAAAAGAAAATAAATTGCATTTTAAATCAAAAAAAAAAAAAATCATTTTAAATAAAGTTGAAAAAATTAAAATTATTATTATTTTCTTTTGTATGTTTTAAATTAAAATAAATGAAATAATTAATTGCGAATGTTAAAATTCTTAAGTTTTTTTTTTTTTTATTATCTGAGATTCATTAATTTTCGAATATTTGCCTTACAATGTAGTGTAGCGCAGTCGAAAATAAATTTTTTTTTTCATGTTTTATTCAAATTGTGTTTGGTTTATTTTTAATATTCCTATAATCATAAATGAACAAATATATTATATTAAAAAGTAAAAACATTAGTTATTTTTCCTTCTGATTTCATAAATTTTTGGCCTTTTTGCAAGATGTTGAAAGAAAATTTATTCGTCATTGCACAATATTTTGTTAGCATACTTAATCTCGAGCAGTTGGACTTTCCTTTCAATGCTTCAAGAAAATAATTACACACTATATTATACATATTACATACATTCTATTTAATAAAACTACATAGTTTATACACTTTTGATATTCAATAATCCTTGACATCTATTTATGAACAAAAAATAAATCCTTATAATTTTTATCAAAAAACCAAAAAAAAAACACGAATATTTTTTTAATTTTAAATAAACTAACTAAATTATCAAAAAACCATAAAGCTGAAGTTATAATTCCACAAAATGTTAGTTTCACAAGTCATTTCATGGGAAAAACAAATTATTTTTTTAACATTTAAATTGATTGCACATTCCATTAAAAAGAAGAAAAAGAGTTGTATTTTTTTTCAAATTAAAAGGTGCAACAAGGATTTTAAAATAATACCAATAATAATAAAAAAAAATATTACAATAAAAGTATATTTAAATAGGATACAAATGTGCGCTCGGTGAAAAGAGACACAATTTAATGATGTAAACAAAAATCACTGAATATCAAAATTCAGTGAAATTTACCAGTATTCACTCTTCATTCCCGCCAGAACAAAAAATTTATATATTGTAAAACTATCAAAAGTTTTCTGAGGAAAAATTCAACGTGTGTGGTCTTTTTCATATATATTACAATCAATTTTAAAAAAATGAAAAAAGCTACTTTAACATTGTCGTCGTCGGTACATTTACAATACTCTTCTTTTTTTTTTCGTATATTATACTCTTCTTTTGACTGACGATAAATAAGTGAGTGCCCATCAAGATTTTTGACTAGGATATTCCATTTCAATTTCATTAATACAATTTTTTACTTTTTCGTACAAAAAATATTCTTTGGAGATTTTGATATTTAATTTTAAATTTAATTTAAATTAATATGTTTTAAAAACCATATTTTCGAAGGACACTTGAAACAAAGCTTTTCAAAAATTCGCACAAATATTTTGAGTACGTTGAAAAGAACTCATGTGAAAATGTTAAGTAAATGTATTGTACGAGTGTATCTACTCGAAAATAATAATAAAATATAATGAAAGATAAATTAGAAAAAATACTTTCTTATACAATATGAGTTTCTGAAACTTTTATGCCGAAAATTGATGTAAGAATAAGAACGGATGTATTCAAAACTAAAAGTATGATGTTTTCTTGCTATGATAAATAGCTAATCTTACCAAAGTCATTCACAAGTTCGATGTGACTTATAGCTATAGCAAATGTGTGGTACGGCAAATGTGTAAAACTGCAACAGCTATCTGCTTTTTCAGTGAATTAAAGCTTTAAGAAAGTTTGTGAAGATAGCATAGCTTTTAAGATATAAAAAGAAAAAAATCTTTGGTGAAAATAAAATTTTGCCAAAAATGTATAAAAAGGATTTTATTACAAACACATTGCAAAATGTTTTGATGAAGATGGTTAGTTTTGTATTTAAATAAAAATATTTTTTTTTGTTTATTTATTTTTTTTAATTTTTTTTTTTTTTTGCAAGAAATAAAGATAATATTATTATTTTAACTAACTGAGAAGATTATTTTGTTTTGTACGCGCATTTTAAATGGAATGCGTTTAAAATTGTTTGAATTGATGCACTAGCGCGTTTCTGTAATTTATTTGTAATGTTAGGTTTTTTTTTTTTGTAAATTAAGGCAATTGAAATTGATTTGATTCGGCAATAAAAAAAAAACTAGAAATCAATAAATAAACAATTTATTTTCCATTATTAAAAGAAGTAAAAGTTAATAATAAAGAATGAATTTTGCATAAAAGCTAATTGGATGTTTTTTTGTTTTGATTTTGTTTATTGAAATTTTATTTTCATTAAAAAAAATAAATATATTTGTCTATTGGCCAAATTTATAGTTTTAAAAATAGATGATGACTGGCCCAATTATGTAACGATATAGACAATACTAACGCATGACAAAGTGTTCGCCCTAAGTTGCAACTTCAACACAAGCCTTAATTTAGATTTAGACCCTTCAGTTGTAAACAAGTTAATGTGTGAAATCTAATTTTTTGACATATTTAGTATATCTCACAGTTAAGTTTGAGATAAATTAAATTAGATTAGATTGATTATAGATTGAAGAGTTCTTCGATATTATGTCTTTTATGTGATTTCAAAATTATTTACCTTTTATAGTTATTTTATAGTTTTAAATTATGAAATCAAAATTTGTCTTCACTCGATGGTTCACGTGCTAACTTTACCTTCATACCAAGAATCCAAAATTAAAACATTATTCATGGTTTTTGCTCACATATCTTCGATTCATCTTATAATATCTTTACAAAAATCAAAATTTAAAAATTCACCATCTCACGGCTTTGCTGTAAGTCTTGTAATCCTTCCTTAATGATATTGAAAAGAGCTTAAATAGAGGAAAAAAAAGAGTACAGAATTAAGAACTGCTGAGATATTTAGGTTCATTTCTTTTTCATATCATATATTTTATAAATGCGTGAAATTTATGATATGACTAAATACTACGATAAACTAAACACGACTCAGTTTTTTGTGAATCCATGATGCTTACAACATAATAATAAAATTTAAAGGGTATTATCTTAACACTAATAATTGACACTATATCAAATTAAAATCAAAATTTAATATAATTTTTAGTTTTTGAATTTTTCAATATTTATGAGAATCTTATATATTATAAATCCCATAAGAATGTGACTAAACAATATACTGATTGGGTTATTTTGATTTCCATAATTATTATCTTATTGAACAAAAAAAAAACATTTTTTTTTTTAAAACCATAATTTATAACAAATTAAATCAACATAACAAAAAAGATATAAAAAAAAAAATTAATATCCATTCTTACATAATAAATTTTCAATTTGGTTTTCTTTTCTCTTGTCTATTATTTTGATATAAAATTTTTTTATTCAATAATAATTTGTAATAAATTCCAACCAAATACCAATGTTAATGAAGTTTTTTTTTTTATGATTTCATTCTGAAATTTTATATCGGTTACAAATCGGTCGAAAGAAAATTCAAAGCTCCTCGATTAAAGATATATTATTCAATCACTCGTCCTATAGTTTCAAGCTTAGAACTATTCAGAATAATTAACTTGTGCATTTATAATTCTTAGATATAAAAATACACAGCTTCATTTTTGTGCTTTTTTATACTGAGTGAGATATATTTTGATCCTGAGTGAGTATTAATTTTTATTATTATATTATTCCTTTATGAGGTTTTAGTATAAATTTATTGTTTTTTCTGTGGAATAGATTTATAGTAGACATTTAATGACAAGTAGTTTTTTTTAACAAGTAGAATATGAGAAAATTTTTAATTTAACACTAAATAGATCTGGTTTTGAGTCTTTTGATCACATAATTAGGACTTGTTGATTGCTATCTCCAAATTGAATTTCAACTTTTAGAACTTTTGGTGAGAGCGTTCATTTATGTATACTCACAGGTTATATTATAAACAAAAAAATAACACAAACACTTAATTCAAGTGTATACAATTTGAAAAACTAACACAAATTCCAGTCCGAGGTGGGAATCGAGCCCACGGCGGAAAATACCATAAGATAAGGGCAATACCACTACGACTTGACTTATAAAACATAATAATTGAAAGCTTACAAAACCTCGCTTAAATTCTCTCAATATTTTAAACAAAAAAATTTATATATTCTCTTTTACACGAAATGTCATTTTGAGCATAAAAGAACTATGATTCTATATTAACAAATATGGCTTTGTAATGTTAAATAAAAAGATACAATTTGCTTATCAGATTTTTGTTATTAATTCTATTATTAAGAAAAAAAAAATTAAATAAAAGAAAATAATTCATAAAATCGTGTAATTTTTTTTTGTATTTATGTCTTTTGATTCAGATGTGTGGGATGTGTCTCTTTTTTTTCTTCTTCTATTTCGATTTAATTTTTTATGTTTAAACTTTTTTTCCAATATTATTTCATAAATAGATTTTTATTAAAACTATATATTAGAAGAGACAAAAATCTCTTGATGATATCGTGTTAATTACATTTGATTAAATTTTTATTGAAAATGAAAGAATATAGAAACGAAAAAAAAAAAAAAACAAAAAAGAATAGAAAAAGATGAAAAATTTAATATGTTGTGAACATAGTATTAAATTATGGAGCCTAACAGGTTTTTACTGAATGTAAACATACACTATATGTTTTTTTTATATACTTTTTATTTTTTAAGAATCCACAGGGATTTTTAGATTTTCACCTGAATAATTCGAAAAGATATTATACACCTAATAATATATATTTTTTTTATATTTAGATATGTATGTTCCTGCAATAAATGTAACTAATAAACATATAGAGTTAAATATTATATAATATATACTCGAATGCGCGCATTTAAAGAGGAAAAAAATTTATATAAATTTATCACTGTTGAAATTTTGATTACAGATCTATGTATATCTAATGTTAAGGAAGATTGCAATAGATTATATGTATGTACATACCTCTATTATACTATAATTTTAAAAAATAGTAAAAAAAAGAAATTATAGGTATTATGCTACGCAATCAACTGATGAATTAATACCAAAAAGAAAGCGAAAGGTTTTCAACTGCGGGTTAAATCCATAATGTTGTAATGACAATTCTTTTATTAAGCTTTAAATAAACTGGTTAACGAATATTTTTAGTATTAAATAATTTATAGATAGAAAAAGTTATGATATAATATGTATAATTATGTATATTATTTATATATCTAATTTAATTACTCTGTTGGGACCCTAATTCCAAAAAAACTGAAGTAGGTAGTTCTTAAATATATGACGGAAACATTAAATAGATTAGTTCGAGAAGACAATTAGTGGCTAAGCAGAAAAAAAGAAAATATATAAATACCTATTAATCAAAAAATCTGGGATATCTATAACTTAAAATGTTTTAATAAGGACCTAATCAAGAGACTTACTTCGACTACCATGTTTTTTTAAAAAAAATATTAAACATAATTATTATTATATTTGTTTTAAATATAGCTTTTGCAATAGTTTTCTGCTTCTAGAAATTAAAATGTTAAATGCGAAATCAGAAAAAAAGGCGGCATTTTATCGTTTTAAAGAAATAAAAAGACATTAAATAGATTAGATAGACGATGAATTTTTTAACTCTTTTTAGTTTTTTTTTTTTTTTTCTTTTTTTTTTTTCAAATAAATGACAAGCCAGAAAATTTATATTTTCTGCTGCTAATGATAATTCATATAATGATTAGGACTTTTTTTTTTAAGGAGTGTAGGCTAAAAAATAAAAAATATTTATAATTTTGTTTTTTTTATATATACATACAATTTTAATGTTGGATTTAATCATTATGTTGTTAAAATATTTTAATCCGCAGCATGGTGTATTTTAATATATACAATATATATATTATATATGTATTCCTACATATCTGATTTTTTTTTGCTTAAATCATATATATACATAAGATTTTTATTTAGTTTTCCTATAATTTATTTGTAAAATATAACGAATAACTTTCAAATTATAGACATTGAGGTTAAAAAGATCTTTTCATTAATTTTAACAATATTATTAGCAATAAATTAAAATAAATATATATTATAAATAAATATAAGTGATATGAACAATGAACATATGAATATATTTAAAATATAATATAGGGATTATAAGTTATGTATATACAAACCATAATTGTTATCATATATCTTTAGAAAGGTTTTTTTATAAGGTTCACACTGTATTAAAGTTTCGTACTGTTTAATTTCATTTTGCTATCTTTATAAAGCATTCACTCTATGATATACTTTAGTAGGAAAGGCTCTATTTTATTAAAGTTAAAAACAAATTTTTTCTTCTCATTTTGTGGCACAACTTTTTTTTAATAATAAAAAATTGTTAACTGCAATAGATTGAGCCTAATGATATTTTGTTTGAAGAAGTCGATTTTGGAAACTTCAGCATAAAATTTTATAAGATGCAGAATATTACAGGTCAGGGTCAGATATAATATTTTGGTCACCCGCTGCATCGTAGCACAAAATGTTATTTTTGTTATCCTACTTTTTTGTTAATCGGTTGTTAATTAATTTCCTAATATTACTATGTGAAACAAATGCGTTGATTATTTGCTTCCTTGTGCTAAAAGTTTTGAAATTAACGCACCATTTAAAAATTATTCATTAACTTTCATCGTTTTGTTTGAACTAAATCATTCCTGGGCGTTTCGAAACAAACTTTAACGAACTCAAATCACGTACAATACAAAAAATTCTTTTTTTTTTTAATTCTTTTAGAAGGCAGAATACTTGAATATCTCCAAGACTACGCTTGTGACGTCGCAATTTAAATATGCTAATCATTAAAACATATTCAAACTAAATTAACAGGTATCTATTTTGCATAAATAACTAACGGTTTAAAAATTTAAAATTGTATGTCAAGAGTTAAGATAATCAACTAAAATATATCCATTGTGCATTCTAAAGAATGAATCATCATTTAATTTAGTTTTTGAAGTCTTAATTTGTGATGAATAATTTTATCTAAATGTCCAAATATATTTTTTTAATTATTTTATTGAGGGTTGTCATAATAAATAATTATATTTAGGTATATGAAAAGTGAAACTACTGTGACTTAAAAAAAACACATAGTTATACTATTGTATACTATCCCAGTCCTCGCAAATTTTATTTCAAATCAATTCATTATTGTTTTTATAAATATTTTATTATGTGCTGTAAATCTTACTTACACTTAAAAAAAAAATAATGGTAATTATTTATTTTAACAAAAAAAAAAAAGGAAAAAATAATAATATTATATTCTGTCAATAAATATTTCAATTTAGAGAGCAATAAAACTATTAACTTTTTAGCAAGAAAAAAAGAGACATTATAAATCAAGCAAATAAATTTTAACATTTTAAGTTAATTTGAATTTATTTTTATATTTCAAAAACAGGGGCAAAAAATTTTCAAGGATTTTTTATCATACTTTTTTCTAATTGCTTTTTATATATAACTAAGGTCATTTATTTTAAAAAAATTTAAAATTTTTTGTATTTTTATTATTACTTAAGGCGCGTGTGTCATTTTAAATTAACCATGCAATTATTAACTTATAACAGCTATTCATTATAATTTTTCTTAGCTACACATAGTTATTAGAAATTGAAGAATGAATATTTCCAAATTAAGGCAAGTTTTGAACAATATTTTTTGTTTACAATTAACAATAGATAGTATACACTACAGAAAGAACATTATAATTATATTTAAATTTTACAGAAAAATTATTTATCATCTCTGTTATATTACGACCTGTAGCTAAATTTGATGGCAAATCACAGTAATACCTTGTTCGCATTATAATTTAAATTCCCTTTATATTCTAGAAAACAAATTGCCGTTCGCATTACAAAATTTGATGAGAACTGGAATTTGATGATGTAAAAATAAAATTGAGAAAGAGAAAAAGTTTTTGTTGTCGAAAATTTTGACTTTTTATCTCGCTTTTTATCAATTTTTTTGTTTTTTTTTTCATTTTGACTCGAATTTGACAAGAATATTGTTGCCAACTATAACAAAATTTCAAAAAATGAGTGAAAATAACTATAAATGTAGAATTCTAACCCTGACAAACTAGAATATGAAAGTGGAATATACAAATTCCGGAATATTTTTTTATATGAAAAATCCAGTTCAAATTCCTGAAATATTCCGGATAACAGCATATTCCACTAATATTCTCCTAATGCGAACACCATATAACGTAATAATAATTTAATGTGCCATTTGCTGATGTTGCTGTTATGCTATTGCGAATATGTAGGACTTATTTGTGTATGAATTTAATGTTGGTTTATAGAGTTAATTTTAACAAAATTTTAATCTAATGAATCTTTGAAATAACTTATTTTATTATACTGTTAATGCCAAAAAATTCAGATATATTAAATAGACAAGAAAGAAATTAAATAATCCGATAATTAATTTTTTTATTGGCTATTTGAAGCATTTGTACCAAAATAATAAGATAAGTTATTTTGAAGATAGTTTTGCTTAAATTTATTTTATAATTTAACAATATATAAAAATTTCAAACTTAATCATAACAATATGATTTTGATCAATAGATAATTGAAATATGTATATTTAATTATTAAAACTATGTATTTATTTATTTTTTAATTATATACAAAAATAAATTTTGGATAGATTTATTAAATTTGTTAGATTGTTTTTTAAATGTTAAAATATTTTTTTTTTTATTCTTGACAAATGTTACATGTCAAAAGCTGCATAAAATCAACACATTAGCAAAATGCATTGATAAATGCTTTATGAAATGTTTGAAACGATATAATAATAAACATTGATGTAAATTTAAAAACTTACTTTAACATGCTGATTATTCCCAGAAAAATAAGTAACAATTATAGGATATACACCTACATTTTGTTTTTGAAGATACAAGCGAAAGTGTACATAAATTTACTTGTTGATTAATTATAGTAGTATTCTAGAGTACAAAAAAATATCATTTCTGTCAAAGCTAAAAATTTGTTTTTTGGTCATAAAATTAAATTAAGTTCAAGATTTATTGAAGTTTTTTTTTAAGTAAAACAAGTTTATAATTTTTTCCCCAGAATAACAAAAATTATTTAAATTTGCAGAAAAAATCTCCATCTGGCTGATCTGTACAATACAATACAATGGTTTAAAATTCGATTTGTATGAACAAAAATTTAATAAAATGCCTTAAAATTCGGAACAAAAATTCAATAAAATGGTATATGAAAATTAATAAACAAAATGCCCTGAAATTCGATATATATGAACAAAAATTCAATAAAATATCAAAACGTATTTATGAACAATTTTACACATACGTAAGTTCTACAATTAAATATATGCTGTAGAATAAATTTTATGCAGATAACATTACGCAATCTACAGAACAAACAAACATTTAATTGAATTAAACACTTAATTATAAAAAAATTTATAAACGAAATTTTCTGGTTTAATAGTATAATGTATATATATAGAGATTATTTTTGTAATTCATCTTGGAACTTATTGAGGAGGCCAATTAATTAAATGATGATATATGGGAGCAATAAAATTGTGAAATTTAAACATTCCTTGACAGCAGAAGTAAATTTTAAAATTTCAAAAAAATTTGTTCGATAATTATTGAGAATTTTGCTGAATTGAACTTCAGAAACAACACCTGCTTATATTTAAAATTTATATTTATTTCTCTTTTTCGCTAAAAATAAAATATACGAACTTTTTCTTTTTTTTTTCATAAAAATACATATATAATGTTTGATTTTTGTGAAATGAATATTAATTTAAGTAAATAAATTTAATATTCCCTTGAAAATTTTATTTTATTATCCTTTTCTGAAATCTCTCCATTTATACTATAACAAAAATTTGAACCGATGGAAAATACGAGAAAAAAAAAAACAGAAAAAAAAATTCGAATAGATTATTTTTGCCTAAAGGAATAATCATTTCACATGCAAAAATTTGTGCCTGGTATCCTCTTATTTTCTTATTGAAACCTCTTATATTGTGAAGGCCATTTTGGGGATTTCAGTGAACATTATATCCTAAAATTTTCCACAGACTGTAATTTAGGTTTATGAATTTCATTGATCAGCTCAATTTTTTTAATGATATATGAAGTCATTGCGGATGGAATAATCTTATGATTGTGATATACATGAAATCATTTTAAAAGTTGAAAAAAAAAATTTAAACCATAAATCGATTCGAACTACAATTTAAGTGCTGTGATCTGAAGAAAATGTTCAAAAAAGATGTTCAACAAATTCAAAGGCTATAAAGATCCTCTCGCGTGTGACCTTAGAAAAAGGAAACAAATAAGAATCAAATTTTTGGAAAATTAAAGATTTTACGATTTTACAAAATTCAAAATAACGAAGTTTAAAATTTTCGTGTAGTCTTCGTTAAATCTGAATATTGCAGCGAAAATTTTTAACAACGATGCGATGATCGACGCAATATGAGAATTGAGAAGTCGATAATTTATGTATTTATATTATTTTTGTACTTTTATTCCACCCTCGAATAAATTAATTAAACTTTTTTTCTTTTTTTTTAAATATTATTTAATGGCATTAATTTTAAATTGATATTAAATTTACATGCATAGAATCATTTTAATATAAAATTCAGTGTTAAACTGTTAAAATTGATAAGGCACGCTTTCAGTGGAAATTTGTCGGTGAATATATTTTGTGGTTTAATAATATAGACCCAGAACAAAAAAAATAAATAAATGTATATACGAAAGAAGAATCTAAATAAACCAAAAACCAAAAATATTCGAATATGTATATACAAAAAGGGAATTTGCAAAATGATTTCATAAAAAAGATAATTTTTGTTTAAAATTTATTTATTTTTATATACATATATAAAAGTATGTATACATAATAAAAATACATAGTATAAGCGAACTAAAATATGTTTTTTTTTTTTTTAGTTAACAGAAACAAAAAAAAAAAGAGCTTTATACCTGAATTAAGTAAATAGACAAAAAGTGTTGAAACTTGGGTGAATTTAAACACCATTCTGTTGTTTTTTTTTTTTGAAAGATAATAAATAATTGGTAAATAATTTTTACATAAATTTTCAAAACTGATTTAATTAGATATAATTTTCACTTTTAATATTCATTTGCCATAAGGGTCATTTAATTTGGTTTTTTTTTTTTTTACTTTTTTAATATTGATATTTGGTCGGTCAGGCTGATTTTTCTCCAATTTGTTTTAACAGATTTAAAAGAAGCTGTTGGTTTTAGCTCGGAACCGTTTTTATATAACATTTCAATTTTACTCATGAATTCGGGTAGGGCTTCCAGGATTAAAAAAACCTAGGAAAATTGACACGCATAATTAAGTTTGGTTTTATATACGAAATTACTTACATATATGTGGATAGAAATTTGGAAGGACAGAAAGGAAGCTATTCGCAATGTATTCAAAATTAGAAAACCATGTTCAGGAATAGGATTTTGGAATAATTTTTAGAATCGTTCCATTTTTGGAACATATTAATTGAAAGTAAAATAAATTAAATGAGTCAAGACTATTTACAATAAGTATATAATACGAGTAGCTATTTAATAACTTCTAGTAATAATGTTCTACGCGCCGTGCCGACTAAATCTAATTATTTTATAAATAAATTCACTTTTAAAATTTTTTAACTTTTCATCGCTATCCTGTGAAAAGCGATGAAAACTTATTTTAAATAAATTACCTCCTGAATTCATATAAAACGCATATAAATTTTCCATTTTTAAAGAGTGTAAGGAAAGTTTTTACTTCATTATAATTGTAATAAAACTTTAATAGTTATCTTTTACTTCTATTAAAAACAAAAAATTAATATAAAAAAAAAGTATTTTTTTTTTCTAATTGAAAAGTGTTTTTTTCAACACTGCACCGGTCATGTAATAAAAATAACTTCTTTATGTTAATAACTTATAATATATATATAGAAAATAGGTCTATGACTAGTCGTCGCAACTATATTATTCACTTTAAAATCATGCAATTATCATGAAAATTTATCTAACTTTATTTTCTAAAATGGATTTAATATAATAAAATTCTATATATTTTTATTTTTATTTTTTTCAATTGGCGGAAATTCACTTTATTAAAGCTAATCTAAAACAACCGTCTGCTTTCCCTAATATCTAAAGTGTCTAATCTATTAATTCCAGGTATATGCACCTTTATTTTTTTTTCATATACATATAATCAAGCAGTAAAATGAAAATTGAATGGAATTTCCTATTCTCATTAAATTCCTTACATTATGTTGTGTGTTAAAGAGAATTGCTTTGAAAAAAAAAAAAAAAATTTTTTTTTAATGAAAAACAAAAATTGTTCTGATATTAAAAATATACCCATTATATACTTGTTTGTAGCCAACCTAACTACCTAAATTTTACTTCTATCAAATTTTATAGGAATATTTTATTTTAATTTCTAAGAAGCTTTAGGAAATAATTTTCATTGGAAAATCTACAAAAGAAAGAATTTTTTTTTGTTAATTGCACATACAATTTTTACTTTAGTATATATAGAAACTTTTTGATAGAAAAAAATAGGAAATATCTAATAAATTAATTAAATTGTAAGTGAAATTAATTTAAAGGTTTAAATTTAAAGCACATAGTTTTTAGGATAATTTGAGTTTTTTTTTTTGTTATACAGAAGTTTAATAGTTCAAGCACAATTGTGTATTAGAAGCACTATAGAAGGGCAAGAATGCTTGGCGAACATTTACGGATCCGAGGTACTAGAAAGACATAAACCGAGGAAAATAATTATACGTTTGAAAATAGTTCAAAAACTGAAAATTATGTAAATTTTTATAAACCTTGACAAATGCAAACTTTCAGACTTAATCTCTTTTAATTTTGTAACCTGTAAACGTTTTTGGTCTTCACGAGATGAATTTGAAATTTTTTAAAAATTTGTGTACAATATTTTGCACTATTCGGTTATAAAAGAAAATTTCAGAAGCAAAAAAAATAATTATATTATTGCATTAAAAGAAACTATTTCCGAAAATCGAAACCTCACAATTGATTGTAGAAAAAATATGTCTAACAACGTCTAAAATCACTTATAATAATTCTTTAACGATAATTAACTTATCCCGTATTTATATATTTTTATTTTTAATCTTATATTATATGAATACACATAATTTACATATGTACGTATGTATTTACAATTTAATATAAAATATGTTGTAATAAACATTTCAGTATCAGTGCCAATATCTGTATAAAAATTAATTTATACAGATATTTTATTTTCGGTATATTCTGTTAAATATTTACATGCTTGTTGAAAAATGTAATATTTTGTCTGCGTAAAATCAAGAAATTTTATATTTTTAGCTATAATAAATAATATTTATTTGATTAAAACAAGCTTAATTTATTGACTCTAAGCTATGAAATATTTATGGAAAAGTGAACTGTATATACTGTGATCTAAATTGAACTAACTTATAATGGGGTGTTCAACCTGAAAGAAAAAATTGTTTAGTTATTACATATATGATGTTTTAAAAGTAGAAAGAAACAATTTTTTCAAGAGTGCGAAAAAGTATTGATGGTATATGAATATGATGAAGCGAAAATATGTGGACGAATCTTTAATGAAAATATTGTAATGATGTAAATGGAGTTTCTAATAATATAGCTGAAGAGTTGAACAAGAGACTTAATAATATGGTTTTAAACAGGTCAAAATCATGGATAACACTATTAAACTATTATTATAAGTTGAATTAAGAATTTAAGAGTAAATTATTGCTTTATCAATTAATTATTTATTAATTATTCCTTACAAAGACGTAATATTCATAATTTGAATAAAAATAAACTCTCCCATTATTACCAACTAACTACCGTTCAGTTTGCTAACATAATTAAATGTTATTATTTTAAATCCTATAAAGTAAGTATATTAAAAATAAAAAAATAGCAATAAGACAGTATTATTTATTTTATTATTGCACAATCAAATAAAAATAAATATTATACTTTCGTAAATATTAAAAGTATTAAAAATAAAAAAATAAAATAAAAAATAAAATAGAAAACGTTATGCTTTTAATTTAATTTTAATTTATTTTCACTTCAGGGAATTATAATTTTTCCTTTTTTATGTATAACCTAGGTAATTCTGTTTTTATATAAAATACATAATTTTTTTTTTCTTTTCAATTAAAGATAACAACTTGGACATTGAATTTGAAAGGTTTAATATTGATTATGATTATTAAAGTCTGTACAATAATCTTCAGTGAAATTTTATTTGCTCGTAAATGAGGATGTCCAATGTCGCCTTTCGTCGATATTTAACATTTACTGTTAAAATAAAACAAGTACACCAAAAGATTAGTCGTGTAATGATTGGTGCAATTCTATACGATTTTTATGTAATATAGAACGATTTTATATTTTGACAAAGAAAAAATGAATTCTAAATTATGTAATATTTGTAGGACTTAACTAATTTGAAATTTTTGTATGACTTAAATTATCATGCAATAAATTAAGCTGGTTGTTTGTCAATGAAAACGAAGTAATTTATTTCTAAAACCAGAATCATAACAACGTTATTATACTATATCGATTCTTGATGATTAATTTAATATAAAAGTTTGGAACTAATCAATATTTAAAATATTATCTTTTCAAATATACACTTACCCATAGTTTACTATAGAAGAAAAACTATTTTTTATTTAATATACAAGAGATAATATTGCGCCTCGCCTAATGAAAATTACTCTAAAATAAAATGCAATACGCTTGAGTTGATTCAAAATAAAATAATAAAAAAAGTATATATTATATATAGAAACTTAATGAGTTCTGACATTTTCAAAGAAATTTATTTTTATTTTTTATTATTTTGATTTTTTTTTTTGTTTAACTCTTAATTAAACCTACATGTTTTCTAATTAAATAATCAAAATAATTTAGTAAATCAAAACACGCAAAGAAGGGACATAAATACATAATTCTATGCTGGGAGTTCAATAAATGGAAGTTTTTTTTTATATATAAACGTAAAATATATACAACATCATATGTATATATTTTTTAAATAAATAAATCAGCCATTATTCTCTTTTTCTCTTCATTGAATTCTTAATTCTCTTAATTTACTTGAAAAAAAAAAAAAAATAATAATAATAATAATAATAAAATATGGGGTGTGTTTACTCAGGCGTAAAAATTCAAAATAAAATAAAATTAAGTTTTTTCTTTCCTTTCGATATTATATATTTTGGATTTTCAAATTTTATGTATACGAGCATGCATTAGTGTTAATTATTTTATTTGTGTTTGTATCTGAAAAAAAAACAAAAAGATTAAAGTATCTACAAAAAAAAAACACATAAAAGGGATTCTTTTTTTTTTTCGTTATTAATTCTTGCGCATTGTATTTAACACTTTTTCGGTTATTACGAATTTATTTTTGTTTTCCTCATTTATTATGTACTAATTTTTTTTTCGTTGTTCCTGGAACATACAAATGAAAAATAAAGGGATTTCAAGGAAATTATAATGATAAAAGTTTTTTTTTTTTTTTTTAACCGAACAGAAAAGGGGAAAAATGTTAATAAATAATTAATGGCCGCTTTTATTTACCTCTTATTTAGAAAAAAAAAATAAAAACTAAATATCAAAAAATTCCTTTTGATTTTATTATACATATACCTGGAAGTTATCTAATCTAATTTTGTTGCATATCCAAGTTTTACAAACTTGAAATACTCGTTTCTTCAAAATCTAAAAAAAAATGCATAGCCACAAATTGCACAGCACTTCAAATAAATTACAAGGATGGTAATCAGAAGTTTTAAAGTAACATTGTTATTCAATATTGTCAGTTAAAATAATAGAAGATAATATTCAGAAATATACTTGAGCTGACTATAAACAAGGACTTTTTTGTTCTAAATTACGAAAATTTTTAATTATTTGTAAAAATCAAAAGCTCTCACAATTTTATTTTTATCACATCGAATTTTTTTTCCTCCTGAAGTTCTAATCTTATTAGTATAGGAATTTCACTTCAAAAAAAGATCAAAAATCATAGAAAAACATAAGATTTCTTAGAAAATGAACTTTATAACAAAATTTAAATCAGATTTGTTTCAAAATGACAATATGTTTTTTTGGTTGTTCTAAAAAAAAATACATTTTTTTTCTTTATCAATTTACCTTTTATAGATATTGTGTTGTTTTTATGTTTAAAAAAAAAAGGTTAAACTTTTATTGTATAAAAGGTATAAATATTTTAATTAAATTAAATTAAAGAAAAAAGATTTTTTGGTTTTTGATTGCATATTGCTTAGGGAAACATTAAAAAATGTTAAATAAATTAACAACAACGAGAACAAAAAATAAAAGGCAGATGTGAATTTCGATATTATGTTAAGGCATTTTTTTTTTGTTTTTTTTTGCCCCAATCGCTTCAATTTTTTTTTCGAACTTTATATTATGGGTGCAGTATATTATTCTATATGTACAACAAAGGTACATTTATTCAGAAATCATTAGCATTTTTCGTGAATTGAGTTTTTATAAATGGTATATGAAATAATAATAAAAAATAATATTGATATACATATATTTAATTTTTATTAAGATATTATATTAAAATTTGACCTTTTAATATATGAAAAAAAAAAAATTATAATTTCATAATCAAATTTTCGTATATATATGATTTTTTTATGCGGAATTAATTTCATTTAGTTTGTTTAAATTTTAATTATTTTCTTCCTTTACGTTAAATTTGTTGAAAATTGTTAATATATTTCAAGAAAAAAAATTCATTCTTTTTGGATGGAGAATAATTTGTTAATTTATTTAATTTCTTATATTTGGGAAAAGCAAAATACTTGAAAGAACTTCTGATTTTTACTGCAGAAGAAATGTATGGAACGTTTGTAAAAGAAATGTTCGAATATATTCCCAACCCATACATTTTTACAAACAAAAAAATTATTATATTTGAGATAGGTATATATTTCTTCAAATTTTTTTTTTTTTTTAAAATTCTACATTATTATTGTAAATCGCTGACAGTGTATAATAAATATAACTATAAATACAAAATATTGAAATCCTATATTTTGTATTTGAATAACGTAAAGCTATTAAAACTTTAAGATTTAATTAACGCCGTTTTTTCACAATTTTCATTATTATTCAAAATGTATGCGTATTGGAAAGTAGATATGTTTACAAATTTTTTGTGCTTTTTTCGAACCTTGATAATGGAAAACATTTCATATTTGTAATAACAATTTATTTTTAGTTATTCAGTTATTCTGTTACACATGTATCCAGAAACGGATTTTTAGGCATAATATGCAATGTTTGGTGCGTTTAAGGCTGATTAACAGCTCAAGCTGATGAACATTTTAATAATATTCATCTAATTTTATAATTATGAAATTTAAAAAATATTTTCTCAAAACATTGACAAATTATTTTATTTAAAATGATGAACAAAAAAATGAAGCTGTAAATTAAGTAAATTATAAGAGGATTATAAACTTTTAATAATTTTTATAATTTTTATTCATAACGCTATATAGTCGTCGATAAATTTGTAATACAAATTTTCATTAATATTTATAATTTTTTTTCATCTTGTTAAAAATACATTAGGTCTTTATCTAAACTTCATTTACATTTTGCTATTATTATGTATCAACAATATATATACATTATATCTAGTTATACCTACATAGTTTCTTTGACGCTACAAATATTTTTGAATATAAATTAAATTTGCTAATATCAGTTTTTTTAGCTTTCTTCTTCCTTAATTTAATCAAAATATTATTTAACATGTATGCATTAAGTTTATATTATTTTTTTATTCATATAAAGATTAAAAATTTAATAAATTTAATAAATTATTCTGAATATTTAAAAAAATATATATAGGTATATAAAAAAAAAAAATAACGAAAAAGTGCATAATTTACAGCACACATAGTAATTACATTAAAAAGAGCTGTTTGGGTGTGAATTTATGGATTTTATTTTTTTTTTTTTAATATTTATGTATACCATTATTTTTTAGTACATTAATTGAATAATTAAAAACCGATTATTTTATTATATTGAATAAATCATTACTTTGTCTCTACTTTATGTAGTAGAAAATATAAAACTTTTAATTTATTTTTATGTAAGTCATTGTTCCATATGAAATTTATCGTAAGAGATTCAATAATATATACACCTCAAAAAATTTTAATTATTAATTAAAATTGTATTGAAATTAAATTTTATTGCAAATTTCCTCGGAAAAATTTTCGTTGGCCATTAAAAACATCAAACTCCTGAATATATTGATTTTAATTAAAGTGAGAAAGATAAATCATTTATAGAGATCATCTTTTGAAAAAAATATATAAATGTGGGATGTTCCAGGAAATATAGATTTTCAAATAATTATTTAAGATTTAGTTAATGATCCAAATATCAATATGTGCACAATTTCAAATATTATTAAATAAAATAGTTTTTCTGTATTAGAAATATTTATGTAAATATAGCTTTTTTTGTTAACGTAATAACAAGGAAAATAGTTTACACATAATTTTCTTCAATAATATATGAAATGTATATGCTAATTAATATAATTTAAATATAATATCTATTTTACTATTTTACTATATTACTATAATTTTTACAATAATTATGTACAAGAATATTCTTAAGTATTAATTTCATTTTTTTTGTATTCATTCAATCATTTACATTTACATTATACCTAAAGGTTCAATCTATTGAAATTCAATACATTTTTTACTAATGTTTTTTTTTTAAGAAAATATTTATTATTTTCTGCGGTAAGTGGAACTATAAAAGAAAGCTTTAAAAAATATATATTAAATGTTTATAAAATATTCTGAATATGTGTATTTTTAATGTTAATGTTGATTATGGTTTTTTAATATGAATTTTATTCAAAAATAGATATTAAGTTTCACATATAGTTTATTATAATATAAATATAAAAATAAAATATCTTAAAATTTATTATTTGTTAATATTATTAACATAATTTGAAATTTTATAGGGAAAAAAAAACTAAAACTTAAACCAAAAAAAAAAAAATAAATAAAAGTTGGTGAGCATGAAATCATAAAAATATATCAGAAATAAAGTTCAATTGATTTTTTAACAGACATGTCACCACGTCTATACCTTTTATGGTCTTACTAGGTTACAATAAAATTGATTTTTCGCATATCAAAAAAGTTTGTTTGTTTTGTTTTTTTTTTTTGTTTTTATATCTTAATATGTGAAACGTAAATTTTTATATATTTTTATTATTTTTGTCTATATTTACTTTATATAGAGATATTTACGCTATAAATAATAACTATAAAAAGATTTTTTGTTTTATATTAATGTCAAAGCTAACAAAAACAAAAATCGAAACAAAAAAAAAATCAGTAAGAAAAAATATAATTTACGAGGTCGTCATACAAAACTAATAAATAATAAAATTCAAATTAAGTAATAAAATAAACAAAAATGCAAAAATATTATAGAAAACACGGAATTTTTATACGAAATATTATAATAATTGAATATGAAAATCATTATTATAAAATAACTTATAACATATATATATATACATATATTTATATTGAAATTGTGAAAATCTGCGTAAGCGAGTTCGCTCTATCCAGCGTTTCAATAGACGTACCTGCTCAAATCCAAGAAATAATTATATTTATAATGAAAGGGAAATTTTCATATTTTCCATATAATGACAGCTTAAGCTTAAACTTGAATATTATTAATCTGATAACCGAACTTTAACAGATGTTAAAGTGTGTACTACTTCTTAGAGCTCTCTTCCCTAGGTAAATATAATAAAACACATTCTGTAAAATATACTGCAAAACTGCAAAAAAAAAAAAATAAAAATTATATGCTTGCTAAATTATTATTGCTGATTTATTTATTTATTTTTTATTTTTTTAATTTTATTTTCTAACTTCTATATAGATAATATATGTGTATGTACATGACAGTTACGTTGATGATATAAAAGAGATGAGATTGTACATTTGTACATGCACATCAAAACATGCAGCATTGCAGCATTTTATATACATTATTTTTTTATTAAAAAAAAAATAAAAAAAATAAATGTTATTTTGTGCAAACATTTTCAAACATTATTATATATTTTATTTATTTTATTTTTATTTTTTTTACTCTAATCAAACAGAGGCAAATTCCAACAACAACTTAAGCAACAACAAAAACATGTCTGTTATTATTTTTATTCATTTTATTTATTTTTTTTTTTGGTTTTATATTATTTTACAGCGGGACAACTTTATTTAATTGCGAATCGATGCGCACGGTTGATTTTTTTTTAAACATTTTTATTATGATATTATTATGTTTTTTTTTTTATTTTTTAAGATAGAAAAATATCCATGCATGATTATTACTCTATTCTATTTTCTATGTATGAAAAAAATCTGCTTAGAAGATCAATAATTCATTTATATGCGATGATTAAAGGCGATAGGAGCATAGAGCAAAACTATAAGAGGCAAAAACAAAATCAAGATTATTGTATACATAAATATATTTCGATAGTAATATTTAAAGTTTTTTCTTTATGAAAATGATTGATTTTATGGAGTGTTTGAAGTTGTTTTCGATATTTTTTTTTGTTTTTTTTTTTAACTAGTTTTAAAGTATTTTACTATTATAAACTTTATCAATGTTTTCAAATTCCAAAATTTAAGATTACTATATTAAATAAATTATTAAGAAACGCAAAATATACACATTAAAGTTTTTCACATTTTATATTGTTTAACAATTGAACTGTATATAACCTGTAACCAGATCTCTAATCAGACCGATTATTTAAAAACATTTTCTTTTTATTTAAATTTTAATAAAGTATTGTTTAAAAAGTCTTATTAATGTTATAATAATTATGCAGCTCCAACCTGTTTGCTTTTGTAGTAAGAATATATTGAAATTGGATATTGAAATTAATTGATTGTTTTACATATATGGTTATTGATGTTTAATAATTGAATAATATATTGAAGAGTACAAATACATAATATAAAAATTAGATTTGACGATTCCATTGTTAGCCAGATCGACATATTTAATTACGCTTGGAAATGAAGATATACAATAAAGGCTAATGCCTGTCTAAATACATTGATATTGATTGTTAGTATTTAAAAATTAAGTTCTATTTGACAGATTTCATTATTACTGCGGTGTATTTATATAATTTTTTTTTTTTTATTTTAATTCAATTTATTATTGTGTTTATCTCATTTATTTATTTTTTTTATTGTAGTTGCGCTTATAAAAAGCATTTTTTTTTTTATTTCAAAGTTAATAATATATCAAATGTCTATCATTCTGCGGTTAAATCATGACAATTATATGATTGCTTTCTAAATCAAAATGGTATTTTGTTAAATTAATGACGGTATTTAGTTGCTGTTGCCATTTTTTTTTTTGTCTCCAAATTAACATTATTTTATTATTAATTTTTTATCTATTTTGTTTTTTTTCAATTAAACTTTAACATATATATTTATGTATATAAATATATTGTATATATTTTAAGCTTTTTTATTGTTTGTATTATTGTTATTGTTATTACTATTTTTATTTAATTTTTTTAAATAGTTAAATTATCAAATCAACTTGTTAAAAAAAAAACTAATATAACGAATTTAATTTTTTTTTTTTTTTCATAACAATTAAATGGGTCAGTTTGATATATATTTTCAATATTAATTTAAAGTTAATTTAATGAGCAGTTTTTATTATTATTATTATTATTATTATTTTTAATTTATGTCATTTGCTATATGTATACCACATTAAATATATTGCGGTTGAATACCGTGAGTTTGTTAATTTGAAAATTATTACTTTTATATATAAATATGTTTATTTTACGGTTTTAAGTTAATAGGTAGTTGATTTTTTTTTTCTTAAAATATAATTGAACGTTGATTTCTGATAATAATAGTTATTTTGTCTTTTTTTTTTTGCATTATATCATTAGTTATTCAATTACGGGTTTTTTTTTTAAATAAAATGTTAGAAAACTGTAGAAAATAAAATTGATAATTAGAAATTTTTGTGATGAAGGGAAAGTGGGTTATTTAACATTATAAGTAGTTATGTTTAGGATAATTCATAATTTTAAATAGTTAGAATTGAAAAAATATAGAATAATACTTAATGAATGAAGTAATAACGAATTGAAAATCCTTTCGTCATTTACATTTTCTTATATTCTTGGAATCTCAAAAAAAACATTTCATTTTTTTCTTAAATATAAAAATGTTGAATAAAAGTTTATAATTAGAAAATAAAATGAATACTTCTCTGCTAAGAGAAATTATAAGTGTTCAATCTAATTTTTTACCTGACGTAAAAACATGTGCATATTATAGCATTAGAGAAACCCAAAATCAATTAGCTATCTATTATATTATATTATTATTAAGTACTAGAAATATCTTGTTCTCGAAATTTTTGAGTAAAAAGCCGAACTCCGTCAACAAATCAACAAATCGACACACTCATATCATTTATTTATATCTTGTCGTAAGCAGAAAAAAAACAGTTTTGAATTACTTTAATAGATGGAGCGCGAGAACGTAACACATGACCATTGTAACATATGCTAATTATATAGGTAAGGTGGTGTACAGAAGAACATTCAATGGTAAAAATATAGTCTCATAGACAGGTTAAAAAATGTATCTTCATCTTGAATTGTGATGTGACAATTATAATACATTTAAGACGTATATCGATTGAAATGTCAAATTTAAACTAATTAACATAATTCGAAAAATGAATTTTTTTGAGGTCACAAACAGACGCCATGAAAATGAAATTATTATGGAAAAGTTTTTACATGTTCAAGGCCATGATAAGAATCGTATATTTTTGCTTATTTCGGAAAAGATTTCCCATAAAACATTCGTAGCAAAATTGAAACATATAGTTATAATGTGTCTATTATACAAATATCCAAACAAAATTTCTAAATTTTCTATTATAAGAACAAAATTGAAAATAATTACTGTGCAATAACTTTTTTATTAAATAATCAGCATAAGAATTCCCAATTTGAATCGCCTATTATTATTCTTTAATTTAATATGAGAATTAAACCAATATAATTAATATATATCGAATTTTAAAACATTTTATTAATAAAAAATGCCAGATTTTATTAATTGATTATAAAATTTATAACAGAGTTATGTAAGTCAAATCGAACTAGTATGACTTTAACAATGAAAAATAGCTGGTACTTTTAATTTCTAATGTATTTGTTGTATAGCAAAGGAATACTCGAGTACTCGACCTACTCGACATAAAATTTTCCTTTTTAATAAAAAAATATTTTACAGCAATTTATTTTTCGCTGTAATAGTTAATAAAAAACTATAATTTTCAGTAACAATTTTTGTTACAATTCATTTGCTTTATATTTTTTTAAGACTTATTATAAATTTATTAATAAATGCAAAATTTTCAAAGCATACTACCAGAAAATATTGCAGTATTGATTATAACTTTATGGCTGGTTCTTATAGCCAATTTTCCAAGTCGTTTTTTTTGTAACGCTAACAAAAATTCGCAATCCGAAAATAAGTTTTTTTTTTTAAATTTTGCAGTGAGGGCTCTTATAATGAAACTTAGTTATTAATTACCTACAAAATATGTATGATTTATTACGTAATCAAATTGAAATAAAATCTTTCACAAAGAAGAAGTTAAAAATAATTTTTATATTAGCAATTTTTTTTTTTTTAATTGATTTGATTTTGTTAATTTTGCGATTCTAATAGAAACTAATTAATTTTTTTTTTACAATAATTTATACATAATAAACAAAAAAGAATAAAATAAATTTTTCTAATTATATCTAATCAACATAAATTAAATGTATTTATATATTTATATATAATTTAAATATATAGATACATTTTTATTATCTCTATTATGCAGCACAGATTTTTATTTATCTAAAATTAAATTTTCATTTTCATATATAATGTAAATATAAAATAATGCATATTATTACCCCTATATCGTATTACATGATCAGTATATTTCAATATTATATGTATAATATATTATATACATTAAGCATATTAAAATTAAATTTAATAAAACAATTTAAGATACAAAAATTAATTGAGTTGTGTTCTTGCATAAGCATACTTGATACTCAATTAGGAATATAAGTATATACAGAAACAAAAAAATAACTTAGGTATATAAATAAAAATCTTATTTATATTGTATATTGTATATAGTAGGTACATATAATTATTTACATTTAAATCTTGTTTAAAAAAAACTCTATAAAGACAATTATTTGACATCCTTTCCATGAAAAATATAATACTTCTTTTTGTATATTTAATTCTTTTTTGAAAAAGTTGTATAAAATTTTTTTTTTTTCTTTTATTCCAGATTATAGAAAAATATATAAATTTTTCTCCTATCAGAGTTTGAGCAGCTGTTCACTTTTGTTTTGGCAGATAATAAAAGAATTTTTTTTGTTTTTTTAACATAAGTCTTTTTCCAATGTAAATAGAAACATAATGTCAAAAAAAAAAAAACACAATAATAAAATAGACACACATACTAATAAATTCTGAAAATGAAGCCATAAAAGTTAATGTACATGCAAAAACATACATTGATTATAATAAAGGTGGAGTTGAATTTTATTAACGCCTATAATTTATGTTAAACTTACACAATCAAAGAAAATGAATAAAAAAAAAAAAACAAAAAAAAACAAAAGCAAAATACATAAATGAATACATATGCTAAAACAACATAATTATTACGTTTTTATATGTCAATTATATTCAATAAAAACTTCATTAATTTTAACAACCATCAGAGTTTTGAAAAAAAATAAATAAAAAAACGCAAATTTATTGTAGGGATTATAATTTTTGTTTTTTTATTTTATTTAAATTTTTTGAATTCTTAATGTATGTATAAATATATATATTTTTTTTGAATAAACATACTTTTCATGTATTTTACGTACCTACTTATATAGTGATGTAGGTTGAAAGCAATATAGACAATATTTACAAAATAATTTACAAAATTTAAATTAAAATAATGATTTCGTATTTTAAATAATTATATTTATTTGCGGTTGATATGAACATTTTTAGAATTAAACATAATCGGTATAATCTGTAAAAAAAATTTTTGTGTCATCAACAAATTGACTTTCTTTGAATGCATGTGCTTGTGAATATGTTATCCTTTTTTGAAAGGATGAAAAAACTTATTGTTAACTTATTGTAATTAAATAAAATAACTTAAAGTATTTGAAATCATTTCTAGCACTTTGTTATCTCAGCATAATAATGCTCTTATTAAGAGTTTATAAAATATAAGATTTTGATTTCAACTTAACTCTATGCGCACTTTCTGTTAATCTAGTCTAGAAAAACTTCATAGAATCCCAATTCTTTAAAACGAAATACAAAAAACGAATAAGTATGAATCGGTGAACGAAAAAATATAAAGATCTTCCTGAATAATGATATATCTAAATTACTGGCATACATAACATATTTTATACATAATTCCATATATAAATACTATACAATTTCTTAAAATTCCAATATAGTTAATTTATTAAATTATTATGTACGCCTTTTTTTTCTTTTTTTTTTTTACTTAAAACACAAACACGAAAAAAAAAAATTATGTATAAATTTTTATATGCTCAAAACTAAATTTCGGTCGAATTTTCTTTAATAAAGATGTATTTCTATCCAACCGAAAATTAAATCATATCTACATAAAAAAAAATAAGAAAAACAAAATATGTATAAATTTTTATCCGCATATATATTATATATATATATTTCTTGTAAATTATAATAAATAAAATAACTAATTTCTCAGTGTTTGTGAACGTTTCCTATACAATTTTATAAGAAATAAATTCAGTATCTATCAGATACACATTTTTTCTCAAAAAAATAAACATATTTTACATAAATGTATTGGTGTACCAACAAAAATATGTTTTTATTCCATAAAATATAAAATATAAAAACAAAAACAATACACAATAAAAAAAAATAAAATAAAAACAAACAAAAAGAGGATTGAAAAAAGAAAAAAGAAAAAATTAAAAAAAAAAAAACTACACAAAAAAAGATAGATACAATTCAATCATTCAATTTTCGTCGTATAACTGAGAGAACTCAACTCGTTTTGAAAAATAAACATCTCTTGTCAGATTACAGGTGACATTTGACTGTGTCACAACAACTTGATTTTTTCGTTCCGCTAAATAACTAAATTTTTTTTGTTTTTTTTTATGTTTTTTTTTTGTGATTTATCTTATTGTGAAAAGAGAAAAAATAATAAGAAAAAAAAAATATTTTTATAATTTGTTTATTTTTTTGCTGAAAACGTCTGTGTCTTTATCTTGAAGTAAGAAAAAAAAATTCTTTTTTTTTGTTTATTTACATCACTTGGAATTTCTTTTGGGGTTTTTAATAAATATTGTGAAGTTCATCGGTAACGGTTTCATTTGTAAAATATAAATAATAAAAAAAAAACATAATTGATTATTAAATTAATTTTCAAATTAAAGATTCTTTTGGTATTTTAAATTAAAGAAAAAAAAATTATTAATTAAAAATAATAAAAAACTCTATATCGAATCAGATATTTTTTGATGAAAAGTTGTGCTACAAAATTGAATGAAAATTTATGAATTAGAAGAATTTATGAAAATTTTAGCAGAACAGTCGAGAAGGAAAATAAATAAAAAAAAAAAAAATTTATTTATATATAGAAATTTTGAATGAAAATATCAACAACAACGTAATATATTTTTTTTTCTTTGAATTGAAAATTTTCTTTTTCAACAATGGCTCTAGAAGATCGATGCAGTCCACAGACTGCACCAAGTCCTCACGGTTTACAGCAACCGCATTCACCGCACAGTACAATATCTCCATCTTTGCTAGAAATTCATCATCATCAGCAGCAGCAGAATTTCATTGCATATCAACATCATCATTCACAACAATTTGAACAAAAAATGTCACCTTTATTGAATTCCTCTTATGCAAGCAGTGATCGACTCACACCTCAATCTGATGGTAATATAACGATAAAAGAGGAAGTGGATTCAATAATGAGCGATAATGATCATGAAGATCAGATACCAGTTCATCATATACAACCATCGCCACCACCAGCGCCGCTGCCACGAATAAGTTTTTCGATCACAAATATTTTAAGCGATCGTTTTGGCAGGGAAACAGAGACTCAACAACAACAACAAGCAAATGTAACGAAATCCAAAAAAACACTTTTGGGAATATTCAGACCATTTGAAAATGGTGAAAAAAATAATACTGAAGAGAAATCAGCTTTCACAAGGGTGACTTCACCGCCAACAAATCATCATCATATTGCACCTGCAGTTAATATAATAGATTTCAGTAGAAGACAACAAATTGCCTTGCAGCAAATAGCAGCCCAACAACCTCAACATCTGACGCATCATCAGGCGGCGGCTGCAGCAGCAGCTGCTGTTATGATGGCAGAAAGAGCTAGTTTCTTGAATTGTTTCAATCCAGCCTCTTATCCTAGGATACACGAAGAAATTTTGAATAGCACCGCAAGAAAATATAAGCAATCAGCGGAAAAAATACCACCTCTTGGAAGCTTACATAAGGCAGTTTCGCAAATAGGTCAAACTGCAAGTATTGATTGCATATCGAGTCCTCCACCCGCATCAATTTCGTCAACATCAGCATCACCAGCATTGTCGTCAGTAAACGGCAGTAGTTGTAGCAGTAGTACAAGTAATAATAGCCGCTTACCAAATAGTAGCCCTCAACCTATACCACCACAGTCTGCAAGTCGTGATTCTGGTATGGAATCGTCTGATGACACAAGATCTGAAAGTGGATCAACAAAAGACGCTGATGGAAATGCTTTGTGGCCAGCATGGGTGTATTGTACACGATACAGTGACAGACCAAGCTCAGGTTAGTAAGTTATTCGTCTTAATTTATATGTTCTTAATGGAGAAATTGAAAGTATAGTTAATTTGAACAAAAACCTAATTCCGCGAACCTTATTGCTTAAATTAATCATTATCGCTTAAATTAACAAAAATGAATAAAAAATTGTTGACAGTACGAAATGGCGTTATGAAAGTTGATATGACATGTTTACAGAAGACTTTGATAATATTTTCTTTAATTAATGTGGTTTTAGAACCCTCAAAGTTAAACATTTAACATAAGCTAACTTCCATATAATTACACACGATATATACAATTAATACTAGTATTCGACTTCAACCAACATTCATGGAATTATGTATAACTGTTAAATTTTTCTTTCTGTTAAAATTGAATAGCAATTAAGAGACGAGCCTTGAGTCCAATATTACTAAAATTTATTAAAGGTATTATTTAAAAACTTTAAAATAAATAAACCTTAAATTTTATCACTTCTCTAATACCGTGAACAATTTAAAAATCAATAAAACACAATTTTTGTCATTGTCATTCGATATGGAAACACAAAAACAAAATACATACATATTAGAAATGAAAATTCTTATGTCCCTTCAAAAAAAGAATTTTTTTTTTTTTGTAAATCGAAATTTTATTGAACCTAAATATATCATCGACACTTTTCTTCAAATAATAATATAAAAAAAAAAAAAAATCAATTTCTATCAATTTAAAAAACATAAAAATATCTACATGAGATCGACAAAAAAAAACAAAAAATAATGTTTGTAAAAAAATTTCAGGAATCAATTTAAAATCATTATTCAAAAAGGGCAAACAAATTGTTTATGTTTTTTTTTTGTGTTGTATAAGAAGAATTAAAGAAGAAGAAGCACGAACCGAAATAATTTACTGACACCCTTTTTTTTCAATACAGATTTTTTGAAGTAGTTTATTTCCAAAAATATTACAAAATACTTAATTTATAAAACTTTTTTTTTTAATTTTTAAATAAAAAAAAAATATACACACTTTAAGTAAATTGAGAGCTATAAATACAGTACAAACCGTTTGGTTAAAATAACAAATTGATGCATTTATCATTAGCAAAATAATTGCAATGAAATGTTAAAACTATAATCTGAATATCACGAATTTGGAGTTACTGTCATTAAAGAGGGTGATAACACTGTAACGTAGTAGAATTCTTTTACGACACTGATACGGAACTAAAAAAAAAACCTTAATTGGGCTAATTATACTTATTATTCGAAGGAAAATATGCGGTAAAACAAAATGCTAATATTATGAGCTTATAATTAATGTACAAAGTTCCAAATTACAAATAATCTATAATGAATTCAAAAATTTATTAAAGCAATTAATAATTACATTATTACCTCCTATTAATTAAACAAGCAAAAATTGTATTTGATTAAAAATCAATTAATGTATTTGACACCTTAATGAATTATACATATTACGATATATTATGTGTAAGAGTTGCTGATAGGTATAAAATATTATTGACACATTTTATATGTAGTACATATATATTAAATACGCAGTTTTGTCAATGTTAATTTTTTATATAGCTACACTTAAAAAAAATCGTTTCTAGAATTCTATGAGTGAGAAATATTGTGGTCAGAAATTCTTAAGCTTCATACTTGCGTTAAATCGTGAAAATTAAGATTTATTATTTATTTTGTTAATTATAATATAATAAACAATTAACAAATTCATGAATAATTAACAAATTCATGGCCATTATAATCAAGCCATGCATTATGCATAATGCTAAAGTAAAGACCCTTAGTTTTATTTCCTATATAAAATAAACAAAATTTGTAGGCTGTATATTTTTACCACTTTGATATATTAAAAAATTTAACGAGCTTGATTCAACTGGATTTTTGACCTACATCATATATTAAACGTTATAAACTAATGAATAATAAAATTTAAAATTTTTATTTATGTGCTACAATTTATTATAACATATACTATATTAAAACATATACTTGACAAAGTACTTAAATTTCAAATAATTATAACAAGGCTATCATAAAACAAGTCCTTAATTTATCACTGAACTATATATAGTATAAATAATATATAAATTAATCAATTAATAAAATCTTATAACTTGATTAATTAGAATTTAATAAGTATTTAATTGAAGACTAATTTTCAAATATTATAAATGTATACATTAAAATATTTTGTATTTAGTATATAAGATAAATTTCTACTACTGCGTATAAATTATTTCTTGATAATTGTAATTAACCTCTATTTAGTTAGAATTTATGATTCCAAAATTATTGAATTAATTTTGAATAGAAATCAATATTGACATATTATTATTATATACATATTTTTATACGTATACTCGTATTATGAATGCATAATTTTGTTAATTTAATATAAAAAATGTTTTATGAACAAGCTTAATTTATCACATATTAAAGTTTATTATGTTCGTTATACAGATCTAGTGATAATTGAACGAATTGAGTAGTGGAAGAAAAGAAATTGATAATTTTTATTCTTAAGTTTAAATAAGTATAATAAATTATATAAATTATTTTTATGTAGTTCGCTTCAATAAAGTCGTATTCGTAAAAAAACGCGATACATAATTTGCTTAAAAAGTTCATAAAAGAAAAATTTATTGTTCGGTTTATAAGTTTATTTCTAGTAAACATTTTTTTTTTTTGGTTGTAAAATCATATTAATTTTGATTGTCTCCAAATTTAAGAAGTGAAATTTGATTCACTTCCCGTTATCAAATTGATATCAAATTTCGATGACAATGCATAGCAAAATTTCAGCACGATCGAATGTGCTGTAATTAACTTTTTTTTAAATTTTCAATTTCCCATATAAAATATTTATAATAAAAATTGAAATGTGTCGACGAAAGAACGAAATCGCATAACTACGTAATAATTATAAAGAAAATCCAGTAGTAGTTTAGAAAATTATTGATGCATTGCCAATTACGTACTAAAATATTAAAATACTAATACTTTATCAGTACAGTAAATACCAATATTAAAGATAAAAGTTTATAAGCACCAAGCAAAATTGTTAGTTCGTTTTACTTAATTATCATAAAAATCATTCATAGTTTCAAAAGAAAAAAAAACATAAAAACTCCCCTAACAATATTCTGAAATCATATTTTTTCTCCATATTTCTGTTTCTCAGGCTGTCGCTCCCCTCAATTTGGCATGATTCCTTGGAAAAATTTTAATTTATTTTTTTTTTTTTTAAATTAATTAACATACAATGCAACTATAAAAATTATTCAAAAAAGGAAATAAAAATTAATTTATTTTAATTTTTCTTATTTAATCGGGTATAGTTGTGACAGGCACACGTCGAGTTCAATGGGTTATTTTTTTTCCTATATAACAAATAAAGCAAATAGATAAATATTAAATTTTTTTTATGAAATAAATTTCAATTTAAAAATAATTTACATATTTTATACAATTACATATTTATTTTATCTTAACTCTTTATTAATTTAACATTTAAAATTGATTATTAAAATTAATTTTTTTTTTTCTTAACGATCATTTTTACTTATTTAAAATAAGTTTTATTAAACCAATTAATAAAATATTTTATTAATCATGCTTATTTTATTTGCATAGTTATGATATTAAGCATTCTAATATATTTTAATTGCATTGCATTTCAAACGCCATTCAAAAAGAACTAAAATGTAGCGCATAAAATTTTGTTTCTTAAATTTTATGCCGGTTTTTAAAAGAAATTCCAAAAAAAAAATATGAAATTAAATTATGTTTGAAACTGAAGTCGTTGTGTGACAAATCACTAACCCCAAAAAGTTCTATTTTATTATTATGTAATATTTAAAGTATCGGATGTCTTAAAGAAAAATGTCACATTTAATAAATTTTTGAATATGAGTGAAATTTATATTGCTTTGGATTGTTTTTTAAAAAGACAAATATTCCTAACACTATATTACCATCAAAAATAGAATTAGTGAGTTTAAAATGTGTACCATAAAAAATTAAGACCTAAATTTTAAGCCTTAAATTTACTCTCGCACTAAGTAGTACCATAAAGGAAGTATAATATAGAGTAACTATGTCAAACAACTTTTTAAAATATCGTTTTTATTTTTTTTCCTATTTTTTCAGACCCCCAAAACATATGTATACAAAAAAGCTTTTGTATTCTCTCTAATACTCATTATTTTTTTTCAATTTTGAGGATGTTTAGTTTTAAAATTACACAACTTATAAAAATTCGAATGTAGTTGTGCGAAAAATCATAACTATAATGAATAAATGAAAAAATATGTGTCTAAATATGTATTGTTGTGCTAATATCAATTTTTTGCATCTATGATTTTTTTTTTTTCAAAAACTAGTATTTTCGTCTTCATTGAAATTTATTAAATTCTTACCATAAGTTAACTAAAAAAATTTTTTGATAACTATTTTGCTCAAAATGTTTATAAAAAAAAAATTTTAACAAACAGTATACAATTACATTGCTGTTTGGACGCAACAAAATTATCAAAAAAATATGATTTCTGGTTCACCGAAACAGACGAATGTTATGAACATAAATTTAAATTTTTGGAGTTTGTTAACACTTTGTTAACACTTTTAATAACAAAAGGCTCAAAATTTTTGAAAGGGATATTCTTAAAAAATGAAAGTATCCTTACAAACCAAAATAAAAGAACAAAAAAAATCATTATTCGAATAATATAAATTAATGCGAGCATCGTCGGTCTCATGCAAAAATCACGAAACTGCAAAAACATAGTTTTGAGAAAATTGGTTTGAATTTTTTTTTTTTTTTTTGTAGTACATTTTGGTACTTTCGAGAAAATAGAAATAGTCAATGCGGATAATTTATGAGAACTTTCGAACATATTCATATTTTAGTTTTTTTATGTTTTTTGTACAATATTAGTTCAAAACGGCCAAACTTACAGTTTCGTGCTTTTTGCACGAGACCGACGATATGTAAATAAACATGAAATAAAATGAATTTATTAATGCTTTCAAACAGACGCCGACGCGATCATAGATTTTGAGCAACCGCAAGGTACGCAGCGACGTTTTTTAACCTAGCAGTAGCGACAAATTTTTAGGTGAAAGCGATCGCTAGCAGTCATAGAAGTTAAAAAAAAAAAAAAAAAAAAAAAAACCAAGCAGCGACGAAAATTTTTGTGTTTTTTTTTGTTGCCGCAGCGACCAAAAATATGATCGCGTCGGTGTCTGCTTTCAAATATAATTTTTTTATTTACATTTATCATTTATCTAACCCAATTTTTTTATTTATAGAGAACAAATACTAGTAAACATTAAAATACAATTATAATAAAGGAAATATTTTGTTTATTTTTAAAAGCTTTATATAAAAAATATTTTAAAAGCTATAAAGCTCTCTCGTTATAGCGATATATTCTAAACAAAAATAAAAGCTTGGGGGTCTGATCTAATTTTGTTTAACTTTTTTTATTCGAATTTTTTGTATGGGACTAGTTTCTCTATTTATACTTCCTTTATGGTAGTACTCATATTGTGTACCTTAAAATCAAGTTAAAATTTTCTTTCATATATACATTTATATATTTACAAGATTTTTTTAATTTTTTTCCAAATTATAAGCATATTGTTATTAATGGGTATATTATAGTGCATTTAACTTTGCCTGTTTAAAGAATATTAAATACTTAATTTTAATAATAATAAAATATATATTTTTATTAATACATTTTACTATTTAATATTTTTTTTTTTTTACAATTTGATTTTTAATTTCAAATGAATTTATCATAATCTAATCTTATATGCAATTCTTTACAGTTTTTTTTTTTTTTTATTATAATTTTGCGGCAAAATACAATTGATTACAATTATTATACACTTATGTTTTGTTTAAATTTATGCAAAAAAAAAATTTTTTTAAGACAGATTGTTAAAAATGAAAAAAATAATAATAATAAATTTTTTATACAGAATAAAAATAATAAACAGGGGAGGATTTAATTTTTATTGCCAGTAATTTTTTTTTTAATAGTATAAAAATGTTTCTGGTACTTAAAAAATTATTATAAAAATCACAAAAAAAATAAAAATTAAAAACCCAACCATAATATACCGTAGAAAAATAATGAGAAAATCTTTAGAAAAAAATAAAAATGAAAACACAGCCTCATTTATACCGACTCTATCTACTTATATTGAGAGTAAAAAATTATTGAAAAAAAATAATTTTTTTGGTAGATATTATAAAACCAAAATTTTGAATATTCTTAGATGCAAAATACTAGTGATTGATATATATATTCTGCGCACATTATGACTACAAAATTTATGGGCTTCAAAACTTTATTATTTTGTTAATTATGTATTTATGTACATCGCAACAATGTCACATTATTTATGTTCGCACTAAAAGAATTAAAATAAAATGAATTATATATTCAACGAGAAAAATAAAATAAAATATCTGACAGAAGTCTTTTGTTAAATTGTTTTGTAAATGACATAAATTTATTTATTTATTTAATTTTATAAATTTGAAAATTAAATTATTTGTAATTAATTTTTATTTTTATTTTAATATATTTATTTTTTCTTTTCATTTAAATTAAAATAGATTTTTATTTCTTATTATTTAATTGTCATTAAAGCACTTCATTTAAATTTTATTTCATAATAATAAATGCAGGTGTTATTCTCATAATAATAATAATAATTAAAGAAAAATAACATTAAAATTTATTATTAAAAAAATGCAAAAAAATATCAAATTTAAACAAAACAACAAAAAAAAAAAAATAGTTTGATATGTTAAAAAAAGATTTAATTGAGAAATTTTCATAAGAAAATTGTCAGGAAAATGAAAGGACATTACGTTTGTTTTTAATAATAAATAATGCCGCATTTTTCTTATTAAAATCATGTATATATGAAATAGTTGAATGATATTTTACATATAGCAGTACATAATACTTGATGACATTCAAATGTCAAATAGATTGAAAGTTAATAATTTCAATTTATATAAATTTTGCGCAAAAAAAAAAAAATATAAATAAAAACCATAAATAAAAACAAACATAAAACAAATTTACCCGCCATAAAAAATATAAGAACATAATTTAATGAATTTTTTTTTTATTATTGATGAATATAATTTTTTAAAGAATATCAATTATTTTTGTTTTTGCTTTTTTTTTTGTTTTTGACATTTTTATATAGTTTTTAATTGATGTCTTTCGAAAAAAAAAAGTATGATATTTTTTTGTTAAGATAGGATATACATATATCTTTTTATATATGAATTTTATTATATATTTGCGTTTTTTAAAATGAGGTTTGTTTGGGAAATAACCACACATTATAATGTCAAAATTTAGTGTATCTATTTGATAATTTTTAGCTTAAATAACTTTAATTTCAATTAAATAGAAGCATACATTTCAAAATCATCACAAGATAAATTTAAGCGTATATGACAATTAATTTTGATTAGGAATAAAAACAAAAAAAATTAAAATTCATCGGAACATTCTATATCGATTGATTATATATTAATTCCAATTTGCTGATGAGGAAAAATTAATTCATTAGTGAATGCCAGTGATAAATTGCATTTAGCAAAATGTATATTCACTTTATTGTATATGGATAATTTTTAAACGCCTTTTAAATATTTAATCCAAGATTTCAATAATCTTGATATGATTTTTCATTTTTATTTTTTTATTTTTAAATACCTATATATAAATATAATTAATTAATATTGAGTTTTGTTTAATTAGCCATGTTAATTAATCAATTCATAGAGATGTAAATTAATTAACATGAAAATAAAAAATTAAAATATACATTTTTTTTGCAAACATTTTTTTTATTTTTATTATTATTATTATTAATTGCTTCATCAAATTCTTATTTCAGCTTTTATAATTTAAAGTCTTAATCATTTTATAGTTAATTTATTTTTTAACATTTTTTTTGTTTTTTTTTTTCTACATCCATCCTAAGCCCACCCAAAAATTAATTTAAAATATTTTATATAATATACTTTATGAATTTGTTGTAACGGATTTTAGTAAGTAATTTATCAGGCTAATAAGCTTTTTTTTTCTTTATTTTGGCCACCCAGAATTTTTTTTCTTTTCTTACTTCATTATTACACTTCTTTGATAACTTTTTGTGAAGCTTAAAATATTTAATTTAATTTATAATAATTAATCAATTAAAAGCACGCGTTATTCTCGTACGAAGAAATTAGAATGTTAAACACTATGAAAACATGTCAAATGATTTATAAAAAAAATTATTTCGGATAGAATTTCTGTAGAATAATCTTTTGGTAATAATTTTTATTTCTTTTTAAAGACGAAAGTTAAAAAAAATTATGAATTAACAAACTTATGATGAAATTTAAATTTAATATGTATATTTTTTGGAGATTTCCTGACATTGTTAACTACATAAAATTTTATAAGAATAAGTTCAATCAAAAACTTCAATGTTGTGAAGTGGTACTACCATTATTATGCGCATTTGGACTTCAGTTTATGTAATTTTATGTTGCAAATTCTGTGAAATTTTTCTCGTTTCAGATTTTTTTTTCTTATATAGTATGCATAGTATACAGTATAAAAGCTCGAGCTCTAGATAGTATAAACTAAAATTTAAAGAAATTTACAATTAAATAGATACCTATAAAATTTATAAGTATTTATCGTTTCGACAAAAAAAAATACTTGACAGTTTGTTAGTGTGAATGGTCTCTTAACTAAAAAATTCGTTCAAAACTAAACTCTTTAATTTGCATACATGTTAAATCGTAAATTATTAAAAAAATAAATAAATAAATAAATTATATACCTAAAAATTATTAACTTTTTTTTTTTACACAATAAATGTTGAACTTTTGAAGAAATTCAACAATCCAGAAATACAATTTTTTTGCCTCCGACAATATTTCAGTAACAAAAAAAAAAAAAACATAGAAAAAAAAAATCATGATTAATTATGCCATCAATTTTGATATTAAAACATTAACAATTTTATTTTTCATTTAAATTCCTGAAAAGAAAAAAAAATACAAAAATTATAATTTTTTCTTTTTATTAGTATTAAATTTCATGTTTAGGAATTTTTTTTTTCCCCATATTTTGACTATTTTAATTTTTTTTCGTTTTCTTTAATTTTTAACATTAAAACGAAATTTTCATAATACCTACATACTTAATATAACAACAAAGTTACACCTGCTGTTGGCCAAAACCAAAAAAAAAAATAATTAAGAAAATATTTTTATTATTCAAATTAAGAAATAAATATATATTTTAATTAATAATAATAATTTATGTGAAGTCTTGAATAATTTCACGGAATTTTATTATTAAAAAAAAAAAAAAAAAAAGGTGATGATTTTGTTTTAATGATTAAAAAAAATTAAAATAATATTATTGAAAAAAAAATTAAAAAAAAAATTCACTTAATTTTCAGTGTGTTAATCTATCAAAATTTTAATTAATTTTTAAAAAAATTTATATTATTCTAAAAATGATTAATTATTATTATCATTTTTAATACAGAAATAATTAAAATTAACGCGATTATTATCGCAAATGTAGCGAAAAAAAATTTCAAGAATTTTGACAACTAACTTTGATCATAATCATTATAATGTTCTATTATGTATGTAGAGTACATTAATAAATTTAAAAATATTTTAAGCTTATATCGCTCAAAACTTTTAATAAAATAAAGTAGTGAAATAAAAAATCATTTCGTTTTTATACCACCAAAGACTCCAACAAAGATTCAATTAACTTTGCTTCCAAAATTATTTACCACAATATTGCTAAAATATAGCTTAAAATTATAACAGGTTTATTAAATTCAAAAATGTTTACTCTATTTACAGGACCAAGATACCGACGACCAAAGAAGCCTAAAGATCCAAAAGATCCAGTTGATGAGAAACGACCACGAACAGCATTTTCCAGTGATCAATTAGCTAGATTAAAAGTAAGTTATATAATTTTTTTATATACTTTTTGTGTCTACCTATTATTCTAGCATCCTTATATGTAGGTTTAAAAAATATTTTGCCCAATTTCTATATGTAGTTTTCAAATAAAGCATTTTTCTACAAATTTCAATAATACTAAACAATTTCATAATCAATTTCAAGGATAATTTCCCATTGCAACATTATATATATTTGAAAAAAAAAAAAAAAAATTTAAAAAATAAATATAGTCCATTTTTCGTCATTGATACCTGCCGGCCCTTTAAATGTATATAACTCATGAATAGAATTTTTATAAAGGAAGCAATAAAAATATTTTGCTCTTTAATTTTGTCTTCAGTCATTAGAGGATGAGGACAAAAATAAAATTCTAAATATCCTTTTCTTTTATAAAAATTAACTTTTCATGTCAATAGTTTCAATAGAAATTGTTTTTTTTTCTTTATTTTAGTTTTCGGTAGATCTTTGTGACAAACATATAACAATATAATTTGTTTATATTTGTTTCTTAACCGCAAAAAATCAAAACATCAAAACTATTTATAGGGAACAATAATGAAAATATATTTATAGTATCTTTTTTTTGCAATTTTTTCGTAAACATTTTACCTGAAAAGGTAAATTGATTTACCATACATATATGTTGTTAAAAAAAATCTATCTACGAAATTTAATTCAGCGTGACAAAATATTTTAGTTACGCTTAACTTTTTTTCAGCTCGATTACATTCATTCGAATAGGAATATGAAAAAAAAATTTCTCTTTTGCATTTATAGATTTCTAAATTTATAAGTATAGAAATCACACTTTTTTTTATAATAATTATTATTATTTTTCTTAATTTCAGCGTGAATTCAATGAAAATCGTTACCTTACTGAAAGAAGACGTCAACAATTAAGTTCCGAACTTGGCCTAAATGAAGCTCAAATTAAAATATGGTAGGTATACTTAAAAAAAAAAAAACCAAAAAAAAAAACAAAAAACTATGATAAATACAATTAAATTAATATTTTATATTTTTCAATTTTCTCGCAGGTTTCAAAATAAACGAGCAAAAATAAAAAAAACATGTGGATCAAAAAATCCACTTGCTCTACAGCTAATGGCGCAAGGCCTATACAATCACTCAACAGTGCCGTTAACCAAAGAAGAAGAAGAATTAGAAATGCGAATGAATGGTCAATTATAAAATTGAAGAAATTATCAAATAAAAGAACTGGGCACGTACAATTAGAGATAGCTGTTTACATCGTTAGTTTAAACTTTAAATTTCGATTATTTATTATTAAAGCTGATGTGGTAGTATAATTCGAGTGAAGTTATCAATAAATGATTTTAATCAAAGTGTACTATATAATGATTAGATTATTGATGACGTGTACTTAAACAATTAAAATTATTTTTTAATTAATTTATTAAATATTTGGATCATATTTGACGTAATGCTTTCTCTTTAATATTGATTTATTAAAATTATGCAGTTCGATATTATTAAAATTTCACATCTAATGGATGGATTATTATAGCGATTTCTGAAAACAATTTTTTAGCTTCCAGAGCCTGGACATAGAGACTATATTATATTAATTAGTTTAATTACATTTTTGTAGAATATTTCGTTTTAGTATTTTTTTTTTACAAAATTCACTGGTTTTACTGCACATTTATTATAAAACCAATATTATATTCACTTAATCTATATTTTATCATAAATATATCTAAATATTCGTGCAATAAGAAATTCATACATTTTATTTATAAAATTTCATATAAGAAAAAAATATATATTAAAATAAAACCCACACACACAAACACAAATTGTAATCTATTTTTTAAATCATTTATGTAATCTTAATTTAATAGATAAATTAATTTTTTATATATACATACTATATTTATAAAAAAATCTTTATTTCATATGTATAGATAAAGTAAAAGATTTTAATAGTAGAGCTGACGTTATTAAAAATTATGATACCAACTGAAAATATACTTCAATTCTTAAAATTATTGTACAACTTTATAAGCGATTTAATGAGCATATACCTAGAGATACTGGTTAATACAATAAATCATTGATCTACTCAACTTGAAACAAGTAATATTAATTAGAAGACAAAAAATTATGGAGAACTTCAGATAGAATTTTGTAATTACTTTGATAATTTTAACAATATATTTTTTCGAATTCAATTTTAAATATATACAACCACACAAGTCTATTATAGAGAAGTTTCTTGTTGTAGATTTTAATTCAAATCTATGAAATATGGAATCGAATAAATCAAATTACATAATGTGAGACCGATGAAGCCACTATTATATGTTTCATATACCAGTATACTTATGACAGAAAACTTCATTTATTAGGAAATTCAAAAAAATTATTAAATTTAAATCAAAAGAATTTTGTTTACAAATAAAACATTAGTTCAACCTTTTTTTTTTTACTTTAAATTCCGAATATTTATTTTTAAATTTAAAAAAAAAAAAAATTTTTTTTGTTTTAATAAACATGTGATATTTAAGTCTTTTTCATTTTATTTTCCTTGTAAATAAAAATTTCATTTTAATAAATTTTAAATTATTAAATAAAATTTATGTAATGCAAACTATAAAAATATTTTCTTCTAATAAATTATAATTAATTTTTTTTTCTCTTTAATTTCTGAATAATTAATGAGTGAATTATTACTATTTTTATTTTTCAAATGAAATATTTAAAATCATAATAAATTAAAAATAATAATAATAATAATAATAATATTCCTATTATCTTTTAATGAGTTTATTGAAATAATTTAAATTTAATTTTATATTAATAATAATTTATAAATAGAGAAAATAAAATTTGTGTATTATATTAATTAAAAGAAAAAAAGAAAAAAAAACATTTATTTAAAAAAATATATAAAATAAAATTTATTGATAAAAAAATTATGCATAAAAAAAAAAAAATACATATACATATATTAAAATTATTTCAAAACAAAATAAAATATTGTTTATAATTTATTTATGTAATGAAAATTTTGCCAGATAAAAGTTTAAAAACAGGAAATAATCAATGGAAAATCTTTACGGCCTTCGGTTGATGTTTTTCAACGAAAAAATATCATATTTCACTAACGAATTATCACGACAAACTCTTTAAACTCAAATGATGCCACATAAATGTTATATGTTTATTTGGGTCTGTCTTTTAACTATTTCCAAAGTATATCGTGTCGAAAATAATCTTCCCTTAAAAAAAATGATATTATTATTATAATTCTTTCTTGAACGAAAATATGGAATAGAATAAAGATCACGATATTAAGATTATTATGTTTTATATGAAATTAAGCACTAATGTATATATGTAGTTAGTTCATCAGAATTGAAATTAAAATTAAGAACTGAATAAAATTTGAGTTAAATTTTTCTCACGACTATTTGTTCGACTTCAAAGAACTTTTAATTATAAAGAAGTTTTTGAAAATATTCGTATGTTTATTAAATTATATTATTAATATAATACATATTACGGGTACATGCAAAAACTATCAAATTAAATGCGAAAATTTAATCGCACTGGTTTTAAAATTCAATTTAGTATATATACCAAAAAATATCTATGTCGTATTATAATATACCTAAAAGCAAATTATTTTCTTTATAAATATATCTTTAGAAAAACTTTTTTCTTCTTTTATTTCAATCTGTAATAAAAGTAAATATTGCTTGATATTAAATCTTTTCGCGAATAAAATCCTTTATTGTAGAAACAAAAAAAAAAATGGGAATAATAATACAAAACTCCAATAAAAACACGAAAAGTTCTTGAACAATTTTTATATTCTAGACGTGGTCAAACAAAAATAATTTTTTCTCATAAAAATATATTCACGAGAGAAAAGACCGTACTATAGATTAATTAACATAATACATTTGATATTAGTATAAAATTAAAGTGATTCATATCAAATCTTTTTGTATGCAATTACGTTGAATATTCGTAAATTTGATGACATAAAAACATTTAAATTTTTGTTAATTCGAATACCTCTTGAAGACTGAAACTTCTTCAGGATAACTAATGATTTACCCATCATTCTATTTGATTCAAAAAGAAAAAAAAAAAATTATTTTGTCAAATTATGAAATATCAAACAACGGAAACGAAGACATATATAAGTTAATAGTATACAAAAGGATTAAGTGTTTGTTATAAATGTCGACAGGGTCGTTGCGTTTTTTTGGAGTTTCATTTATAGATAAAAATTTATAATTTCTGAAACCTGTATTAAAAGTTTTGCACAGGCTTAATGTGTTCTTTCCTTTATTTTAATTGTATTCAGTCATTAAATAAAAGGGTTAGTTTCATTTTCATTAGATTACTTTTAACTTATTTCGTAAAATAAATATAAATTTATTTATTTTTTATTTTATTTTTAACTAAAAATAATAAAAAAAAAAACAAAAGAAAACAAAATTAATAACAAAATTAAGAAAAAAAAAAAAGTTAGTTGAGAATTTTTATTTGAAATCAAGAAAAAAAAAAGGTAAAGGACTTAAAGGAAAAAAAAATAAAAATAATGAAATAAAAAAAAGTCATCTTAAATTTCAAATTGAAAACGTGCTTTCGACATTATTAAATAATCCTGAAAAAATTCAGGATATAATAAAGTCAAAATTAAATTACTTGCATCTATTCAACAACGCTTTATTTTATCACCTTGTTCCTTTGATTTTAATTTTCAACCCATTTTATTTCAGAATAATAAGCAAAAAAGAAAGACACAAAATTTTTTTTTAAATGATATTTTACCAAATAAATATCAGAAAATTTTTAAGGCCAAAAGTATAATAAATTCAAAACAACATCTGAAAATATCTTTCAGTTTTCAAGTATAATATTTTTAAGATTTTAAATATTAGGGCTACACTTAGGTATAATTTTTGAGGTATTTAGGATTTTAAATATACAAACTTTATTGTAAATTTGTACAAAGATAGTTTCATTATAGCTGTAAAGGATTGAAGTCTAACCTAGTTGCTGAGTTTGTTATACTTATTTGGCAAATGTTGTTATACGTATTTTTAAGAGGAAAATCATTAAAATTTAAAGATATTCTTATATCTAAGTAATGTATATATTTTTAAATTTTCTTATTAGAAAAACCTAACATGATATTCTAATGCCTTAATACATCTAAGTTTAACGATCATAAATATATTATTTTACGAATATTTCCAGTTTTGTTTTTATTTACGCGTTCTATGAGTTAAAATAGTTTATAATACATACCTATACATATTGTAATGACCATCATTATAAATGTTTTTAATTCTAAGGTTTTTCACATCAAGCAATTTTTTTTTGCTTTTAAAATTATCTTAAAATATTTACTGTGAAAAAAGTTTTTTTTTTATTCATTATGTTTGTAAATTTTAGACCAGACAAAATTGAAATTAATCAAAATAATTAAAGAAATTAATCAAAATGAACATTTTGAAGACATTAATTGGCTCATAAAATCATCGCCAAGAATTATCACTTTAAATGAGTTTCCAGATTTTATCTTTTGGGTTAATACAATTTTGAATTATGCATTAAAAAGATTTTAATTTTACGTGACAATCATTTTTTAAGTGTCAATCATGACTATTAAGTGAAATATTTGTTTTTTTCCTGAATTCACTACTGAATCCTTAAAACAAAAAAATTATAAAAGGAAGTTATTAATTATAAATAAGAAAAAGAAAAAAAGATCAATGCATTTTAATCTGATGACAAATAATATTAATCTAGGTACGATATAAATAGTTTTTTAATTTTATTGATTGATAAAATTTTATATAAATATACGCGACATAAATTAATGAATCAACAGTAGAAGGCACAATATTATGTCTTATTATAATTTGAGAAATTAATCTTATGTAAAAAGGAATAAATACTCAATAAATTAAAAACATATAATATTTCGCTTGAATTTTATAGACAATTTTTAGAATTTTGTTTCATATGTTTGAACCTTTATTTTGTCTTTGAATATTTATATATAGACAAATAAAAATTTGCAACTGAAGTTGGAATATTTGGGCATTAGATAGAAGCTCAAAACTATATCGAACTTTTTTTCAATAAAAATTTTTAAACATGATAAGCAATTCTTATTACACCCGAAATAGTCAATAGTCAAATGTGAATAAACAATTATAAAAATTTTTAAAGACTTTTAAAGCGAATAAATTTTAGACCAACTTGATAAAAGTTCGAAAATTATTTATGATTTAATTCGAAATTAAATGAACTTTTATTCGAAAAAATATAAACTTTTTCAGTTTATCATGACCTTACTATAATCATAAATATACGAAAATTTTATTCAATAGCTTTATTACCCTTACCCAAATATTATGACGGTAACGTCGATTATATAGTTATTTTGATATACAAATTTCACTTAATTATACTATAATTGTACAGTATTAAACAGTTTAAATTGGCTTAGCATTAAATTTTCTCGTAAAAAAAAATAAATAATAATCTAAAACTAATAATTTATTGAAAAGTTCATATTATAAAAATTTCATTAAAATAAATTTTAATTTTTTTTTATTATTATTAAGAATAAAATTTTTATATTCGTACATCGCTCTTTTAAAATAAAAATTTTTAATATCTAATTAGGAAATCGAATAAAATTTTTCAATAAAATATCCGTTTCGTTTTATTAACACTCTTTATTGTCAATAATATGTTCTCTTTTTCGCTATAAAAACATTAAAAATAGATTCCATAATGCGTAAATTATTTTATTATATGGCAGAAAATGCTAAATAATTATAATACTTATGGCTAAAAATTATTTAAATGCAGAAGTTTTCTAATGAACGACAAGATTTATATGGCGCTATTCAATTATTTTCAGACTAAAATAAAAACAACGAAAAAATCATTGATGATGAGCAACAACTTTAATTCTAAAACCTCAAATTATTTTCTATTGCTTTTATGATTTAGTAAAAAATTCGAAATTTTCAAATTTATAAAAATTTATAGACTTGTCTAGCTAATAATGATTTACAAAACTTTATTAAAACATGTTTTTAATAAATTTTCCCGAAAAATACAGCCCGATTTCTGAATAAAATGTCCTTAATTTGCCATTTCGGTAGAAAGAATAATTTTTGAGATAAAGTTTATTTTCAGTGTAAGTTTTCCCAATGTTAGGACGATATCTAATAACATAACAAAAGTAGTAAACATATAGCAATAAAATGTTTCGTCCTCGAATTTGGTAACTTATTCTATTATCAAGACCACCTACTTAGAAATTTTTCTCTCACAAAATAATTCTATAATTTCAATAAATTTTCCCGTATTTCATTCTAATTTTATATTTTCACTAAATCATTTAGCACACTTCATTTGATCTTTTTATAAATCTCCCGCACAAATGAACCAATTAGCAATGCTATTTCGGCAATTAAATTTTATTTTTCTTTTAAAATGTAATAAATTTTCATGAAATAAAAAAAAATAAATAAAATGAATAAATTAAATTATGCTTCTATTTTATTTACATTGTCATCATATGGTGATAATTAGAGAAATTATTTTATTTATTACCACTTAACATAAAGATTTTTAAAAAATAAGCATTGAGTGCAATAGGAGTAATAGAAAATTGATTACATTGCATTGCACTAAGAATGATAATTAAATTACAAAATTATAGATGATTTATTTATATATATACCCTTAGTTTGTAGCCCGTTTTCAATATATCGATTTAAAATATTTTTTTTGGCAATTTTTTTAATATTACAATTAAACTCTATTCACATACAATTTTTTAGTCAAAACAGCCCCCAGTTCGATTCCACTTGGTCACAATCGGGGGCTAAGCAGTTTCTAGGTTTCTTCAATCGCCATCCTCTCATTTACGTATTTTTCGATATTGACACGACCGAAATCGATCAAGTAGTTTGATAGTTATAAACATTTAGTGAGGTAAATTTTTGTTGGAAAACGGATTAGTAATCGAGTCATACTTTATATTGAGTTTGTACTTGTCATAAGCTGTTTTTTCATACAAAAGAATACAAAGTTTCTTTTCTTGTTTTTCTTCGATTTACACATAGGTTCTAGCTTAGGAAAGAAGTAACATCTAACATGGTATTACTTTTAACGTTTTAACAATAACAATTCAGTATACTCACTTATTCTGAAAGAATACAATGCATCATCATAATAATTCATTCTTAAAAATAATGTGTTAAAAAACGATAAAGTATTCTTTGTTTCCAAATCTAATAGATTTACTTTTGTATCCTTGAAAAATATGAAGTCAATTTTACTTTCAACAAGGTCAAATTTGTTTCCTTTGACTTCAATAAAATTCTTGTTAAAGACTTATTGCGACGGCAATGGCACTTTTTCAATTATTTTGTTTTACAAAAAAAAAAATTTAAGATCATTAATAAAGTATGAAAAGTTTTAAATCAAGCGTAATTAAAGATTTTTAATTAATTACGCAAAGCATAATATTCTTTAATACATTTTTTTTTTTAAATACAAAAAAAATATAGGGAGCCGTTCAGAAGTAATAAATCTTATGTAAAGGAAATCATGATTTATTTATGAAATCATTTTTAAACTAATTTTATAGTCATAAAGTCAGAAAAAAATCAATTTGATGTTCAGCAAATTGTTTTACCACATTTTTCAATAAAGTCGAAATTAATATTTATGTAAATAATGGGTTTTATTTTATTAACATTCAATACTCATATGAATGAAAAAAATAAGACTATAAAATATCAAATGTAAACAAATAAAAATATTAGTTGGTTTTACGTTGAGTGCGAGCTGTAGACAAATAAAATTCAATGTGCTAACGGCGCTAGTATTATTTTACTGAATCTTGAAAATTTTGAAAATCTTTTATATGAGTTGATATTTTCAGTTGGAATACTTCTACGTAGTCATTGTGCATTTATACGTACATAAAATTTCGTTTTAAATTACTAAAAGTAAATGTTTCACAATTATTAGAAATTTCTATGTTAATATTTACCAACATCTTAATTAGCACTAAAATTATTAATTATGTATCTACATAAATTTAGATATACTCTTACACTCAATAATTTAAAATAAAATATTTCATTGAATAATTTGAATTCCTAACATGCTCTAATAAGCAAAAGGAGTGATGCTAAGGTACCAGAATAATACTATATGTCAAATTATGTACCTATGTGTTATATTAACACCTTATAAATTCTGCACGCAGCAGCTTTAGAAAAAATAAAGTTCAATATCTTATAATTACCCAAAATAAAATTTGAATTTAAAATAAAATAAGGTTTTTTTTTATTGAAATTCCAAAAAAAAAAAATTATATTTTTCAAACCTTGAAATAACTTAAAATTGAATAATTAAAATAAAACATAACATTTTATTAATTGACAAAATATCACATTCAAATATTTTAGTTTTTGCTAAAAATATTGTTGTTTTGTTGAATTTACAATTTAATAAAAATAAAAAAAATAAAAAATTGAAAATTCAACATTATATATTTTGTATACATAGGTATACTATAATAATAATTTCTGTTGGATTTACATAAATTTGGTATGAGGAAGCAATTCATTTCACACGTATTAAAACGTTTAATTATGTGTCTAATAAATGTTGTCACGAAGCTGGATGCTTGTTAATATTAAAAATTTATTATAAAAATTAAAAAAAACATAATCAAATAATTTAAATTAAATACATAAAATTGTTTTTTTTTTATTATTCAGTTTTGAAATTAACATGAAAAACAAGTGTCATAAATTACATAAAATTTAAACGATTGATATCAACATTTTGATATCAATTATAAATTACATTTTATTTGAATATTAATTATAAAGAAAATTACCGAAAACTAAGGTGTACCCAAATAAAAAAAAAATTTAATAATCTTGTGTGTATATTTTAAAAGTGAAATTAATTACATAATCATTGAATAAATATTACTTGAAAATTTTTAGAACATGTTTGGCTGTGGACAATTTTTTTAAATGTAAGGATACTCTTAGCTTGCAAGTGATGTTTTTTTGTCTAGAAACTAGACTCATCATACTCTTAAAAATTTGTTTGTCATTTTGATTTAGATTCACATTATTTCAAAAGATGTTGATGGGATGACATAAGGCTAGATAAATCAGGTATACCACCATACTTCAAATGAAAATTTCAAGAATATTTTTCAACATATTATGCTTGCTTAAAGAAATTCACAATTTTTAAGTTCAATTGTATATTTAATTTTCGCTTAAAATCGTTCATAGTTTAAGTTTGACAATTAAAGCTAATTCACAATATCACAATTATATTACAATATAATATTATCTATGTTTCTGACAATATAAATTAATATTATACTTTTTCATAAAACTATAAGTGCTTTATTTCATAATTATCTAATCGTGTGCAACAAAATAATAACAAAATTGATCCTTTTCCTATAAATTGATTTCTATTTTAATTTTCATTTTTTTATTTTTTTACCATTGATCATAGAGAAGCCGTAATTTATCACTTAATATGAAATAAATGAAATTATTAAAACTGAAGAGTTTGTCCAGTGTTTATTGAAAAAATAAAATATAATTTAAATCCTTTCAAGTAATATTTATTAATTAGATATAATTCCATATTATGGACTACGCATATACAATTAGTATTCATTGAACAAAATACCAAGAAAATTAGTGTTACGTTTTACATACGTTTTGGTTTTAATATATATATAAGATCGTACTCAAGTCTATACTTTAAACGATTTTGAAATATTGATACCATTTTACACATCATTGGGACATTAGGTTTTCACTGTTGGTCAAGTTTTTTTTGAGACGTCATTTTTACGTATTTTACGTATTTTTTAGAAACCGTCATTCTTTCTATAAATACAAGAGCATTAAAAAAGGGTTTCGTATTATTTACCAATTTATAAAATGTGAAAAAAACACTAATAGTCAAAACTATCCAAACTACAGTTTATGTTATTAAAATTTTCCAACTTTTTCAATAAGTGATTACAAATTTTCTTACCAAAATAAAAAGTGAACTCTGAAACAAAAGCATGTTTGAATCACTATAGGCAAAAGATGCAATCATGAAATTCTTAATATTTAATCAAATTTTTTAAAGTGCAAAAGGTAAAATGGACGTAATCACATCAAAAACAAAAATAAATAAAACAAATGATTAACATGACTTTGCACTTGGGAGGTTCAAAGATCATTCATCCTCATTCTCAATAATTTACAATTTTTTTGAACAATAGTTTTTTGATACAAATTCCTACTGTGATAATTTTAAATTTAAAAACAATAAATTTATCCTTCTATTTGAAACCTTCTTGAATCTGCAAAGGGCAAATTGAAACTATATTTTAATATATCTAAAAGCATTTGGGACTATCATATAAATTGAAAAAATAAGTGTATATTTATGATTGAGAGTAATTATTTTATTGAATATTACTGCAGGTTACAGTTTATTGTTTTCAAAACTCAGAATTAACTTGAATACAATTTTTAATATAACTATTTCATAAATTAAACCAGTTTTAATATATTTTGACTATGACTAATGGATTAAAAAATATAATTAGACCATCATAAAATTCGAAATATCTTTAAATATAATTAAATAATTCTATCTACTAACGCACATAATTACAGTAACGTATAATTGTCGTCATAAAATGACTGTTGTAATAAATCAAGACTTATTACAAAAAGAACATTTACTCAACATTTTGAAAATAATATGGTACAGAAAAATATGGTTTATCTATACTTCTGCCAAGCCAATAAAGAAGTTTTTCCAATATACTATTTTGATAGTAAAAAAAAAATATATTTTATTCAATAAAAAATACTCCTGTCTGTATTTTTGTCTAATATCATTCTTAATAAAAAAAAAAAAAATGTAACTTCGTGCATATACTTAATTTTTGTCGATTGCATTGTTGCCAAAAGTTTTAATGAATTTGAAACACAACATTACATTAGATTTTAATTGACATCAACAAAAATATTCGGAAAAATTTCGGTTCTCTTATATAGACGGCACTATTTCAGTGTGAATACAATTAAAACTAAATTAGCGCCACTATTTAAATTTCAACTGAATTAGTGCCGCCCCCCTTGGCGGCACTATTTCAGTTTCTCGGGCGGCGCTATGTCAAGCGGCGTTATTACATGGAGCCAAAATAAGTCTCGCTTTCACAATGAATGTGCTAATCTTGTTTTAAACTATGGTATACTTCCTATGTATAGTTTTCTTAAAAAATCTTCTTCAATTTAAAAAAAATTATGGAGAAAAAAATTTCCGAAGCTTATTTATTGGAAAAATAAATTTGATAGTTACCCAAATTGATGTTGATATTTAAAGTTTTTTATAAGATATATTTTTTTTAATATCTTTAAGATCTTTGTATCTATTTGACCTAAATCTCTATCAATTATAAATATTATAATCAAATTTACATAAAAAAAAAATTATAATTTTAAAACATAATAATAAAAAACAATAACGGTAAGCATAACATAATATCTAATTATCCAATTATCACATTTGCTTTTAGATATTAAAATCTCTTAATTTATAATTTTTATTTTTTTTTTATTTTTATTTCCAACAAAATCCAATTAAAAAACAAACTTGTTATTATTTTTATTGTTGATTTTTCATAAAATATAATTTTTTTTTATCTATTTATTTATCTTAATTGCATAAAATCATTAAAAACTATATTATAAAGATATGATTTTTTTTTCAGTGTTTTTAATCGCCATAGCTTAATTGCTTAGAAAAACTACTTTTTATTTATTTTTGTTTTTTTTTATTATTTTTTAAAAGACAGCTTGCATGCATTTTTCTTATCTTAATCAATGCAAATAGCTCATTGTCTCACTCTGAATAATAAATTTATAAATATTTATTTTTATTTTTTTTCATATTTATTTCTCGTATATATTTATATTTATACATCTACGGTCTATACCGCCACTTTCTATCATATTTTTTTTTCTTTGTAAATATCGTAATCGACTTAATGTTTGTTGTTTTTTTTTTTTTTTAACTTATTTCATATTATTGAAAGCTACTGCTCACTTGTTATATTTATTTAAAGAAAAGAAAATTATTAAATTTTTTAATTTATTAAAAAATTTTAAAAACAAATTATTTAAAATCTGGTCTTTGGCTAAAAAATAAAATAAAATTAAATAATAATTGATATAGTTTTATTAGTCGGCTTATTGTAAAGAAAAATTATTACATCAGGAACATGTCAAAAAACTTTTAACTGAAATAATATATACATATGTTATATAAAATATTAATCGATAGATAGATACACAGATACTTTTATGAATTGGTTCAATTTAATTAATTTATGGAGTTTAATCTTTATTCCCGATTTTGTTACAATCAATGTCTTGAAATCTCGAAATTAGTTTATATCAGACTTAATAAAACTAAGTCTGTATGTTTACAACAAATTATAAAAATTGTTATCTTTCAAGCATTAAAGAATTCCTGCAGATATTCATTAATGGTTACAATTTGTTGACTCAATAATTCAAAAATTATAAGCACTTCATCTGTACAACACTACGTAAAATATCTCAAAAAATTGTAAATGCAAAAAATTCAGTTTTTTAAATTTTATTCTCTGCTACACTTCAACACGTTCAATCAAAAAATTAATAAAAATAAAAATACAATTTTTAAATTGACCTATATTTTTTTTTCTTTTTGGCAGGAAATTTGAATTTGGATGTCATTGAATTTGGAATTAAATTATAAACCTGAAAAATTTTTAATGTTAATGAATTATTTTCTAACATACATATATACAATTATTGTAAACACATTTTTTTTTTTTTAAATGCGCTTCCATGAAAACTTGCTTCAATTCGTATTGATTAAATAAAAAACTTGTTAAATATCATATAAAAATTTTTTAAGAAGGAAATTTACAGTAACGTCATAATTATTTAAAATTACAATTCTTAATTTAAATAAAATGTATATTTTATGTAGGTTCTAAATGGCTCTATTAATCTGAATAATTATAACTTTTAAGAAAATGTTACAATAAAAATATTATTTTTTTCTGTTCAAAGGTGGTAAAATGAAATATTCATAGAATAGTTTTTATATTTCGTTGAAATTGCGATTTTTTTTTTTTTTTTTGCAGAGCAAAAATTAGCGGAAACATATAAATTTATCTCAATTTGTTTTTTTTTATCTTGTAATTGTAATAACATTATACTTTTCTAATTAATCATTTTTTCTTTCTAGATACGTTTTAACACTTTTTAGCCTCATCACTTGTTACATCAACGTCACGTAATTTCAACATAAAAAGATTACCACAATAATGCAACAAAAAAAGAATCTTGTTTTCAATTTTTCTAAACTTAAAATAAACACAATCCTTTTTTTTTTTTTCTCAAAAAAATATTATTATTTACCCAAAATCTTTAACGCCACTATTTACTTATTGTTAATGTTTACTTTTAAATGCATTTAAGAAGGTAAATAATAATAAAAAATTCTTGTAATCAAAATATCAAATATTCAATTCTTCAAAAACTTGACTGGTATTGTTAGATGTTAATAAGTGGCGCTTAAAATTTAAATAATAATAATTTTATGTACCTTTTAAGGTATTTTAGAATTATTCTCTTGAAATTCAAATATTTGATTAAAATATCAAAATCTTCAATAAAAATAATAAAAATTTTTAAAATGGATTTGATGAGCAACTTGTTATTTCATTCAGTTAAAAAACATCAGTCAGAAAATTCAGAAACAAAAATTGTAATTTCAACATTTGGTATTAATTTAACAAGTTTGTTAAAAACAAATCAGTCAATTAAGTCAAATTATTAAAATTGATTTGAATCTATTTATAATGAGTAAATTATTGGCTAAAGATTTCCAGCAATCATCTATAAAGGTCGATGTTTATTAAATACTTAGATAGCTTACGAACTTTGCAATAATTGGTGTCGTAGAACTTTACAGACACATTCCTTAACTTAACTTCTCCATTTTTAGTTTAAAACAAATTTTTTTTTAAACTGTTCTGTCGTGTCCTAATGCTAGCCGTCTTATAATCATTTATCTAAATAGGAATAATTATTTATTTTTTTTTTTTTTTATTACAAATATTAGCCATCAGCATAATCATTTGGACATACAGAAAGCATTTTCATTGCAATTGAAACTAGAGTAAAAATATGTACATGTACTGTACATACATATCATTATATTTTTTTTTTCAAATGAAATAAAAAACCTACATATTCTGTATATATAATACCAAATAAAAATATCTTTTATCTTATGTAACATGATACATGATCCACTGAAGAAAAAAAAAAAAATTGTAAATTGGATTCATTTAAGAAATCATTTTAATTGATCAACTTGGGTGGTCTCTCTTAATAAAAATTTTGCCAACTTTTAAATGTTATTTTATTTCATGAAGTTTAAGTCATACACATTGACTAATTCATTTATCTCTTATTCAAAACATTTCATTTAAAGAGAAAAAAAATATATACTTTTTCTTGCGTAAAAGTGTCCGTAACAAAGAATCTTACGTTGGAAAATTTCAACTTATATTGGGTTATAGAAGATGTATATCAAATCAAGGTATATTTTGTTTTCTAGATCTAAAGAAAACATTCAAAGATATTTGTATAAAGTCATCATCTGATTGAAAACTTATAATAAACTTTGCATGTTTATAGTGTAGTATGTAACTAAATTCTAATTTTGTATGTTGGTACATTTAAATATGTCTACTTCAATTTATAAACAAAAATGCTGTAAGTAGCTTTATAGTTGTTAAATGTTAAATAATGCCTAAACACCCTATCCAAAAAACATTTTTAATTACTATTTTTACGCATATCCATTCTATGAACAGCAGTTTTCTATTATTATACATATAAACTGATAAGACACGCAAAAAGATTTATTAACAAAGTAATAATTTTATAATAATTTATTGCTCCTTAATTTTAATTAATCATTTTTTCGGTAAAATTTTTATTATTTTATTATTCAAAATCGAATCACGAAATTCGTATAAAATTTTATAATGTGATTTCACAAAAAAAATTCCTGTAAAAAAATTACATTTATGATATAATTTATATAATATGATTTTATATGAAAAACGATAATGGTATTATTTTATTAAACATTTCTGTAAGCGAGTTGGTAGGGCCTATTCGGGTGAAATTGATATAAATTATTAAAGGTTTTATAATATTAAATATAATACTATTAAAGATCTTTTAATAACATTTTTTATACGCAAATTACACTTAATTTTTTTCTATTTTGTCGGATAATTCGATCTTCTGATTTTATAGCTCCCACTTTTAACTACTTTTTATAAGAAGAGCACTTTTTCTTCTTTCATCAATATTTAACTTAATTTGATTTCTTTATCCAAAAATCTAGACCAAAAATTAAGTCATGTTTTCTCTCATATCTACATAACTTCAAAATCAAAGCTATCTTTATGATTATTAGATATTCTTTTGATTTCCGATTTTGTACTATAAATAGAGTGACCATATATAAAAAAAATATAAAAGAATTTTTTAATTATTTATTGAGTTTGAAAAAGTACTTTACAACAAAACAGAATCTATTAACTATATTTTTTTTTTAATTTCTATGAAAATATAAAAATAAAAAACATTATATACCTATTAAGCATATAGAAAGATTTGTTATTATATAAAATTACTTTTTATAAATTTACAAACCTTTTAAAAATAAATTATTTTACTTAATTTCTAGTATGTACACTTCGGATGAAAAATCAATATACTTTTTCGAATCATGAAAAGTAATGGTCAGAAATATATGATTTTTACTGACAAATTAAAAAAAATAAAGGCTAATTTTTAGATTTAAATTTTTACAAATTTTGGAAAAGTTTCAAATATAAAAGACTTGCACATCAAAATAAAAAATTGTTGCTTATAGTTTACAGAATAAAGGACTTTTGAATTTGATCAAATTGCCTAATTTTTATATATAATTATATGCATTTTTAAGAGATTTATATTGAAGAAGATCAAATTAAAATGTTGTCTGGACATTGGTCATATCAATCAATTTATTACAAACAAAAATTAAACAATACATGATTTAGTGTATTAGAAGAACTTTATAGATCTCTCTGGCCCATCAACATAGCCCAAACAAAACAAAACCTATTAAAGTATCAGTTTTTATCATTTAAATATTATACTGTTGAAAAGGGCTAATTATATTACATATTCATTCATATGTATATCATATTCATTCATACATATTCATTCATATGTATATACATATGTATTTACAGTCACCTCATTATGCCTATACTTTCTTAAATGCCTCATATTTAATTGTGACTTGCATAAATTATTATTTAAAATATACATATTTACATATATTAGGTAAACAAGTGAAACCATTAAAAAAAATTATTTTGTTATGATTTTCTCTTTAATACTGTTTTCTTGCCCAGGTAAAAAAAAGAATTTGAATAAATAATGTGGGAATTTAATAATAAAAAATTTCGAGGATTATTTCCTTGTAATTTTTAATAAATCTTATTAAAAAAAATTTTTTTTTTTTAATTTACATTATATTATAGGTACATTATGAATTATATTTCTATAAAATTAATGTGTGGCAAAAAATGAATAAAAAATAAAAAAAAAATTAATAATAATTTTGTAAAACTGATCACATAGAAAATTTGGCGCCACATAAACAATATATCCTTTTTGTTTTTGCAGATGAATGAATTAAAAAGAGATTAATTTTGACATTTAATTTTTAATGAATTTATATGAATTAAAATAAATTTGAATTTTTTTTGTTTTACTAATTTTGTAAAAAAGTTTTATTAATTTTTTAATAATTTTTCATATTGACCATAGAGTAGTAGAACAGGCTTATGCTTATGCCATCAATAGGAAAAAATTATTTAATTTGTACAGCACTTTTTTTTTTTTTATCCTATGTCAAAAGAATGCTATTAAATTTACCGAGTTAACAATCTGATAAAAAGTAAAGTATTCATTATTTCAATTTATTATTATCAATCATCAAAAAATTTATATCGAATCTTTATGTGAATTGGTAGTTGGAAAACGGCGCAAAAAATTTCAAGTTTCTGCTACTTAGTCACCATAATTTAGTGATGAAATTCTTTAATTAAAATATGTTCAGTAGAAGTGTTAGAAGTGTAATATCCTATTTGATATTTTCATTTCTGATGTATCGCTATGCATTTGAACGCTTCATGTTCTATAATTATTTATAATTAAAAAAAATATACTTTGATTTTAAATACATCATTATTCTAATTTTTTTTAGCTAATTTGTTAACTAACAAATAATTTGATTTTAATTTTAATTAGTTGAAATATGTAGGTACATGAGTATGTTAATACAATTTAGTACATCCTGTATCATAAAAATTACCATTCTTGCCTAGAAAGAAGAATCAAAAACCTAAACAAAAAAAAATACTCAAACACATAATATAAAAATTTTATTCACATCTTCTAATTATTAATTTTAATATTTTAATAAATGTTAATTAATAACCAAGTTCTTATTGTAAATTCTGATTTTCGATGTTTGTAAAAAGGATCCATAATTAAAATACGTCTTACTGTTTTCTAAAATGTTCATTTGGAATTATGCTACTGTAATGTACATAATATAAATTTATCTAGTTAAGCATAATATTTTGGCCTGTTATCTATTTATTATATATAACAAAAGCTTTTGTTTTTTAAAATAATACTTCTGAAACGTTCTGACTGATGAATACACTAAGACAAAATTTTATTAAGGAACTAAAGATTTATATATTTTAGTAACAAAAATTTTTAAATTAGAAGATGTATTTTTAAAGTCAAATCAATTAATTTATTGAGCACTAATAGAGTTTAACGTATAATATTATTTTATTGGTTGTACAATGTGAATTCTGAATAGTTCAAAATTAAGTTGGGACTACAGTTTTGGTAATTCTCATAACATCATTAGAATTTTTATGTTAAATTTATGTATATGGTTAATCATTCTACTATATATACTTTAACTTGAAGCAATAATTTATATTTTTTAAATTACCTTTAATTAAAGTTATATGGGAAAATATTTTGAATTCATAACCAACTAATAGTGCACTAGACATAATTTAGTGTTAAATTAAAATTTTCTAATAATGACGATCTCGATAAAATTACCTTAATTATCTTTGTAAAAATTTTCTCACACAATTTTCTTTCAATAATTTCATACATTTATATTCTTATCCAGATCATATCCACAATTTCCCCAAAGATTTTATTCATTTAAGGTTTTACTTTTATCAGACCAAAAAAAAACAACATTTTCTCTTTTTTAACATTTTTGGCACCCTAAGAGAATTCCTAATTAAACATTCACTCTCTTTATAAAAACTTCTAAAACAAAATGTGAAATAAATGAGATTTAAAATAATTTCAAAGTACTTGCAAAAAAAAGGGAATTAAATTATTTTCAGATAAAACCATTTATGTAAGTACGAAAAAAAAGTTTTAAAACATTTCTCAACTTGGGTGGTCTACGGCATCACTTTATTACAGAAAAAAAACATCTCTTGCGGTGTACTCACTTTACAAGAATCATTCACCGTCCGCCTAACTACACGGTTAATTTTAATGTCTATATATTAAGCACACGATAATTCACTTTATTATTTATTTTTAAACCATCATGCAATAAATGAATTAGAATTTTCTTCCAATAAAAACCATATATGTATTTTAATTTATGAAAAGACTTTGAAAACTTAAAAAAAAAACATAATTCGTGATCGTGATGAATCATAAATATTTTAATACAGTCTCTTTAGTGGCTCGAGATATTTGGTAGCTTTAAGATAAAGAATATGTAAAATTTTATGATATTGAGAATGTTGACTATTGTTCGTCTTATATAATGTACTTAGAATCTGTCAAGCAAAATAGTTTCTTTTTATTTCAACGAATACTCAGGTAATTCCATAAAATCTACTATAATAGAGAACCCGATTTCTTACTTTAATTTTGGCTGAAGAAGTTTTTATAATGAAAAAACTCTGTAGATATTCACTATTCATATTCACTATTCAGTCCCTTTTCAAACCATTTATTTTCTTACCGTAAAAGAAAAACTCAGGTTTAAAATCAAAAATAAGAAAACCCAATTCTTATTTCAAGAAATGAGTTTTTTTGGAGTTACAATTAAATACTAGTAAGAATTTTCAAAAGTATATACATAGCATTTAATTTATAAAATTTACGTTGTTAGTATTTTTCATTAAAGTTTCTTGTAATCATAAAAGTTTCTCCATTATTCTTTTGCTTTTTAAATAAAAACTTATCATATTTCATGAGCAAATCTTACATTTTAGTATTTTGTGCTATGTATAGTCTATTATGTATATTTGTGAGGCTTTTCGTAAATGGCAATAAAACGAAATTTTAGTTATTAGAAATAAATTATACTGGAATGCAAAAACTGCTGCCGAATTCTGAATATATAACTTATTTGTATATCTGTTTATAGTACCTAATTTTTTTTAAATAAAAATATAGCAATTTTTTAACTATAATTCTGCCGGCCAAAATGTCAAACAATAAGAAATTTTTGGGTTTGTATCAAACTAAAAATTAAAATAGAAAAAAGTAGAGCATAATAATTTGGATTTCAAAATTTATCTAAATTCAATTCCAACTTCAATTTGTTAAAAGATAATGAGGAGAGAATTGAATATAATATAGTATAAGGATTATTCCTTGAAATCTTTTTAGTTTTAGTAAAATTTGTACATAAACATAAAGATTACTTGCCTGTTGTAATTGCATTATTATGCCAAATTCTTTTTCAAATGATTCAGAGTTATGATTTATTTTATTCAATTCAGTCACATAGAAAGTTAAAATTCTCATTATACAACTTATCTGGTTATAGAATTTTGATTTAATTTTAATAATATTATTACTATATCTCATATTATACACACCCAGTTTTACTTTTGATTTTGATACAAGATTTGACATTTCCTTGTAATGTATAATATCCTTGCTTTAATTTAATATTTTTAGAAAAGTTTTAGAAAAACTTTCTTATTATATTCATACTTTACTTAAAACATAAGAAGTACACTGCTTGAAAAATTCTTAAAAGTTTTAAGTAACATTTGAAGAGACAATTGAAGCTTTGTTTCGTTGCGGAAAAACAATACGATATATGTTGAATGGAAACAGAATAAAAACCATTCAAACTTTAATTTGCTGATAGGAATTATTAAAAAAAAATTATATTAATAAAAGATTGTTCTTGCATTTAATATAAATATATAATAAGAAGAAGCCCAAAGATATATAGGACAATTACAAAAAAAATTTTATATTTTATACTAAATGAGTTTCTGAAATTTTCGAATATTGGCTGGAATCATATGAATGGATATTATAAAAAGCAAAAGTACCTAGCCTTACTAAAGTCATTTCTAGTTCTATTTAACCTACACTTATATACATAACAAATCATTCATTAATTATATCTACTGCAACATAACTTTTTTCGGTATAATTATTTTTTACAGAAATATTCATTCAGTATTAATGGTTCTCCGAGAACATATGTACTTGTTCATACATTATCATATAAGATATTTAAACAAATAATGCATAAAAACCACAAACTATGAGTAAACAATTAAAAAACGCATTTCAAAACATTTCAAAACACGGTTGTCATTTTAATCATAAAATAAATTCAGTGTACGGCAATTATAACTGGGAATGCCTTAACATTTAAAATAAATATGTATTTTTATAAACAAATCAAAAATAAGCAAATCTGCAATGTAAAAACAAACGATTAAGACCACAATCATTGCTACCCATCAGACCCTTCTAGGTGGTCCAATTAATCCTCAAGATCCTCTTGAAAAAAAAGTCTGTGGATTTTTTTTTTATTTGAATTATTTTTAAGGATTGTGAGATGCTCTGGTTAAAAGTTAATACATATTTTTTTAATGAAAAGTGAGAACCTATATATGCTTAATAATTTGTGTCCATAAAGGATTAAAAAAATTCATGAATTCAATACGAAAAAAAAAAAAGAAGAAAATTATGTTGTGTATATTTTGAACATTTAAAGCAAATAATTTATATTTTAATATCCAATTCATGGATTAACCGTCATCGCTGACCTTTAAACAACTTAATGGCAGTAAACTTATAGATAGGAAGTTATATTTTAAAGAATTTATATTTTAACCAAAAATTAAAGATAGATTTTTGTATAATTTTTAATATTTGATGTGTCATCAAGAAATAAAAATTTTAAGTAATTTTTTTTGGACGCAAGCAAGGTATGAAGTTTGAACATTTCAGAAGAGAACTAAGTAAATTTCTGATGATATATTTTTTAAAATGTTTGTCTTTACAAAATTACCAAAACATAGTAAAAAGTAATGTAAATTGCTGTTACCAAAATTCAGAGAAACCATTTTTTTAATAACTTATTGTTAGTAGTGTAGTATAGTACTCTTAGTATGATAGTGTTTCCTGTTTTATGTCTACTGTCATTCATATAGTGTTTTAATTTTAAAATTCACTTTAAATAAATCTATTGCACGGTCTTTGAATATTTTTATTATTTACAATTTTTTTAAAATGTTAATTTCAGGTATCCATGCTTTATGATGGATATGTGGATGAATAAAAAATTGCATTTTAATTTTCAAAAAGAATTGAAAAGTGACATGAATTTAAGTTGTGCCATCATCAGCATTGATGAAAAAATACATTAAAGAGGATGACAGACCCTAAAGGCAATATTATTGTGTGTGGATTATTAAATTTGTAAAACAAAAATATAAAAATAAAAATATAAAAATATTATTTTAATTATTTATTATTATGCTTTGAATTTTATTTTCGTTTCTCAATCTTTTAGATTTTTGATTTGACGCGACCATAGTGGGAGAATAAAAATTATTTTCTTGTAAAATATATGGCTTAAAAAATATTCCATTAATAAGGGCAAGAAAAATTACATACATCAAACCTCATGTCGTTTCTTAAGAATTTGTTCAAAATTCGAAAAGACAAGAATACTTTATTTCTAAAAAAAATTTTTTTAAATCCAGAACAAGCGTACCAAAAGTAGAAGTAACTATATATAATAATCATGATAACTTAACTAAGGATAAATTAGTTAAATTCCCTAGTTTGATCATGTCACCATCCTAAAAGAGCAATGTTCCTTTCCACAACGACGCGACGGTCTACAAAGCATGTAGCTCGATTTTATTACAGGATTTTTTTTTCAGATTCTTATCAAAAATTCAAATACCAATTAAGCTGCTACCAGGTGGGTAATTAATTTGGCATCATAGAAAATTTTATAAAAATAATAAAATAAAAATTGAATGAAATATTCTAAATATTCAGAGTCACGAATATGAGTGTTTCCTGTGAAAAATTCATATAACACACGTAGTACACCTAAATTTTATCTAAAAATAAAAAAAATCTTCGAAAGAAAAAAATCAAAGTTGATTAAATAATAAACATGCATAGGAAATCGTAATTCTTCCCGCTTATGAAGTGACATCATAATGGACTTGGAATGGGATATCCCTTTTTTTTTTTTGTATTCAATAATTTCATTATCAAAACACAAACTGTTTCAATGTTCGTCATGTTTTCATAAAGATCGGTTTACTATCAAAACATTAAAAATAGAAAACAATATGTGTGGTATTGACCTACAACAGAGTTGTCACGAGAGTTAATAACGCAAACACTTAAAAAAAATATATAAATTTTTTTTTTGTGTCTTAATCAGATTTTCTATTTAAAAAATAAATAAGTGATAAAATTGAAATTTTTAGCTAGGAGGTTTTTTGTCCCAGCATGATTTTTATGAATAAGATTTAGCCACAAGTGAAAATGAAAAATTCTTTTCTAACATTCTGAAATGTCCCTAATATTTATTTATTTATTTTTTTTAGAATTAGGGCATAAAACTTATATCAAGTACAATTCTAGAATTTGTAAATTATTTTTTTACAAGCAAGAAAATATTTCTAACTACAATCTAAAATAAAATTTAACACTAAAATACCTTATAGTTCGTGTTGAGTTAATAAACCAGGAAGTACTTAACAAACTATTCGTCTGGCATTATTGGTTGGGTCATTTAAAGATCTCTAAGTAATAGCTGTCAATTAAAGTAAAGGTTTAATAATTGAACTTCAAATAGTCCAGAGCTTCATAATACGATTACGAAATTTTGAGAACGGTCGCTCAAAAGTTACACTTCTTAAGCGGCGGTCACACGAGGCTGGTTTACCAGACGCTGGTTAGCAGCGACAGCAACCAGCATACGGGAGGGTTCCCACAGTGTTGTGCAAACAGTAGCAGCTGGTCTGGCAGCAACGATGTTTTGAAACAAAATAATCAACCGAAACCAAATAATCAACAATAACATTGGCAAGCAGCGCTAGTAAAGTTGAACCGTTCAACTTCACCAGTCGCTACTAAAATCGCTCCGCTGCTGCTGGCACCAGCGGACATAACAGTTCAGACGGTGCTGCTTAACTGGCTGTTAGCAGCAAGCAGTGACCAGCAGCTGGTAAACCAGCCTCGTGTGACCGCCGCTTAAGTATAAAATATTGACTTTTTTATTCCGACAATCAAATCTAAATTTATATCCATAATTTTAACAGTGCAGAAGAAAAAAAATTGTTCGTAGTAAAAATTTTTGATGTCTTTATTAGAAATTTATCTATTTTTTTTTTATATTTTTGTTAATATTGAAAATTTTATTCAAAATGCGTTATCTTAAGGTTTTCAGATTCACACTGTAATCTATGTGGGTGTTCTTTCCTGCTCAAATACCTTAATTCAGATTTTCATTTATACCCAACTAGCAAATTAGCTCTATAAGAAGATTCAATTCTTTTAGTAGAAAGCTTATGTATTCTAGTAACTGTCTATTAAGTATCACGAATCCTGTTATAACCTCAGAAGTGGCGAAAATTATAAGTATAATTTGTTATATAAGTATCTATAAATGGGTTAGTAAATGGCTAATAACATTCTTGAATTCTGTGACTAATCCCATTATTAGCCTGTATAACACTTTTTTTCATGAAAGAAAAGAGAAGGACAGCCATAAAAAAAAGAAGTGCATAAATATAGTATATAAAAAAGAAAATAGTTAAAAGAAAAGGAAAACCAATAAAATATAATAAATAAATATTTAGATGGGTATATGTAATGATAAAATAAATGTATTTGTATTTAATTTAACTTGTGCACATTTTAATTTTTAAATGTGTATTAAATTAAGTATATACAAAACTATTGCAATTGTTGAAAAAAATAAAATTGAATTTTTTTTTTTTTCATGCAATTGAAAAAATAATGCAATTTTTAATATTCTAGGATTAATAAATATGAAAACCTAGTGAAATTTATGATATTTAAATTATTATAAATTTAAAAAGGCATTAAATTTGTTAAAATTTTGGTACATTTTAAAGTCATATAAGCAAAGTATGAGTAAAATGTAGTTTGCCATGGCACAAATAAATAAAATTTAACTGATGTTCTATTCTTTTTATGTAGTTTTTTGAATTCATAGATTTTTTCAAAAAGAATCAACAATTTGCCAAATAATAAAATATTTAGTTCTTCAAACAAACTTTTGCGTTTAAATAACTTCAATTTCCATAAAGTATTTTGTTCCTATATTCGGATAACCTATGTTATTTTTAGGAACTTTTATAGAAAGATCTCAAAATTTTAAATTATTTCCTGTTTCGAAGTGGCGACATACAGTCAACCCTCCTACAACGCGAGAGATACGTTCTTAGAAAACGTCGTGTAGTAGGCAATCGCGTTGCAGGAGACATGAACTCTATAGAAAAAAAGGGGTTAGGTTCCAAGTATAAAAAAATGCAATTAAATTAATAATTAAATATACTCAAGATTTTATTAGAAATCCTTCAATAAAATTATAATAAATTAATAAAAATTAACAAAATTAAAATTAAGAACTAAATAAAAATTCAAATTTATAAAGATTAAAATGTAAAAAGGAATATTGATGAATATAAGAATAATATCACTGCTAACCGGATTATGCCGCGAACGTTTTGCTGGTGCTATATCCGAATCTGAACTACTAAAACAAGAGATAGGTTCGTTAGCTCTTGCGGTCGTTTAAAACATTCCGAGATAAGCGATTTTTTTTAAAAAATAATTTTTTTTAATCACGTTGTAGGAAAAAAATCGCGTTGTGAGAAAAATTGCCGCCATTTATGAATCGCGTTGTAGCGAAAACGCGTTATAGAAGTGTCGCGTTGTATAGGGTTTACTGTACTTAAGTTTTGTTTATTGATTTTTATTTTTAAGGATATTATTTTTAATTTTTTCAATTGTTAAAAAACACTAAAAAAATGTTTAATAGGGATAAAAATTAATTTAATTTTGTGAAACTAAAATAACAAATAAAAAAAATTAAATAGTCGTTTTTCATTTTTGAAGCAAAAATTAATCAAAAACGAATTTTCCTTATTTGATTGGAATTATTTTTTTAAAATTAATACTTTCGTGTTTTTTTACACGAAAGAGGTCTAGTGAAGTTAAACTATTCACTGGTATCATTCACTATAAATTTTTCATCACAAAAAACTAAAATGGTAACCAACCTGTCTGTATTGCCATGTCTATAAATAATTTAAAGGAACATTTTGGAGTTCTAGGTACAATTAACAAGGATAAAAAAGTGCGAATTTTTAGACAAAACGGAAGGTATTAAAAATTCAACCTTACAATAAAGAATGCTATTAAATTCTTAGTCAGTAGTTTGATTTTATTTCCCAAAATAATTAATATTTTCTTAACAACGTAAAAATTCAGAAAATAATAATTATCCGGGAAAAAATTCTCACAAATTCCACCCAAGGATACGTCTAACTAAAAAATCCTTTAGGTTGATTTTCCGATCATCATACTCTTTTATTATTTCGGACCATTTGAACCTTTCAACCCTTACACAATAATTTTCTATTTCCGTACAATAAGTGCATCATTTTAAAATCATGAATCTGCAAAGAATTTCCGCAAAATTATAATAAAAACGTCAACGTAAAGCAAGTCAAAGTGATAATTTTACAAACAATAAACTCTCTCAAGTCCTTATTATATTTATATGGTTAGGGGATTAGTGCAATAACCTGGTAACACGGAATTTAAATTATTTTTGTTATTGTTTTTAAAAGCATACGGCAAATACGCATGAAACTATTTTTGTCCTCTTTTCTCATAGTGCAAAGTAAAAAACAAATGTAAAAGTTACTAGCAGGATCACGGCCGGCATTAAAGAACACTTTTTTTCCTCTTTTCTCATAGTATGAAGTGAAAGAGAAAAAAAATAGTTTTGTTATAAAAATAAAAGCTAATAGCAGGATCACGGCCGGTATTAAAGAAAACTTTTTTTCCTCTTTTCTCATAGAACGAAGTAAAAGAGAAAAAAAATAGTTTTGTTATAAAAATAAAAGCTACTAGCAGGATCACGGCCGGCATTAAAGAACACTTTTTTTCCTCTTTTCTCATAGTATGAAGTAAATGAGAGAAAAAATAGTTTTGTTATAAAAATAAAAGCTAATAGCAGGATCACGGCCGGTATTAAAGAAAACTTTTTTTCCTCTTTTCTCATAGAACGAAGTAAAAGAGAAAAAAAATAGTTTTGTTATAAAAATAAAAGCTAATAATAGCAGGATCACGGCCGGCATTAAAGACCTTTTTTTTTCCTTTTTACTCATTTGTAGGAGGTAAAAGAGAGAAAAAATAGTTTTGTTATGAAAATAGAAGCTAATAGCAGGATCACGGTCCGCATTAAAGAACATTTTTTTTCCTTTTTACTCATATGTACAAAGTAAAAGAGAAGAAGAATTTTGGGATAAGATGAATTCTAATAGGAAGACTGAAACCGGCATTAAAGAGCTGTTTATATTTTTTAATGAAATAGAATTCTTATAAATGTTGCATAATAAGATCACTATGATTCAGTATCACGAATCCTTTTACTAGAATCTTATACAGCTTATAAGTGGTATAACAGTTATTTACAAGAATAATCTGCTAGTTGGGTATACATCTCTTATGCTCAAGAAATTGAAATTTTGACCTGGGACATATTTTGTTATTCATAAATATACTTTATTTTATACTGCATTATATATGTACATATATAGTGACACCAATAATGTTGAAAAAAGTAAATGAGAAATATTGAATGACGCAAAAATTCTGTTTGAACAGAAATATACAACATAAATTAGAATTATTAAAATTAAAAATGATGTAAAAATAAAATTAATCAAATTTTTTTTTTAGATTCCTTCAATCAAAATCTACTCATATACTTATTTTCATTAAACTGAACTTTCACTGCAGCCTGGTTCGAATTTTTCAACATAATCGGAGGAATCCGTCTTTCGAAATTATACTTATTTTCGAAATCCAATAAAACTTTTAAAAAGTTTTGAAATTTGATAATTGTTGTATATGAAAATTGTTTGGACTCTTGGCAAAACATTAAAATCAGGAATCATAACTAGAATCTCATTCTTAGATGAGAGTGAACAAGAATACGGTAATTTTGGCATTGGTCTCATCGAAATCCTCCAAATGGTTTTATGCTGTGTAGTTTAGACGGCCGAATAAACCGATGAAAATTTACAGTATAGAAAAGGGCATTGTCCAACCAAATCTAAATAAGATTAGAGGAAGTACGGGTATTGTGGACCACTGCAACTATTTTCGAACATATCTCAGTGGTTTTTTGTCAATTTTTTTAACCAAAGATACATATTGAAGCTTGGTCTTTCTCCTTTACAAAAATTAGTTGAAAAGCCAAATATCTCATGTTATTCAATAATTATAACCTAAAATGTGGAAAAAGTCCAAAACGCCAGTTTTAGATAACGTGCAGTTAATTTGGACCATAGAGAGTATAAACATAATACAAAAAAATTTTTATAAACATTTCTCATAATAAGGCAAAAAAAAAAACAAAATAAAAATCTTAAGATCACCCTAGCATAGCATCGGGTAAAGTGGACTAGCTTTAAATTAGAGTTTTGCTAGTCATTTTCAAAATACAAAATATGCTGTTAATGTGGACCAGTGTTCCACAGTACCGAAATTGGGTGGTTCACACTACCCGCATTGGTTATCGTCACAAAAAAAACTTTGAAAAATATGAAAAACTTAGACTTAATAATACTTATTTGACTTCTTCGAATGCTGTTTGTTTTACTCTGTTCAAAAAAATATTAAATTTTAAAATTTTAAAATAAATGAACTTTTAAGCCAAAAAATTGTTTTCACTTTTTTTTTACAATTTTTTTGCCAAATTCAACTATCAAACTAAAACTTTTTTATTGAATGAGTTTTTAATGACAAAATTTTTTTCTCTTTGTTTTTTAATATTGTGCATTTTTCCACATGCTTAGATTTGTTACTTGAATTTAAATAGCTGAGAAAATTCACTGGTCCACATTAGCCGACCGGTCCACATTACCCGTAATTACTCTATTGTTCTGAAGCTAATCAAAATTTCAAACATGCAAGCAGTATGAAATCTATGTACTTATCGAGAATACCAAAAAGATGACATATTCTACTATATGTTTAATCCCATAAATTAATATTAAAATTTCTAAATAGATTTATCCGAAGGTCTTGATGAAACAATGAATTTGATAAAAATAAGAGAATTCGATGAAAATAAACAATTTTCAAGTTCAAGTTCTTATCATCTTAGTTTGTATACGCTTTCTATTACACAATGTCAAAAAAACATTTTTATATTGTCAATTCAACAGAATTGTTTTCATAAATGTATAAAATTATCAACTTTTCTGCTCATGTTCGACATACAAGTGGTTCATTCATTTACCACTTAAGTAGTTTTTTTGTCTTTGGTCAAAAGTAGGAAAATAAAGAACAAGAATAATAATAATATTTAGTGCGGGTGATCTTAAGATTTTTATTTTGTTTTTTTTTTGCCTTATTATGAGAAATGTTTATAAAATTTTTTTTGTATTATGTTTATACTCTCTTTTAACGTTACTTTTTGTATCCATTCAATAATCAAGATCACACCCAAGGGAAATTGATATCAAACTTAATGATTATTATTGGAATTCTCATAAAATATTTTTTTTCTTTTTTTTGAATAAGATTTTCAATCTTTGATAAAAAATTTGTTATTATTTTTGACATAATGAAGAAATTCATTTATTAATGTCCAATTTTACAAAGAGAAAAAAAAATAATAATAATATGAAGTAAAATGAATCAAAGATTGAAAATATAAAAGAAAAATAACCAGTAGCTTACAAAAAAAAAAATTTTCCTAAATGACTTTGTCATTATTATGACTTTCAATCATAACTTAATAATAAAAAAAAAAAAAAAAGAATAGAATGGCATATAAGGTGAAATATATATTATATGTACATAAATATAGAATTCCTAAAATAAAATTTATAACTAATGATTATTGATTTTTTTTTTTGTTCTTTATGATTATTAGTGGCATTGACCAATCCTATTTATGTATGTATGTTAAAAGCTAAAAAAATTATGATGAATGGCATTGATTAAATAAAAATTGTACGAATACTTTTTTATTTTGACAGTGTAAGAAAATTTAAATATTAAAAGGAGAAAATCACAAATAAACACCGCACCGAGTATAAGAAATTATTCTGCGATGATTGTAAAATTTGTAGAATAAACAATTTTTACAAAAATCTAAATTAATTAACTACATATGAGTATAATAATATTAATTAAAAAAATTCTCTTATCCTATTTATTAAATCTTAAAACGGTACATAAAAATAGACATTTGATCATACGTCTTTGATATCACCCCGTCACTGTCAAAGATGATTAAATTTTTAGACATTTCAATTAAATTTCATGTTTCGATATATAAAATTTGTCTGTTTCTATATAGAAGACAAATTTCCCTTAAATTGGTACTGTGTAAACTAATTTGGCTAGAAATATACGTAGCACAAATTTACTTTAAAAAAAATTTTAATTTTCTTTATGATCAGAAAATTATTTTTTATAAATTAAAATAAATCTATGATTACATAATAAATCAATACAAATATCAATTTAATTTATCATTTTACAAAAAAAAAACCAATCCAAATTATATTTGAAATCGTGTTTTATTCGATTCACCTAATATTATATCAATGCAAATAATATCGTATAAAAAACGAAAAAAATAAATGTTATTATGCAAAAAAAAAAAACTCAGATAAATCGATTAAAAATAAATGATTCAGTGTAATAAAATTATTGGATTTTTTGTAACAAAGTCCCCAAAAAAAAATAAGGCTTAAATTCATAAAAACCAAAAAAGGAATCTAATTAACAAGATTAAGTCTAATTGGACCACCTAGTTGGTTTGCTACTGGTATACACATTTAAAAAAGGAATAACCAAAAATTGAAAATAAATTAAGAGGCGCTCAGTAGTTTTTGTTTTATTTTAATTTCAAAATATCAAGATATGTATTAAGTTTTTGTTTTGTTTTTATTTTAATCTATTTTTGATGAAAATCAAAATGGAATTTTAAATATGATTTTTTAACAAAAACCATTGTTAAATTTTCTGTAAAAAAAAAGTTTATTGCACGAATGCATAAATCAATACCAAAATAAAACCACGAAATATGAAACTTCATATTTTATGTATATTTTTATAATACTAAAAAAATAATTAACCGATCTATACAATATCGATTATATTTATATTTTATATTTATTGTTCTTTTTTAATCTCAATTTTATCAAAGAAATAAGATTGTTCAATGTAACCCTTCGTATAGACATTTTATATGGTAAACTTAGAAGAATAATTATATTTTTAGTATTAGGGAATTTTTGAGTAGACTAAATGTCTGAGTTTTATTTAGATGCAGGTGGTTAATGCAATGAGCATTTTTATTTATTATATGAGATTTTTATTAGAAAGAAATAAGAATTTAAAATATCTTAAGAGCAGATGCTCTATTCTGGTTATATTTAAAAAAAAAATGTAATAAATTAAAGAAAGGGGAATAAATCAAAATTGTTCTTCAAAATTTTATGATCAAATAATATATTAAGCCATCATAGGGTTTAAAATTATATTTATTTAATTTTTTTATTTTTTTTCTTGAAAGTTTGTATAAAAAATATGAAAATATTTTTTTGTCGATAACTCGAGTGATAACTTGAACTTGAACTATACATATATTTTTTTATATACCACGAACTTTCATTTACCATACTCATCATACAATATGTAGAAGTTATAATGAATTATCGTTGGAATAATCGAAATAAATTTCTTATACATGTTTTTTGGTTCACAATACTTGATTACAGATGTCATATTTAATCGAGAAGTATTTCATTTCAACTTAGTCTTGTCACGAGTAATACAAATTATAAATTTAATCAAAATTGTTAAATATTTTTTTTTCCTTTATCTATTTTATATTTTATATAAATATAAATTTAAGTACTAAACACTTTGTACTAAACACTTTCATAATAAACAAACACAATGTATCTTAATATTATTTGATTTTCTGTTTTTTGATATTTCAGATTATTTAATCAATTAAGACCAAATTTGATAAACATCGTGTGTGGTTTGTCTTTTCAATATATATATATATATATATATTCAATATATATATATATATATATATATATTCAATATATATATATATATATATATATTCATTGCAAAAATTCTCACCATATTCACATTATTTTCAAATGTCCAAAAAGACAACCAGAACATATCATAAAAAAAAAGAAAAAAAAAATTTTTTATTACCATTCGTGTAGGTAAATTGATGCAAAAAAGAAATAAAAACCTTAAATTGTAAACAAAGGTTTGCAAAAATTTGCAATAAAAAAAATGTTTTCTTTTCTCATATCTTGTTATGTGATTTTTCCACCTTGGCAACGAAATGAATATTCGAATATATTTGTTGAATGAAATTAAAGAAAATATTTTGGCTTTACGTTTAAGACAATATTCATAATTATTAGACATTAGAAATGTTCTTATTTGATATTTGGGACAGATTTTTAATAATTTGTCGAAAAATATATGATTTATTTATATGGTTTTTGAATATTTTTAGCCTGACAAGGACAGAGATCAATTACGTCTTTAGTAAAATGTAACAACATAATACAATGATACCTTTTTTAACTTAAACAAATTTGGCAAAACGTGTCAGTTTTCAGGACTAATTTGTAGAAATTGAACTAATAATTATCTGCAGGGTATGACAAGAACATTGTCACGATAAATATACACTCTTTAAAATTTAATTCATATTTTTCAATTAGGTATTGCTATTTAAATAAAAATTATACTTCTAATATATATTTCACACCTTTTTTTATGAAGTAAAATCTAAAAACATATAATATATTTTATGACTCCAACTGGTTATAAGTATGGGCCATATGACTCCATTAATATTAAATGAAAATGAAAAAATAATTTTTCTAATTTAATTTTCCTGCGTAAATATTTCTAAACTCTTTCTCAAATTCGGAATGAAATTTATATAATTTGATAATGATAATAATAATAATAATAATAATCATTTTGATAAATAATGTGACCCGTTTATGTTTAACCCCATATCAATGTAATAATTTTCAAATTGTATTTTATTTGAAAATGGATATTACTATATATTTTTCACTTCTATTTTTCCTGAATTATATGAAACAATAAAAAAAAATAAAATAAAGAAAAAATAAATTCTTTTTAATAATGTCATTGCGATTTGTCACGCATGTCCAGTCCAAAAAGGGTGTAATTTTACAATCAAATAATGAAAAACTTATTGAAAATTGTACAATTAAAATTTTCAATCTGTCTTTAATAAATTTTCTTTTATTTTGTTTTAATCATAAATTGTTGCAAAAAACATTCGTAAAATATTAAATATTGAAGAACTAATATAAAATTTTATTTTTATCAAGTTTCGCAAAATTTATCATAAAATTCATATTTATTTAAAAAAAAATTCACAGTAGATAAAAAATGGCATTACTAACTTTCAATAGGGTAGTTGAAAAAGCTGACAGTATCTTTTTAAATATAAAATTAAAACATAAAACAATTTGTAGTCCGTGGTTCTATTAATTTTCATCAGTATTACTTACATAAGCAGTATTGTTTGTGCATGTTAATAGGACTTCGAATTAGGGATTTGGCTGACAATAAGAAACAACAAAAAATATATACTATAACAAGTAAAAACAACGTCTATATATACAAATTCCAAAGTTTCTTATAAAGGCTAAGCTAATTAATACCTTAACCATCAAAGTTAAGCTAAAATCTCTTTTTCTTTAATTCCGATTATTTTAATTAAATTATGGTTAATGTAACAAACAGAAATTGAGATAACATTAAAATTCATCATTATCTAATTAACAGCTTTTTTATCCTTTATAGTCAGGATACTATTTGCTTTTTACATTCTTGTAAATAAAAATCAACACCCTTTTTATTTAATTCAATCATTTTTTTTTTTCATTTTAGATTTATTTTCACGCTATTTTTTAATTTATTTAACTTACAGCAGGATGAAAATAAACATTTTAAAGAATTGACAATTTTAAAGATATCAAATTATCACTATAGAAATAGTATATAGGTATAGAATGGGATTTTCTGTTATTCAGCATGTCAAATTTTGTGTTCCAATTTTGTTATCGAAGAGATATTTAAATTTGTTTGGCTTTTTCATATTGACTGGTCTTTTATTTTTGTATTTTCGAGCCTTTTATCTTTATCAAAAAAATTATATTTTTTAATCACTGAAGTTTATTGTTAAACATTTGTTATATTATGCTTTTAACATGTTTGTATTCCCATTGTGTAATATTATTCTTGTGCCTATGTTCTAAATAATGCCTTATGTTGAGTACTTTATAATGCTACACGTCTTAATAATACATCGATCAGATCAGTTAATTCACGTGCATACATAATTGATGTATAAAATCACACCACGAAGAAAGAAGTATAAGTAATTGATAAATTTTTGCAATATTTTGAACTTAAAGTGGTAAATTTTCTCAAGATAACACTTTAATTTTTATAGATTTTATTGGATCATTAAATTAACATACTATTTGATATAAAAAATTTTAATGCTTCTGAAATATGGTATCCGGAATATTCGTCTAAAATAATTCGTCTATAAATAATTAGTCTAAAAACTATTTATATCTAATAACTTTTTTTCTAAAAGTGCAATTCGTCTAAATACAATTAGTCTAAAAATAAACATCTAATAAAATTTCCTCTAAAAGGGCAATTCGTCTACAAACAATTAGTCTAAAATCTTTTCATCTAATAACAGTTCTTCTAAAGCAGTTCGTTTCAGAAGGAAAATCGTTTAAAATTAATTAATTATTAAAACTACATATATTGTATCAAATTCAACTTCATTATTCAATTTAAATTTAAAAAGAAATCAAATTTTCATTTATTATATTATAAATATTTAATTTAATATTAAATTTGAGTAAAACGGAATAAGCGGACAATTCGTCTAAAATTAAGTAGTTATAAAATTCGTCCATAATCAGGGATTACAATTACAACCCTATTTAACAAAATGTTTACTAAAAGTTTACTAAAAGTTTACTAAAAACATCTCTAATCTAATAGTTGATAGAACACCAGTTTATATTTTTCTTTTTCAAAACCTTAATATTTTTTTTTTTTAATTTTCCAATCGCGATTATAAAAATATACATTATCAATTCAACTCACAACTTTGACATTATGACAGAAATAGACTACATTCCTAAACAGAAACTTGAAAACTATAAAGCCAGCATATAAGTAAATACTTTTTAATGCACTCCCTATAGAAATAAAACCAATAGTTTTTCAATTCAAATAAAGTTGAAATTGCATAAAAATTATTTCTTATTTTTTATAAAAAAAAAATATTTTTTTTATTGCACTTAGCGATCAAATCCTAAATTAGATTTTAAAATTTAATTAAATATCTTGTACCACATTAAAACCCATTATATTGTAAACAAAAAAAAACTTTAACGATATACTTCGCATTTTCTTACAACTCAGACCACCCAAGAAGATGAGAATTTTAGTACTTTTGGGATTGTCTTCATTTTTAAATTACATATAAATAAATTCTTGAAACAATTATTGCTTCTGAATTTGATAAAAAAAAACAAAAATAATTAAGCTTCAGTAAAATTAATTGATAAAAATTCTTAAAAGCTTTAAAGTAACAGAATTTTAATGGCATATCAAAAGTTCAAAGTCGGCTTCACATAAAAAAGGTCAATATTTTTCACAAAAGTTTTAAAATGAGTATTTAATTGCTTTATGATTGAAAATAAAAGATTTCTATCAAATAATAAAAAAAAAACAAAAAAAATTCTTAAAAATAAATATAATAAAATAAAATAATTTTAAAATTTGTTAATACCATTTCACTCTAAAGTATTTTATTTATTATATTTGTAAATAAATTAAATAAATAAGTTAAATACAGAATAGGATTTATATTTATTTTATCAAAAATAACAAAAATTTGTTACAATATACTATTTAAAATATACTTACTAAATGAGAAACATATAGCACATTATCCATCTTAAATTACTAAAGCTAAAGCGAAGCTAAAGCTAAACCAACACTTTTTTTTCTTGTTCAATTGCGAGTCGAAAGCTAATACCATAAAGGCATATAAAATGTAATTAGTGTTGTTAATGATTTGAGTCGTGAACTGCAGCCAGAGCTAGACTGATCTAATTTGACATGTAATTAAATAGGGTTTTTAATAATTCAAAAGCTCGAGGTTTTACACACAATTGAGTATAGGGATATTTTATAAGAAAATTCAAAATAAAATTATTCTTTCCATTTTTAATTGTCACATAATCAGAAAAGGTCGAAAAGGCAATTAAATGACTTTGGAATGAAAGAAAAATTAATTAAATTTATGATTCACCTCTTTATAATTTTTCACCTCTTATTCATATTAAAATTAGGATATAAAATAATTTTATTTAAGAATTTTTTTTATATTTTTGTTTTGGTTTTGTTTTTATTTAACAATCTGAATTATTTACTCGACATACCTACATATTTGTTTTTCGAAATTAAGAAACTACACTGAGAGAAGAGATCTATTACCGTAATAGTAAAATGCAACAATAGAAATTTGATGGTTGCCGAAATCAACTTATGGTTGTGGCAACCTCACGTTAGCGTTTACTGTAATAATATATATTTTTACGAAAATCAATTTATTGGTTGTGGCAAACTCATGCTAACTATTACCGCAATAATATATATTTTTGCCACAGTCAACTTACTGTTGCTTTTTTTTTTTTTTTGTTTTTTTTTTTTTGTTTTTTTTTGTTTTGTTTTTGTTTTTTTTTCGTTTTTTTTTTATATATTGTTTTTTTTTTATTTGTTTATGGGCATCCATCTCAGTTCTATCACTACGAGGTGTTGCTTAACCTTTTGTGTTCAATGTTATGTAGAGTCTTCCACTGAGCTATGTCAGTAATATACAACAATGTATTAAATAGAAAATATAAATTCGGTATCTATTAAAACTACACACACTTACCAAAAAATGTTTGTATTAGCACACACAGTGTGAACACAATGTATGTGTTGACACACACAGTGTGTGCACACATCAAATACTTTATTTGAAACCGATCATACTTTTCCTGCAACTAACAGTAGTTTGTTCCAAGAATCTTAAAATAATACTTTTTTAAGGAAAAAGAAATTTTATTAAGAGAAAATAATTTCTTTTACCGCAATGTTATGGAATTAAATTCTTTTGACCAAAAAAATAGATAGTTTTTGTAAAAAAAATTTTGTTCCAGTAAATTAAAGTCATCATTTTAATTCTATTTCAGTCAAAGAATCTACAAAAAAAACAAAAAAATTAAGGAAATTATTTACCAAAACATAAATTCTGTTGCAGGAATAAACATAATTTTAAGGCAAGGGAAACTCTTTTTTGGCAAAATATTTTTCATTCTCTGAAAAAAAACAATGTTGTTGAAACAGAATTATTGTTTCTGAAAAAAAAATATATTGGTCGAAAATGAATTCAAAAAAAAATTTCTGTCAGTGTATGTGTATAACCTCATTAAAACTTAATTACTAAATTTTTCGTGGAAATTAATTTATTTTCAAATAAAAATATTTTGATTTGAAAATAATTATGAAATGAAAAATAATCAATTGGAATATTTTGTTAGTAATTTTGAAAATGCAATATGTACTTAATGATGACCTAAGAGCAAATTAAAGTTCGAAGTTTTCTTTCAATTGTGTTAATTATTTTTTGATTTAAAAAATAAATATTATTTACTTCATTAGAATTACATAATTATGTAATACGGCAATAGCAATAAAAAATATAATTTTGATTATATTGATTGTTCTCTTTCTCAAAACTATATAGAGTGAATTTGACGTTAGAGATAAAAGCTCTATTTTTGTTAATAATTATCACATTACTGTTTCAAAAAAGTTTCATTCACATCAAAATTTCATCTGAATCCAGCATACTATCAGGCTATCAGCATAACTTAGTTTGTTTTAATTCTTAAGAAAACTCCCTTTATATTTAATAAACAATGTCAATGTTCACCTGAATTAAAATAAAATTATATGTGTTGCATTTTTTAAGGGATTTTTAAAACATATTCTTAGTCTTCCCTTAAATTTTATAATGCATTACTATTATCATAATAAAATTATGTAAAACTACAAATAAATGTAGTTATATTTTTCGCGCACTATAATATTATTTTTTCATGTCATCATTATTGGACATTAAAACCTTCAATATAACTTTTTTGACCCACATATATCAAAAATTTCTAAGAAGCCAATAATAAAAATTCCTATATAATGAATGAACAAATAAAAAAAACTCAAATTAAATAATAAAACTATTTTTAGGAAGTAATTAACAACCTAATTAATACAAAAAAAAGGTCTCTTTCTCCATTATAACGAATAAAGAAATTACCAAAAATAAAGAGAAAGAACTAATTATCATATTAAAATTCTTTCAAAAACAAAATAATTCATAAAAAAACGAAAAGAAATACATTATACATACTTAATAAAAATAAAAAATGAAAAAAAAAATATTTCCTTCATCTGGAATTTTAATTATTACTTTTATTAAAATAAATTTTATATATACGAAATGGATAACATGTCCAACATCATTATGTTCAACAGTAAAAATAGTTTCATTAAATTATGTTAATTTATTTTTGTAAAGTGTAATTATGAACTCGCTTCAATTGATATCATTAAAAAAAAAATATTGAATAAATTTCTTTAACCGCATTTGAAACAAAATTCGAAATTAGAAAATTTTCACTTAAAGGGCTGCTGTTTGAGCGTAATATGTCAGCCTCTTATCAAAATAGGGAACATTTTCAATTAAGATTTAAAAATTCAGACTAGCCAAAAAAAATGCTTAACTTAATTAAAACTGCGAAGAAATGACAATATGATTTCAAAAATGATTTAATAAATTAAAATTAAAAAGAATCTAATAAGTACCTACCTTATTTTTCTGGAACTCAAATTTGATTTTAAATTACAGCTTAAATATGTATAACATAAAAATTTCATTTTATAACACTATTTATAATACATATATATTACATATACATAAAATACTTATTTACTACATAATTAATCCTTTAAATTTGTTATTCATAACTAAATGTCATGCGATAAAAACATGAAAAAAAAAACTAAAAAAAATAAGATTTATGTATTATGTTTAATGTAAAAATTAAAAAAAAAAATGAAAGATTTATGTACATAAAAATGTAAAAGTTTTTATTTAAATAGGTATACTTTTTGTATTATTCAAGATAAAGTCAATCAAGTTAGTGTAAATTAACTACCATAATGTACACAACACAACACACTCTGACTGTTTAAAAATTCGATATGAATTTACAATTTTATATATATGTAAATATTTTTACTATAGTTATAAATGTCGATCTTGAACAAAATCTTCATAGTATGCTGTTGATAATTCAAGCGCTTTTAAATAATGTTGTACATACTACAATTGAAAATTGCAAGAACACTGGGTGAAATCATGTTTTCTAGGACTTTTTATTTTAATTTATTTGTTATGTATAGCTATGGAAAATAATACTCCTGCATCAAAAAAGACTCAAAAAATCAGATCAGAATACATTTTTAAAGATCAAGTGCAACGTAACCTTATTTTTGTACGTCGAACGTAAAATTAAGTTGTTTTTATGTGGAATTTTATGTTACATTACGTATACTTTCCAGGTGACACTTGACCTTAATTGAATTTCAAACAAAATTAGTCAAAATATTTAGATTCCTTTATTTTCATACCATCATATCTCATATCATTTTGTGTCGTAAAAATTGTAAATATTTTTATTTTTGGCTTATGGCACTATTAAAGCAAGTTTTTTTTTATTATGTTTTGCATATTATATATTCTTAAAAATAAAAATGCACGCGTAGGTACATAATTTTTTAATCTTGTTATACAACACTACTTTATTGTGTAGTTGTAATAATACCAACTTAGGGTCACATAATTTAGAAATTTTATTAAAAAAAAAAAACAATTTCCTGAATTTTTATATATGTATTTTAGAAAAAAAAATTAAAACTTATAATAAAGTGCAAGAAAAAGCTGCGATTAAAATGGTTTACAAAATAATTTGCGTTATAAAAAAAGGGAATAATTAAATTAATGGAATTATTACAAGATAAAATGACTTATTCGAAATATACAACTTTACGTGAAATTTTACATAGTTTCAAAATTTGTTTCTATGAATATTTATAATAACAATATGAAGTAATAATTTTTAATTCAATGATGCCATATCACTTAGTTTACTGTTCAAGTTTAAATTTTATAATAGTTGTTAATAGTGCCACTGTCAGCGAAATATAATTCGATGTATCCGTGACAAGAAACCTAATTTTCAATTTCACGGACTTTGACAAACTTGTGACTAATCTGCCTATTTAAATTTTATGTATAAAAAAAAACACAGTGTCAATTTTAATTATTATTTAAATTTTATCTTTACCAAGTAATTTTGGTGATAAATTTTTTTAATAGCATATTATATGCGGACAATATAGTACGTAAAAATACGAATATAAATTATTTTTTTTTGGCAATTTTTGAAGACATTTTTATAGCACTTTGCATAATTTTTTCTCATTTTGAATAAAAATTTCATAATTTAAATAGAATAATATTCTATAAATAATATTAACTTGTTATTAAAGTCATTTTAAAATTAAAAATGATAAAAAATGTTTGTGATTCAAAAATAATACAAATTTTATTTCAAGAACTCACAACTTCTAATGGCAATGACAAGTGAAACCAAGAAATATCCAATAAAAATAAAATTTTTAGATTTGTGACATAATTTCATACTTCTAGAATTGCTTAAATCTTGACTTCACTTCACCGTAGGGACAAAATGCAAAGTGTTAAAAATATCTACTTTCTATTGCCGTTCAAATTCAATCACAAACAATATGATGCCCTCAATCGAATTTCGTTTCTATTATTTTTATTGACCTCGCTAAGAAATCTCCAACGATATATGTACAACCATAATAAAACTTTTTTTATTTAACTTTTTTATTTTAGTAATTTATATTAAATTAAAACTCAATTAATATTTTACTACCGATAAAAGATTTAGATTTATGTTTATGTCTCTTAATTGAAAAAAGATACTTTTATTTATAATTTTTTTTTTAATCGTTTAATAAAACTAATTTTATTGAAATAAAATTGTTAAGGGGTTTCCTCGAAAAAAAAATTTTGATTTTTATTTTTTGTTACTTATTTGAGATATTTAACTCTCCTTAAATTTGTTACTTATTATGCTATAAATCAAGTGTTAAACACATTTTATGTCATTCTTTTAAACGAACAGTTTAAATAACAATTTTATTTTAATACGAATTTTATACAAGAAATTATTAAATTTATGTTTGGTGAAAAAAAACTAATGTTTTTAGGCAAACATTGAATTAAATATACTTCAGTATGAACCTTTCAAACAGCTTCCACTTAATAATAAACAAATTCTTTAATAATTAACGCAATTCTCAAGTAAATATTTGAAATAGATAGCTCTTTCAATATTTTACTTGAAAACTAAATGGAACTTAATGGAATTGTTAGATGTCCATACTCTTCGTGTTTTCTTCCATAATTCTATATTTTTCGAATCTCCTATGCCCACACTATTTACTTATGTTATGTATATAGAAGAAACTTCATAATTGAGTTTGATTATTAATCGAATTGCCAAAAAATAAATTCTCTTGCTGCAATAAAAATTTATTTTTCAGTCTAGTTTGAAAATTATCTTTTCAGTTTCAATCGCCTGATAAATTGAATGACCCTACATTTTATTTTAGGTTTATTACTTGAATATAGTTTAAATTGCCTAATGAAGTTGATTTTTTTAATTTAAAAATTGATTTGATTTGAAGGTAGTTAGTGTGATATTGAATAATATACGATCCAAATTCAGACAGAAAATAGAGTTTTTGAAGGATATCCAAAAACTAAAAAAAAAAATATTGTAAATAAATTATAATCATGATACCGTAAATTTGCAACTTTATTTTCTTTAAATCAAATTAATCTGTATTAATTTTTTTTTTTCAACCCAAGGTGGGTGTAAAGCTTTAAAAAAAACGAATACTTTGTCGGACGTAAATTGAAGATTAAGTTGCAAAAATAAATAAAATAAATAATAAATGAAATAAAAAAAAATTCAAGCAAGTGAAAGAAAATAAAATTTATATATTGTGACAATTTATGTGAAATTTGTTGTAAATTATAAGGAATTAACCAAGAACATTTTATTTTTGACTTTAAACTTGATATATGAGTTTTCCTAGAAAGTTAAGTTTTGTTTGCATTGATCGATGAACCATATTTAAATATGATGATTCATTTTTTAAATATTTTTGACATGTCATATCATATTCTATACAGAAAACAAAGATTAAATCTATTATTGGGAAAAGTCGATGAATATACAGTGAAAATTCTTAATTTTCTTTTCGACATAAAATTTTTCATTTTCCCATTAAAAAAATACTTACCATCATCAATGTTTTTTTCTTCGAATTTGTGTAATGTTTCCTTCAACTAAATCTAATTTTGAGGAAACTCAACTAAATATAAATATTCAATCAAATTTTAAGGGCAACTTCGACAACAGCAAGGTTATTTTAAATCCAGAAATTTATATTTTTATATTGATTTGCAAAAGAGTTCAGAATTTCATCTCAATAAGTACACTGAACTTACACAAACAATTTTTGGAGATCAAAGACTTATTTTCAACATTTTTTAGAAGCCTATCGATTAAAATCCTTTCACTTTGTCGATAACACACTCTTTGGTCATAAATACATTTTTTCCAAATTTGCTTTTAGAAAATCTTGAAAATAAAAAATAACTTTTCTGGTGGTTTTCGTCCAATTTTATGACACAATGCACTTTGTATATTTTGCACAAAAAATTAATACATTTAACGTGGGTGATGTTTTGTCAAATTTTTGAAATATTTTATATTTTTACAATTTAATTTTTTATTTTTTTTTTTTTGTTATTTTTCGTAAATAAAGAAGTAATTTATTACCACATAAATATTTCTTTGTAAGAATTATAAAAAATAACTTTAAAAAAAAAAAAAATAAAGTTTAAAGAAAATAAAATTATTAAGTCGTCATCAATAAAAAATAAGTTTGTAAAATATAAATTATATTTTTTTATTTGAAATGACTCAATTTGGAGAATCGTCTGTGGTCAGGACAATGCCTTATATTTGATTTTTTTTTATTCAACTCATTCATCTATATAAATTTTAGTTTCATAATAAATTCAATATGAGATGAGAGATTGTTGCGAATATGTATAAAAAAATGAAGTTCGCCGATTTCTCGAATATTGATTTCTCCTAGAAAAAAATCTACAAAAAGGCTTATGATTGGAAGAATTTTCGCTATATCTTCGTTAATACAGTCAATGTTAGTAGTCATGGCATGCCATAGTGTCATGGCATGCCATAGTCGTTATGTCATGTAGTCATGCCATGCCATAGTCGTTATGTCATGTCGGCCGTCATTGAGTAGTAATTCTCACAATTTCTATGTGAGTTGTTAAGAAGTCTGCTTGCAGAATAACCATAATGCGTTGTTTATAGCTAATTGACCAATCTGAAAAAATGGTACCGTAAAAACCAATTTTCTATGTTATTATTCTATTTATATTTAAGCAAATTTACTGAAAATGAAGATATTAATTTTATCTATTTTTCGTAAAAAGAATTTTTTTAAAATATTTTCAAATAACTAAGAAAATTGAATTTTTTTTTTTTTTGATATCTGAAAAATTTCATTACTTCACAAAATTATTTTTTTGTTTCTTTTTCATTACGTTTCCTACCTATCATAATATTTTTTTACGATACCTTTCCTGTCAAAAATTTTTTTTTGTTTTTTTTTTATATTTTTTGCTGTGAATGGGTTTCCGGAACATTCCTCCAAAAATTACTTTACTGTGGTAGCTATAAACAACGCATAATAACAACCTATAATTTAGTTTTGAGATAGATTTTTGAAATAAAATTAAGTTTTTTTATTAATTTTTAAGTTATGATTTTTATTTCTTTTTCAAGACTTTTTTTTTATAAGTATTTAATATATTTACAATTTTTACTTCTTAAAACCTGATTTTTCAAACTAACATTAAAATTTGTAATATAAAACAAAAGTTTTAAATAAATAATTACACAAATCGTAAATAATTTTCCCTATTAATTAAAATAAATATATTATAATGTGTTTATGTATTTTGTATATATGTATATTTAATGTATAACATTTAGAGAATTTTTATGATAAATGATAATTAAAGTCGCATGAAAAAGAGAAAAAAAAAAAAATTATTTAAATAAAATGAATTGTTTAATTACCCGAAACTAAATTTCGTTCTTTGCTTTTAACAAGCCCCGTGACAATAAAAATCATGTACATATTTGTGAACTCGAGGACGAAGAAATGCATATTATTTTTCAATGAACTAAATTAAATTATATTGGCAAAAAATGTGTAGCCATAAGTTTAATAAATCCTTTACACTTTCTAAATTAATTCCATTTTCAAGAAATTCAGATAAAAGTGAACGAAATAATGAGTTAAAAATAATTGTTTAAAAAAACTTTAAGTGAAAATGAAAAAAAAAAAACCCTTAAAAACCTAATTACATAAGTTATATGTATAGGACTAGAAAATATTTAAATTTCAAATTTATTTTTCTACTACGATATAGATTTTTGAAAGTGAAATGTGAAAAATCAATTTTATCGTTTTAAATTACATTTTATTGCATTCCATATTGCTTTTTATTACTTCTCATATTTTTTTTTTTTATTTTAACTAATTTACATTTTATACATAATACGATTACAGCTAGAAAAGCTGGCTTACATTAAAAAAAAAAATGTTTCTTTTTGTACAACATCAAAAAGGACATAATAAATAAAAAGATTGAATGCATAAGTTCATAACTCTTTTAGTTGTTATTTATAAGAAGAAATAAAAATAGCAAGGTTTTCGTTTAATTTGCTGTACATAAATTAATAATTGTTTAAAAAATAGTAAAAATAATTAAAAGCTTAATCATTTTTTTTTTAAATATAATACAATTTCAATTATAATACTATTAACAAAATATCTCTTTAACTATTGGCCTAAACTTTTTATTTCCAAAATTGCTATATACTTAATAGTTTCAGTATTAATAATTTTTGAGTTATTATGTCCTTATTTAACATTAAAATTTTCCATGGCACGAATTTATTTAAAGAATTCTGAGAGTTGAGCAAAAGAGTTAAAAGAAAATAAATTTTGAAAAAAAAGTTCAATTGAAAATTATTGATTTTTTTTTTAAGAAGAACATTGAACGAATAGTTTAATTAGAACAATTTATCTCAATAGGTATTTAATAATTTTGAAATAAATTAATACTTGAATTTCCAAAAGTTTCTACCCTTAAACATATCAATTACTTTGCTTGTATGAATTATGAAATAAATTTTAGTTGAGAATAATAATACAGAATAAACAAAAATTTGAAGAAAAGTAAAAGCATTATTTCTTCAGTCATTATGTAAAATGTAAAACATGTTTCAAATAAAATACAACTCTCAAAATTCATATATACTGACATTGTGTATACTTAATTTATTGTAATCGAATCTCAAATTCAAATAATTTACAAATTTCTAAGAGAATTTTATATTAATCACAAAGAATATATCATTTACTACTATGCAGATGCTGCATTTTGTGCTTGTAATTCCTGAAGCTCTTCTTCTTCTCTTGTCAAAGGAACTGTTGAATGATTATATAAACCCTGAGCCATTAGTTGCAATGCCAAGGGATTTTTGGAACCACTAGATTTTTTAATTTTAGCTCGTTTATTTTGAAACCTGTTTTAAAAATGTTGAAATTAAAATTAAATTAATTAATTGTAAGCTTTGTTTCACATTACCATATTTTTATTTGAGCCTCATTTAAGCCTAATTCAGAGCTTAATGCTTGCCGTCTCTTCTCAGTTAAATATCGATTTTCAGCGAATTCATTCTGTGAAAAAGAAAAATCAAAAATAACTATTAATAACATAATAAAAAAATAAAAAAGTATTTAAAAAATATACAATGATTGAAATGAAATCATAAAAAAAGATGTTAAAATTTAATTAATTTTCAAAATACCTTCAATCGGGCCAACTGTGGTCCACTAAAAGCAGTTCTTGGACGTTTATCTTCCGCTACAATTGGTGATCCTTTTTCGCCTGGCGATTTCTTTGGTTTTTTAGTTCGAGGACCTTCAGAGAAGAAAAAAAAAAAAAGTTTTATATTTAATTAAATTTATTTAATTTGTTTGGTAAACAAAATAATTGTAAAGGGAAATTTATAAGTTTTGCACACTCTGTCATTAAAGAATTTTAATAATCCGTTGTTTTTCATTTAAATTTTTTTTAAACATAACATTAATGTTGTATAAAATAATAAATAAAAAGGACATTATTATCATAAAAAAAAAGGATATTTATATATAATTCATGAAAATATAATAAAAATGTCCATTGGTAACGATTTATGACCCAATTTTTGGTATATTCTTCACCCTTTATTTTCAATGAAATTAAACTTTTTTTTTGTTTTTCTTTTGAGATTTCCTAAAATGTACAAATTAAATATTTTCATAATTAATTTTCAAATTTAATGTTTTTATTTAAACTCAATTAAATTTAAAATGTCTTAACCAATTTTTGAAATAAAAAATTATTATTAATTTTAAAGCTCTCAACATTTTAATGAACTTTTTAATTGAATTTAAATGACAAAACTTTTCAACTAAAATAGGAACAAAAATACACTCACAAAATATTGCGTATAAGTTGTTAACAAACCAAATTTATCTCAATTTCAAAGTTTAGCATTAATAGATTGTAATTATTCAAGTAAAAAAGTAATTGGATAAATGTTGAAAACTCATCTGTTACGGAAATAGAATATCTTTCTTTTATTTAACACATAGTTTTTAGAATCACAGCAAATTAAAATCTTATATTATGTCAAAAAGAAATATACTTCTGCTGACATTTCTAACTCCAAAAACATACTATCTTTCTGTGGATAATGGAGCCATACTAGAAAAACTAAATACGTCCAGAAATAGCATCAAATTACAAATCAAACCTTTTCAGATTCTAAAATTAAAACTAAATGAAAATATTAAGCTTTAACATTCAACTATTTAAAAGAAAAAATAATTTTAATTAATAGTGGCGTTTAAATTAGTTGATTATTAAGTGTTCTTTTTAAAATAATTAAAATTTATAAGAAAAACAAGTCTGTTAAATTTTTAATTTGTTTAAAAAAATATAAAAAAAAAAATTCAAATAAAGTTTTATAGAATTTAGAAGAATAATTAAAATAATTCTAAAATAGCTTATCATTCTTTACTCATCAAGCAAACTGTAGCTAATTTCTTATTTTTGTAAATGAAAAAAAAATCCTTAGGAAGGAATTTCAAAAAAGCAATTCAATGAAAATGTTATTAAGACTAATTTAAATGTAAAAAAAAAAAAAATAATAAGGGGAGCCCAAAGAAGATATTCTTCAAATTTTCTAATTTGTTTTTCATCTATTATTTTGTTCAAAATTAATTTAATAAAATATTTTGTGACTCAAAACACTTACTAAGCCTATTTTGAAGTTTAAGTCTTAAATTTATTTCCAATACACTGCCAGCTCTCAGTGAGTTCTCGGTTTTACAAAAGTCGTTTGTAATTATGTTAATTTTTTTGAGCTTGTTTATTGGTGAATCTATTAAGTAAAGATTTTCATCTTCAAATTATCATTAAAAATACTATCATCATTAAAAAAAAAAACTATATACATATCTTTGCGGCGAAATAATTTTAAATTTCAATGAAATTAGAATATTTAAATTTTGGTTCGCATTTTTGTTAATTATCTTTTTTTCTTTTTCTTTTTTTTGAAGTCATCAAAAAAGGGATTGAAAACTATATAAAATAAAATCTATTTAGAAGTTTGAAAATGGCAATGGGGTTGATTTTACAAACAAAATTAAAATTTAACTAATAATAAAGTTTTTATATGAATTCCTTCTTATTTTAAAAGCTTTAATACATTTTTCTTAAAATTCTTTGAAAAAGAACTATTCTGTGCATTTAACCAAAAATATTTTTTCTGAATTATTATTCAGCTGCCTTAACTTCATGTTTTTGCCAATATACCTGAGTACGGAAAACAGAAATAATTTCGTAAATATCAGTCACGCTGCACTGGTACATTGAAAACTCACAAAGGTTTATGAAATGTTCAACATAAATATTATACTTAATTTATTTATTTGTTTCAAAGCATGTATATTATAAAATATAAAAATAAGATCTCTTTTTAAACTCAGTAGATCGTAGGTTGACTTTTTAACAATTGGATTTAATTTTAAAATATATTTTACAAATCAAGTAACCAAAAATTTAATAAAAAGTTGTTTATAACATAAATAATTCAGTTCAAAAATATGTAATATTTTAAGTTGTTGGGAAGGAAAGGATATGCTTTCCTTAGAAAGTGTTTTTTTTTTTTATCTTTGCAAAATAGAAAAGATTAAAAGATTTTTATTGTTATTATTATTATTTTAATTAAGTGTCTTTTTGAGGAAAATTTTCAAAGAATTTTAAAATATTTATTCTACGTTATGGTTTGTTTTATATGTTTTCCTTTTTTTGGTTCTTTTCTTAAAGAAATATTACTTTATTTTCCTTACTTTTTTGGCTACCATTATTAAATTTTCATTTGAGAAAAAAAAAACAAAAAAAAAAACAATTCTCAAAACCAATTCAAAAACACTTTGCAAAAATATTTCTTTAAATTTTTCAAAAGTAATTTTGAATAAATGAAGCAGTTATTGGTTAACTAATGGGAATTTTATGGTTTTTCATTCCCAATGTTTTTGTAGGAAATATTGAAAAAGTTTGTTTCAAAGAAATAAAAGAAATGATTATTCTAAAATAAGATTTTCAGGCGAAACAAATTATTAAAAAATTTTCGTAAACTAACTCAAAGCAATATAATATGATCGAGAGATGAAAATAAGAAATAAAATAATGAAAATAAAAAGGAAATTGAATAAAAATATAATTTGTTTCTTTAAACGATTAAACTTGAACAACAAAAGTGGAATATGGCTTGAATTATTTATGTTCACACGTTTCAATAAAAATTGAATAACTTTCACTTTCATTTGTTGTGATGTTATGATTCAATATATAATTTATTGAACGATAAAGTTTGAAAAAACCAAACTTTTGTTGACCAATTAAAAAATTGATTAATTATTCAATTTTTATTGATTAACTTTAATCTCGATCAATAAAAATTAATTCGTGGAGAACCCATCTTTTTGTAGATAAGGGACCAATCGTATATATTACTTACAAAGATAATAAATATGCCTTTATTTTCAAATAAGAAATGAAAATTTGTATTGTAATTAAACATTTTAATTTATTGTTTAAAGTCAAATTAGAAATAATAGCGAAATTTTTTCATATGAATAGTCGATTATCTTTTACTTCCAACCATAAAAGGCTATAGTTAAGGTCGATAACAATAATGAGTATGTACATACATACAGATTAAACTAAGCTTTAAATTTTCTATTTGAACGCATATAAAACTAAAAATTATTTTAAACTTTTTTGGTTTTTTTATATTTTTAAAGACTTAAAATTTACCTTATTTTTTGTTTAACATACATACGTTTTACTTTAAAAAAATTGATTTCATTTTACTCACTTCTTCCTGTAATGAAAATAAAATTGAAATAAAAATTAGTAACAATCAATAAAAAAGGAAAATAAATTGAATTAAAAATTCTTTATTTTATTCATTTTCTTGTTTTTCTATGTATATATATTTTTTTTTTTCAAACAAATTAAAATCGCAGAAAAATAAAATCATCATTCAGATATCAAGAATTCAATTCAATTTTAATTTTATAATTTTGTTTCGTTTTTTTTTTTTTTATCGTAATTTTTAAACTTGAATGCCAATATTTGTTGTAATTTTTTTTTTTGTAAATTCACACGTAATAAAGAATATAAAAGTAAATGGTCCGTATAAAATTTTTCTTCCTGCTTTATATAATAATAAATCCTTAAAACAAACTTGTAAAAATTTAATTTTACACCAATATAAATGATGATAATTTTAATATGAGGCCTAAACCATTTGAAGTTAATTCAATCAAAACAAAACTTATAATTGCGATGTAACATTTTGTGTAGGCTATTGGAATACACATTATGAGCTTTAAAGGCATTGGCTAAGTAGGTTGATAACATTAACAATAAATCAAATTTTTTATATATTTAAAACTATGCAACCAATTTTGAAATAAAAAATAATTTAAACATTACATATTACATACTGTATAAATTAGCAATTATTTTCTCAGCAAATGAAAGAAGTTGTAGCTATAAAATTATCTTACAGCAAAGTGGACAGAAATGATAAAAATTTAAAAAAAAATTTAAAAATTAAGAGCTACAAGAACTAAAATATGCATTTGTACTTCTATAATTGTTATTTTATATATTATTGTATTTTTATGATACATGCAATTATTGAGCATTATCTTTGAAAATCTATAAAAAAAAAATCAGTTATATCTTCTCAAAAGCAGAAAACTTTGTCGCCACTCGTCAACAATTATCGTCTATGAAAAATTCTTTACAATATTTTAATGTACGGTCGGCTTACATTAAAATAAAAGTACCTATATTTTAATAAAGTCCAACGCTTATATTTTTATATGAAAATTTACTAATTATAAATTAAGCCAGTTATTTTCTACAAAATTTTCACTGCATCCAAATGGAGTTTGGTAAAAATTTCTACTGTAAATGAAATAAAAAAGGCATCAATATTTATATATGTATATGTATTATTGAAGAGGGTGGTTGAAGTTTTTTTTTATTTTCAAAAAAAAAATTTAACAAATAAATAAATTTAACAAATAAATTTTAAATTGTTTAACAGTAATGCATAAAGGCAATAAAAAAAAAATTATCTCAAATTTGAAAATAACTTCATATCAATAAATTGAAACACGTGCCTAAAAGGGAAAGCATATTTTCATAATATAACCTTTTTGTGTTAATACACATAACAATCAAAAGAATATGTTTTGTGGAAATTTGATTTCAAAAATAGGAAAAAAAATTTCGACTCGAATTTCTCGTACATTTATTGTAACTCTATCAAGAGCTCTCATTGATTAATTAAGTTAATAATTGTGCAGTTCAAATGTTGCAACCAAAATTGATATTACTTTAAAATTCAAATTTCAGGACAACAAAAAGTTCAATGAACGCATAAGTGGAAAGTTATTAGATAAATTTTAACACAGTGCTTCTCATTTTATATTTCCAGCAAAAATGTAGCCTCAACTTCAAACATTTGATACAATCAATGTAATTTTATTTATGTGTTTTTTTTACTAATTTTCAGGACAAACACTTCTTTGCCTTGTTATATTATATATACGATACTCGAAAAACAATAAATTTTGACCTTTCAAATTTCGCACCAATTTTTTTTCCATTTTTTGCGATAGAAAAATGAGAGTATGTTTTTCTTTCCCCTGAAAAATAATAATAATAATAATAATAATATGTTTAAATTTTCTTCTGATGATTATTTTATAAGCTCTGTGTTAGCTGATAAAGTGATTTTAAAGAAAATCAATTTTACCAAATATTTTCTTCTTGAGTGCTTTTTTTAAATTACTTTTGAAGACATTTGAGAAAATTTTTGTTATATCAAATAATTAGATGTTACAACCGACTAAATGACAAAGAATTAATTTTTTAGAATTTTTTAAAATTTATTTGTCCACGTCAAAAGATTTTACTTAGAAAAAGAATCTATGTAGCGAGAAATAAACAAGTAAGATTTTAACTTTCATCATTTCTGTAGTAGGATTGATCAAAGAAAGCATTATTGTGTCACTAAGGAGTTAATTTTTAAGTATTATAAAGAAATATATACCAAAATTCTGTGTTTTCAAAATACTTTATTTTTGGAGATTATAACATGTTCAATTTTACAAATTTTTTCACATTATATTATGAAGATAATATTTTTTTATTGGAGCTTCAAAAGTCTGTCTGATAGAAATGAAAAATTACCTTTTTTTTTTCTTTTAACGCTATTACAACAAGTTTGATTAAGATTTTTATTTGCAAAAAAGGGTGGGTGCAAAAATTTTACTTTTTTTTTTTTTACACAATAAACGTAAAATGTGAAAAATTTAAAATTCCGTGAACTTAATATATATGTAAGCAAATCTTAATCGTCCATCCAACAATTTTTAACAAGTGGTGTATGGCCTTTTATGACTTGATAACAAAAATGAACAAATACCATAAATGTTTTGTAAATTGAAAAATAAATACTATATCAAAAAATTTTTAGTAAAAAGGGGTATATATAAATGGTGATTTTCAGGGTAAAAATCTCATTGTAATCGATTAAAAGAAAAAAAAAAATATTATTTAAAATTGGCATGGTAAAGTTAAAAGAAAATTTGTTCCATCCAGAAGTGTAACGAATTTTTTTATAACTTATTTTCTTCACAAATAATATGTAATTTTCTTGATCGATTTTTACTTAGTTTGATATTTTTTTAGCACTGAAATTTTCTTGCTGGAATATAATATAATTTCTGTAAAATAATTTCAATAATAACATTATTTTGTGCATAGTTTTAGAAAATCATATTGATGATTGTATCGCGAGAAACATACTTGGATTAATATATGGAATACTTTTAAAACAATTATCTATCTCTATTTCGATAAGTCTTCAATTTCGTTGTAAATATTAACATCAATTTTAAGTTCCACATTATTTTCAACTTTTGAAACTAAATGGTAATCTAAATAACCCACAACTTACTTATTCTTCAAGTTTGGCAATTTAAAGTCTATTATCGTTATTCTTAATATTTTCTAGAAATTTCGTAATAAAAATAAAATTTTAAACATATTGAAATCAATTTTATTAATCCCAACGTATATTAATAATTTTTTTTTTAATGCATTTGTTCAACATTTTAATACAGATTTTTATAATTTTTAACCACTTTCATGTTTTCAAAGATAAAAAAAAAAAAAAAACAACTTGTAATGCTATGTTTTCCCCCTTTTCGATAATTTTATGCAAATTTTTTTTTATTGGGTCTTTTTTAATTCTTCAGATAGATTTTGATTCGACATTTAACATGTGTTTTAAACATGATTACAAGGTAATTTTACATAATATTTTATTTATTTTAATTAAATTATCAGTTTGTTTGGGTTTATCAGTCGTTCGTTTATAATGATATTTTTAATGCATAAATATTTATGTTTTTAAAACAGAGAAAATTTAGGAAATTTAATTTAAATTAAATGAGAGCTTTTCTTTATAAATGAATTAGGTCATAATGAAGGAAACTAAGCTCCTGTATACAGATACTTTCATTAAATTCAATTTTCATAATTTTTTTGTACTGGCTTGATAATTTTTTTGTAGATGCTTGATAATTATTTAACAAAATAAAGGGACAAACAAGTTATACATATACCATAGTTTCTTTTTTACATTTCTTTAGTGGTAATGATAAGATATAAATAATTCTATAAACACATCTTGATCAGGAAAAGATACCACCGAAATACATGCAATTAATGAAATAAAAAGTATTAATTCAATCTAGTCAATATAAGATTATCGTTCTGTGTCATTTTCTCAGGAAAGTAACTAACTTATTCCAATACTAGACTCTATGTGACTTTGTAATGTTCTGAAACTGTGACTCATCAAAAGTTTTCTAAATATAAGATTAAGAAATATATACATGCAGATAATAATTTAAAATGTTTCCAAAACCCTTTAATTATATAAACTAAAAAAATTTATAAGTTATATTTTTATTGCTAAATATTTAATTATATAATTAAAGGCTTTTATTCCTTCATCTTTTTCTTCTATATATTAATAATCTAAATTTAAATTAAACCCCATTTTGTGCGAAATAATAAATATGGTAATAAAATAAAAAAGAAAAAAATTTATTAAATTAATATGTTTTTATTTTATGACTTTTTTAAGATATTTATGCATTGTGCATTTTCTGTTAAAAAAAAAAAAAATATTATTCATAATGTATTTTTTTTTTTGTAGTATAAAAACGCCTTTCAATAATTATTATTATTATATCATTTAATGTTTATTATACTTCAAAGGAAAAATTAGATAGTTATTATTACTTCTATGTGCTTTTGTCGGGAAAAAGAAATTGTTAAATATTATATGGTACAATAATTTTCTTAATGTCAATAGTTCGAGCCTAATTCACAATGTTCAAAACAGTCGTTGTAGCTCTTTCGACAAGCCTTGAAGCTGGCTTATTATAATTATAACATTACATATACATAATATAAATTATTTATTAAATATATAATTAATTCAAGTGGTTTTAATGTAATAGATGTATTTAGTATTTAGCGAGTCTTAGGATAAAATTGAATAAAAATAAAACACTTTAATCTTATTGAAATCATCTATGCCAATATATTTCATTCCAGTAGAACGAAATATGTAAACCGGCAGAGGATTTGAATAAGATCGGTATAAATACTAAAAACAACTAATTGAAGTACTTTTCCATCAGCTAAGCCAACGTAACGATTTCTTCTTTAACCATAATGATGATAGTGATAATTTTTTTTAAAGTATTTACCATATGTAATAAAATGTCTGTCAAATTTGTAGTGTTTGCCTATAGTTTCTGTATTATTCAATGTTTAGGTATAATAATAATTTCTGCTTTTCAGCAAATTATCTTAGATATAGACATATAGAAATTAAAGAAAATAATAATAATAATAATAAATTTCTTGTAATTTTATAAATTTACCATGGCGTATGACACGCTTCAGTACTTCTTTTTCATTCGAAAGTTTTTTAAGTGAGTTTTGTTTTTTTTTTACTACCACGCATTAAATGGTTTTTTGTTTGACAATAAAGAATTTCTTAAAATAGAAACAAAATGAAAAATTTAATATTGGGTGTGGAAAAATAATGTCATTTTGACATCTGTATCTAAAATTAATGAATTAAAAAAAAATCATTTTTAAATTCTTAATGAAATTACATTTCAAAGAAAAAACAAAAATCAAATTGGATTTTTTTTTTTTAAATAATTTAAATGTCTTAATATTATGAATAACAACATCAAACATTTATGACAATGAAAACCCATTGATTTTTTAAAAGCTTTTAATTTTTAAATTTTCAGGCGGATCCATAGTTTTTTCCTTTGTTATATTTGGAAATTACAGAATAGAGATAATTATAATTAATTTAAAACATTTATAAGATAAATTACTTAGTTTTATAACATGGGCAGTGATATTCTTGTAACGCTAATGATTCATAAAAGATATCGAATTTATGTAGAAATTTATTAATTAGGGGAAATGCATTTTATTTAACATAATTTTATTTATATTTTTTGTTTTGGATAGCCAGTATACTCTCTATATCTATTGTACTTCTGTACTATCAGGTGTGTAAGATGTTAACAATACTCATTCCTTACTATGATACTAAATAAACGTGTTTTTTTTTTTTTAATTTTAAACCCTTTCCGCGTTCAATCCTTTCAAATTGTTGTCTCATCTAATTCTTAATTTTGTTTTCAATTAAAACTTAAGACAACCATTAAATAATTTTTTTTTATACTTGTAATTCCTCCGTCATACTATTTCCTCTAAAATTCAATTTAAAAATCATTTTAACGTATTTTTTTTTTTGATAAAAATAGCTGTCACAATCTAAAATAGTATATAAACAAATTCTAAAGTAATAATAAAATAAAAATATATTGTACAATTGTACATACTATATATATATAGTCTCTAATGTATATAAAGTTTATTTAATTAAATCCTTCATGTCGGCGTGTCTGTTAACATGTCGGAGGAAAAAAAATAAACTTTTTTTTTTTAAATAAAAAACTAAAAAATAAAGTGTTAAATAGACAAACTAGGGAAATTCATCTTTTACATTCGATACAGACAGTATAATACTTATATACATATATTTTGCAAAATATTAAAAAAAAAAAAAAAACAAATATATATATAAAAAAACGACGTTGTTATTATAGTTTGCAATGTATATTTTCTTAAAAATATTTTTCAACTTAACAAAAATTAAAGTTAAATGATATTAACACACCAATTATTTTAATTTTCCGCGTTTAATTTCTAGCAAGGAAAGGTACATAATATGAACATATCTTTTCTAGTTCTTCATAACCGTAGATTTCAAATGTGCTTCAATTGATATGTTGAAGTTTTATTTATAAGTGTGATTGATCTACAAAAATAATAAAAATAAGGAACAAATTCAATATGAAATAATATTAATAAATAAAAAAAAAACTTTTTCGTACATACATACTTTGATATAATATTCTTTGCGAAATTTTACCCAAAATTGATGTTTACTATGCACAATCTCATTTGTCGTTAAAATTGAAACAAAAACAATACATAAATATGCAGGAAAACATCTGAGTTAGATTTATCTCGAAATTTTGTGGAAAAAAAGAATTGCCGTATATACAATAATTTCACATGTAAAAAAGGATAAAAGCAAAATAAATGAGAAGAAATGTTAGTCTGAAATAAAAAAAAATTAAATTAAAAATAAAAAGTAAAATGTCACAAACTTTGAAAAATACTGAAAATTTTTATTTGTTTTAACTTTGAAAGAATGATGACACCAAAACATAGATGTAACCAAAATTTTGAAAAAAAATAAAAGAAAAAGTAAATAAGAAATATTCGAATTGTCAAATAAAAAATAAAAGTCTGAAGCATATACATATTTATAATTTACAATTTTCCTTATTTCATAGTAAAATTAAAGTATTTTGACTGTTTTAGCATTAGTAGTACCTAGTAATACTCATAAATTCTTTGTTTATTTCCAAAATTTTCATTATTTTTTTTTATAAAAGAGAAAATTGCAAGTAAAACCCTATGGCCAAAAAATTTCAATAAACCGACGACTTCATTTGATTATTTGGATAAAGAATATTATGACTCATATCATCTGATAAGTCAAAGAACATTGCATCGTATATATTAATCGTTTTTGAATAAAGTCATAAAATTATCATATCATTTAAAAAGTTTTCATTAATTTTGTATTATGTTGTATAATAAACTTTGGAAAATTCAATCAAATATAGAATTAATTTTTTTTTTTTTTCAATCTAATATTTAATATGTTGTACATATAACATACATATATCTGGAGGCGATACTTTATTATCAATAAATCAATATTAAGAACTTTATGCATATTAAAACTAAAAAGGAAAAAAAAAAAAAAAAATCTGTCGAGACAGAAAATATTTCTTTAATGAATAATATTACTATGTATTATTTTTAAAACAAATAACTAAATTAAAACAATATAAGGGCCTAATCAATGAATGAAATTTATAAGAAAAAAAAATTATGGTGTTCATAACCATATCACATTTTCCACCCATTTCTCTTCTTCATTTGTTATTCGGAAAAAAAATGCACTATGCACCAAATATTATGTTGTATGTATACCTACTATATATCTGAACCCCGCAATATTATATTTTATTTTTGAGCTAACAGACCCCACACATTTAAATACAATACGGGGGGCCCAATTAAATATGTTCACGGCATTTATTTTGCTCGCGTTTAAAAAACATTTACAAAATAAATGACTAACATAAAATCGGAAAAAAAAAATATACATAATATATGAAAAACATATATCTGCATAAATTGAGCATAAACCATATCTTAATGCTCTCACATAATAAAATATGAGAATATCATCAAAATTAAAATAAAAAAGAAAAAAAAAATTAAGAGAATTAAAGAAGCAACTTTTTTTTTTGTCAATATTATTTGTAAACATTGCGATTTGATATTTGAATTTGTATATTAAAATTATTTCATTATAAAATCCATTTTTTAATTTTTGAAGTCGGTTTAAAACAATTTGAAATTTCCGTGAAGCCTTTGGTTTCATTAAAAATGTTTTTATTTATTAGCTGCTTATGATTCGATCTGAATTGAGAAATAATTCTTGTAGTTTTAATTCGAAGATGGAAATTAATTTTTACTAATCTTAGGATAAAAATTAAGTTTAATTTTTAAGCATCCAGTAAATCTAAATCAAATCGATTTTAATCTTAATCATCTTAAGTAAAAAAAGAATGAGTTCTTTGAAATATTTTCAATTAAGTTCTAAAAGTTCAAAAAACGAATTTCTACAAAGTTTGAGATTTGAAATTCATTAATTCATTCATGGAAAAAAATCTTAAAAATAAAAGTACACAATAAAATCCTTGAGGGTTTTATGTAAAACAATGTAAAAATAAAAAAAATGATTCATCAACTTGTAAAATGTGAACGAAAACTCCGCTTTATTTTAAAATTTTCTATTCGCTATTACATAGACCTTCGCCTTTTCAAACTTATATAATTCATATTGTAGACAAGTGATTTACTTATTGAATCCGCAAATGTTCACCTAAAAATATTTGTTAAACATCTTCATTAAAAAGCGCACATATTATAAGAATTCTTCAGGTTTTAAAGCACTGGAATTAAATTCTGATGACCGTTCTTACATTTTTATGTATAACATCGTAAATATTTATAAAATACTTAAAAAAAAAGTTTAATCAGGGTTTGTAAAAAAATATTAATATTGTAACTAAGATATTATTATTTCTTAGATGTTAAAAATTTAAAAAAATTAAAGCTAGAAAATAATTTATAAATATCTAAACTATGAAAACTGTTTTATGCATATTTATGTACAATTGAACAGCCTTCATTAAAGCATGATTTTATAATCCTATATATAATCCTTACAAATGTACATTATAAAAACATAATAATATAAACGATTCAAATTAGTTTCTTAATTTTGACGGACAGGCAGTTCAAATTAAAACAATGTTGATTTAATATTTTCGTTATACATTACTAAAAAAAAACATGAAAACAGAACCCTGGGTGATCTTATTTAAATTCATAATCGCTTTTGCTTAATGTTTTAATTTGGGCATTAAGGAATATTAAAAGATAATAATTATAATCTTCTATTCGATCATTGTATACATATATTTTTTTTGCATAATTTTTTTGTTTTCTCAAATCTAGAATGATCTGACATCGAAAATAAAAGATATTGATCGCAGTTTAGTTGTTTAGATTATATTTTATTTAATATGAATTTAATTTTGAATGAGAAAATATATATTGTATATTTAGAAAAGTATCTAGAAAATACTGTCTGTAATCTTGGTAAATCAAGATTGAAATTTCGGCGTGAAATCGTCGACCTCTAGTTGGGCGCGCCAATTTCATTTAATAATTTCTTGTGTCTTATTTGGAAATAAACAAAAAAATTTTAGCCTATAATTTTTGCAGAAAAAAACTGTATTCTAAAATACTTAAAGTAATAAATATCAATTAATGAAATGAATTGACAATAATTAAAAATATTAAAAAATGTATATGTGTACTATATACACTAAATGTACTTTATTATATTATATATTTATATAATTTTTTTTTTCTTCAATTAAATTTAATTTCAATGAAAAATGTCAATTATATATTATATTTCACAACATCAGAATTCAATTAATATAATTAGCACCTTTTTTTCAATTTAATGAATATTCAATAGATTCTTTAATTAAAAATATATAGTCACCGGTGTGTCATTAACATAATTGATTGAATGACCATTTTAATCTCCTTTCTTTTAATTATTGACAATTGAGTATTCTTGTGATATGTATTCTATGTACAAATAAATAAATAAAACATTATTCTTCTATTTTTGTATTCAGTTTGAATTAATTTTAAAGTATGTATTGTATGTACATATTTTTGTTGTTGTGGAGAAAATTTACATTCGTAATACTGATTGATAACAATATCAATTTAAATTTTAAAAAAATACAAATATTATTGATTGAAATTATTAAAATATATAAATATATAAATTTGTATATTTTTCCATATTTGAAATTCAATTAATCAATGATTTAACATTCTAAATATATTTTGTATCATAAATATGACATTCTAATAATATAAAGCATAGTCTCCAATGACTGTTTTGGTTATATAAGTTCTATTTTTTACATAAATCATTTTCCGATTCCTGACAAAAATAATTGAAGAGAAACAACCTTTTAATACTATATAATAGTTTAATATTTATTAGAATAAAATCTTAGAAATAAATTTTCCCACCCCAATCTCCGTTTTAACATGGTTTTAACCTACGAAATCATAATTTACTTCTTTTTTTTTGCTGTGAGTGCATAAAAACAAATCCAAGCACAATCTTAACAGACGTTAATAAAAACTACAGATAATTTCAAAAAAAAACACATATTCATAACTACCTCCATTCAATAAAATTCAAGTATAATAAATAAGCTTGACACATCATTATAGTTAGATCGCTTAAATATTTCCAGCTAGTTTCTCATAAAATATACAAAAAATAATGTTGTATAGTCAAACATATTTAATTTAAATTGTTATTTATTTCTTAATTGTTTGCCGCATTTCATATTTATAATAATAATTGTATATAATGTACATAAAATTTTATTTCTATATTGATTTTCCTTAATTGAAATAAAAATATTTTCATTTTTATGTAAGACAGTCTCGAGTAATTTTTTTTTTATATATTATAGGAGTATTTAGCTAAAATATTCAAAAAAAAAATAAATTATCTATCAGAAAATGATTAAGCAATTAACAACCTGTATGCTTATAATTTTATTTTGAGCTTACAATTTTTTTTTTCTTTTTTCTAAAATCAATTTAATGTTAAAAATATTTATCAATAAAATTCACAGAAATCTTTCAAAATGATATTTAAAAGTGTACTTTATTGATCAAAATGTGCTCTACGATTTAGTTAGTCTTCTTGGTGCAAAAGAAAAACTTGAAAAAAAAACATAACAGACTAACAATAGTGTATATAACTTTACATAACTTCTTTATAGAGTTAAAAAAAACTGAAATTGAAAATCAGAATTTCTAAGTCGAACTATCGTAAATCTAAAAATGGAGTGTTAAATTTAAAACTTGCATCAACGAAATTGGTCAAATATTCTATTTAGTTGACCTTTCTTTTTACTATATATAGTAGTGTAGGCTCTAATCATGAATAAATACGCAAAATATCGAAACAAGCGAAATTTTGAAATTTTAATAAAGCCCATCAAGGTTTTATTTAATAAAAAGCATAAAAAAAACAGCTGATGTTCCCTTAATTATAATGATCTACATATTATATATATAAATTCATTGTACTGATTTATTTCAAATCAAAAAGTTCTATTTTATAATGTTGTTCAACTATATTTCGGCTACTTTCTTTATTATACTTTTTTATATAAAAATATATTTTCTTAAGAATTTCTTTTTTGTTGTTCTATCATTTTTGAAAACTATTGATTACCTGAAAATTATTTTTGGAAATTTATTACATAGCTTTTTATAACGCATATGCGTGCAAGTCAAATAGAAAAAAAAAAATATCTAAATAAATAGAAAATAAAATAGAAAATTTTATTAGTTAAAAAACAAAACTATATATACAAAACAATGTGTAGGTTTTTTTTTTTTTGTTTATTAAATTATTTTTATTTTTTTTTTTATTTTGTTAAATAACATTTTCGAAGGTACGCACCTATTTATTTATCGATTAATATAAATTTATTTTTTGTTATGACATGACTGTCATCACGAATAATTTGTTTTAAAGAGTTATTCGTTAATAAGGTTTTTATTTTTGAACTGATAAAAATGTTTTTTTTTGTCAAAAATGTGAAAATTTTTCATTAACAATAATTTTAATTCATAAAAATTATTTCCTTATGAATGATTAACATAAATATAACTATTATCATTGAAGAACAAATACTGTATGTCATATTCTTCTGTGTGTTACATTATAGTGAAAATTCTAATTCTTCATAACTTTACTACATCATCATTCTATATTAGGTATATTATTAATGAATTCGTACCACCTTTTTATAAAAAAAAAATAATAAATTCTTAAGGATTTAAATATAATGAAATTAATTAGGAAGCAAAATAGACTCTTGAGATTTCATATTTTCTTTACCCTATACATATATATAATAATTATTCTGAAATAAAAAGTTTCCCACATTTTCCTTAATATAATATTCAATATACCAAAACATATGTTAAAATAATATACTTGAAATTCTTCTAGGGAAAACAAGCAAAAAAAGAAAGATATAACTAGTCCTTTTTTTTTTTTGGGGGTAATATAAATTTATATAATTCTTCCCCCGACTACATTAAAAATTGTGTTATGTTTAACCAAGATAAGTCTTTAATAGAGTTTGATTGGATTTTTGTTTTTTTTCTTTTTTTTATATATATCCTTATAAAATATTACATATAAATCGTGTCAAAATATGTAAGAAGATCTATGAATAAAACATGATTTTTTTTTTCTTTTCTTATATTTTTGTGGTACATAGCATTATCATTTCAACATATAAAACAATTTAAGTAAGGAAATTTTCAAATGCAATAAAAAGAAATCCTTGAAATAATATAAAAAAAAAAAAATGTGAGGATTGTGGAAAATTTTATTATGTCAATTATAATGTTTTTTGTAGAAGTTCAACCTTTTTTTTTTATTATTATTTCTTTTAAGTATTCGTCGACTAATAAGTGGCTTTGTTCTTTTACACTCGAAAAAGCACTCTAATCCAAATTGCTATTTAGAATTATACTCGATTATTTTTTAGTTTCGCAACATTGTTCATTATTTTAATTCACCAGATTCTTGTTTGCGTCTCAAAAAAAGTCTTCACTTATTTTACATAAAAAATTCCAAAAACCAATAAAAATTAAATTAAGTTCTTTGCATGAATTATTGGGGTTTCCAGCAAAACCTTTGTGCACTATCTGCATTAGAAATTACTCTGATTTCTGCACGAAAAATTTCTCCAATTACTACCATAAATTATATGTGCAATGTGCATGCATAAACAATTTAGTTATATGTCAAAAACTAATAAACTTCTTTTCTGAAAATATTTTTTCCATATCTAGGTACCTACACTGTATACTATTAAGTATATCGAGAGCATATTTTTTAATTTCAATATAATTAACATAGTTCTATATACGACAACGACGTTGTTGTGTACTGCACACAATTTAATTGCATAATTTATTAAAAATAATTTTTTTTACCGGTAAAAACTATTATAAATAATATAATAATAATAATAATAATCGGCGTTTATATTTTTTACCACCTTTTATGTATATGTCAAACATAATTATAAATTTAATGCACAAAATATAGAAAATTCATTTACGTAAAGTGAATAAATTTATTAATAATTACAAGTATTTCAGGCTCTAGTTATTCACATGACATACAAATATATTTAAAAAAATAAAAAAAAAATGATTTCTTTAAATTGCATCAGGATGAAGCTATTTCCATATAGGTAGTTTAATAAAATTGATTGAACAAGTTTAAATAAAAATGCTATGAGAAAATTTAAAAAAAAAAAAAATTATTAAAAATATAATAAAACTAATTATTTTTCATCTATCCATACTAGTACAGGCAAATTAAATCGAAAATCATCAAATAAACAAAAAAATTGCGAAGTATCAGCAACTTTCGATACTCATACACAAACACATTCTTTTGAAGAATCCGATGAGTCCCGAGCATTCAATAGTGTGCTCGACCCAGTATTTGACAATCAAGTTTTTCAAATACTTTGTATGTATCTAAGCACGAAATAATTATGTTTAAACTGTTTAAAACTTAGGAGCAATGATGGATTTACAAATAGGCACTCTAAGCTCGAGCGTCGGGCGGCAAATAATGGGCGGCAAAATTTATAAATTTTTTTTTCGACAATTGTATTATAATATAAAACTTTAAAAACCAACATATATTTTTCGAGAAATCGAATTTATTCGAATAAAACAGCATTTTTCTGTTTATTTCAGCAATATTATTAATAGAAACAAAATTATAGTAATGCACCTTATTATTTAAGATCTTAGGATGCTAAATTTACCAAACTTGTCTATATTGATAGTAATTTACAAAAAAAAAAAATACAAAATAATATTATTTACATGTGCCGCAAAGGGTCAAGCGTGGCCACTCCAGCACACTCTTTTTAGCTAGGGACTCCTTGGTTTCTTGAAATATATACATTTTCAAAGGTCCATACCAAGTTACAGCCACTTCGCAATTTTTTTGTTTATTTTGGACAATTTGCCTGTACTATACACACATTTACAAATATTAAAATTATGAAAAAGGTTTTATAAAGTTATTTTCAAAGTACATGATATATTGCAAAAGAGTATGAAATGAGGAGTTTACAAATTAATTCGGTGAAATATACGTCAACCCACTTTATAAACTGTCTACAATTGGAAAAACTCAAAAAAACTTTAAATTTCATCAATTCTAAATATTCAATTTCTCCTTTGATTAATATTTCAATTAAGTAAAATTAATTTCATCGAATTTTCACGTAATTAAAAAAAATATGTTCATTTATTCTTCAACTTGTATTCTAATTATATTCTTTGTATATAATTATTTAAATAAAAATATATACATAAAACATAAAGATACATTTATACATAACAATTAAGTACCTAAAAAAAAACAATGAAACATAAATAAACAATAGAAAATTCAATAAAAATCTCTTCCAAAACAAAAATTAACTATGTATTCAAAAGTAAAGTACACTCCTTTTATTTTTTTTCCAGACCTAATAAATTCAATTTTGCTTAATTTTTTTAATCCAACAACAATATTATATTATATACGAACAATCTGCGATGTCTTCACTTTCAATATTGTGAAATCAACACCACCAAAATAAAATAAATAAATAAATAAAAAAAAGTTTTCCTGCAATTTAAATTTTTTTTTTTTTTTTTTTTACATTTTGAGGGTTGGGTTGTTCTTGTAATACACATTTGAGGGTTAAATATAAATTTCATTAAATAATCAACCACTTCTTTCTTTACCTTTATTTTTATTTCATTCATTCAGAAAAATAAAATTCCTTTAACTTAAAACTCAAAGATAATTTTAAGTTATTTCAAATACATTTTGTTGAATTTTCGAAATTTTAACTAAAGGAAAAGAAAAAATGTTTGAGTTTGGAGAATTGACTGAATGATAAAAATTAAAGGCGGATTTTGGAAAGTACGACAAAAGTAAAAATATGCATTTTTTTCAACTATAGACCATCCTAATTAAAAAATATATATTGGGCAGCGGCAGAGTCCAATCTTGAGCTTGCAAATAACTCCGTAAAGTGCTAACACTTACGCTAAAATTGGAAAATTAGTTTTTATACGTTAAATAAAATACAAATTTTTATAATAATCGTATATATTTCTAATATTGGCGTTTAATAAAACTACACATTAAATTACATATTATAAAAAATTCCATTTAATATGAATTTTAAATTGAATTCCAGTACGATATAATACACCTGAATGTACTAGAAGTCGCCATCAATTTGATTGTTCACCACCCTATCATCACAATCAATAAATTCTCACTCTTATTTCCTTCCTTGTTTTCATGAAAATGTTAAAAAAAAAAAAAAAAGCAAAAAAAGCAAAAAAATAAAAATTGTATTACAATCAATGGCCAGTAAAGTGTAAATATTAACAAGTTTTTCGTCTTTCCCCTTATGCGCATATAAAATTCATTTAATCTGTCAGCATTAATAATCTGATAAGAAAGTAATTTTTGGTACAACATAACGCTTCCATCCACAAAAAAAACGTAGAATTTTGATAGATTTGTCTTAGATCGTATGATTATTATGTGTGGTATTATGCACAGCGACTTCGAATCTTATGCATGAATAAAAAATTGGGTAAACATTAAGGTATTATATGTACATAACTTAATGCATAAGTAAAAAAAAAAAATTAAAATAATAACGTAAAATTGTAATTTGAAATTTGATTCAAATGAGGGTGAATTTCAATTAAAATAAATAAAGATCAATTTTGAAAACACAAATAAAAACAATTTTTTTGTTTTGGTTTTTAAGGGATAAAAATCAGATTCAATGATGATGATTGCATAAAATTATTATAGTTAACAAATTGTAAATTAAATCAAATTTGTAATCAAAAAATTTTTTTGGGGTGAAAATCTTTAAAAAAAATTGTCAAAAGGTTTTATATATATTTTGATATAAAATGAAATGTAGTTTTCTTTGAGACTGAATAACCTTGAAGCTCCAACAAGACTCTAAACAGTTTTTTTCATACTTCAAATTAAGTTAGTTCGGCTCCATTATTTGCTTATTCTTTTCAAAAAAAACCATTAGGTACTTATTTATTGAAATTAATTTATAATTGAAATTACAAAAAAATTCTCTAAAATTAGGTCTTTCCAAATAGCGTTTTTAAGCTTACATGATCACAAACCACATTTCTATTGCAAAGCATAAAGACGGTTATTATAATTATACATCAATATCTAATTATTAAATTTTATAGTTTTACGCTAATGATTTATAATTACATTGGTATATTTCACTGTGAAACTATTACTTTTTACTCCTATTTAATATATTAACTTAGCTATGAAGTATATATGCATATATTATTTAATGGTTATGCTTTAAAAGAAAGAAATAATAATAATTGTTATGTTTTTATTAAAAGCTTTAAAATATTTTTTTTTCTTGTTCAGATAATTCATAATTCCAAACATATATTTATTTATAATTTATAAAACTAATTTCATTTAATATAATTTTTTTCTCTTATTATTATTATTATTTGTAAATAAATAATTATTTACTTTAATAAGCCGTGCAAACTACTACACCTTTCGTCATATGATGGTCGCTGTTAATAACATTTTGGGTGGCAATTTTATTTTCATGATTGAGTTATTTACTGTGAAAAAAAAATTTAGCAAGTTGAAAAGTTGTTTGAAAAACAAAATTCATAAATAGCTCATTTATTTATAAAATTTCGTCAAACAGATTAAATATAATAAACATACATAATATGTATAAGATATAATTTAATATATGTTCATAAAAAAGCATTATGTACTTATGTTATATTATACAAACTTAAAAATCCGAAATTTATCTGCCATATAACTGAAAGTATTGAAATCGAGATTGAAATAAAAAATAAAACACAAATACTTTTTAAGAATTGAAAATAAGTAATTTTTTTTTAAAATTACAAGTCAGAAAAATTAATTTAAACTTTAGATTTGGATACCAACCTCAGGACATAGAAGTAACCGATTTCGATTAGACATAAATTTGAATGGTTTTATCAACATAAATATATTTATTCTTTAAATTTAATTTAAACGAGAAAATTATATAAATATATTTTAAATTATTGAGTATAATTTTACTTAAATTATAATATAACATTTTGTAAAATATAACTTTTTATATATATTATTCAAAATTTAATAATAATAAATTATACAATTGAGTGTTACGTTATACTATTTGAAACTTTACTAGGGACAAAGTTATTCCTACTTAATTACATTCATTATAAAAAATATTTCACTTTTAATTATAAATAATTAAGCTTGAAGTGTTAAAAATAATTAAAAATTAATTTATGAGCTTAATTATTATATGAATGATTGACTCAAATAACTTATTTAGATTCTTGAAATAACTTAATGAATCAAAAGTCGATTCTAATTAATATAAAATTAATAATAGTATTATAACTTTAAAACCTGAACAGAATTTTAGGAGTTAAAGCAGTAAAATTGTTATGTAATTTCACTTTATTATCTCCCCTTAATAGTAAGCACAATCTCACTAAAGTAACTCTCTAAATTTATTCTATTATTACGTTATAAATAAAATGTTTTCAAGCAAACTTATGTACATAATTTAATTAAATTTTTAATGATTATATATATATGACAAGAAATTAAAACGACTTCATACAACTAGAATTGTGCATAAAAAAAAATTGAATGCAATTATTTTTATTCCTTCTAGAAGAATGTATATAATTTATTTGTCGTTATAAAAATATTATTACAATTCTTTTTACTTTTGTGTCAAATGAATTTTCAAACACGCGAAATAACGATGACATTTATAAGGTTCAAAATAGTTTGTTTTACAATGGTAGATTTTAATCTTATTTTCCTTTTTTTTTTGCTATAATATAGTCTTTTTAATGATTTAATTAACTTTTCTAATATTTGTTAGATTTTTGATTTTTTTCATCACGTTAACATTATTGTTGACAAATAAATTGTGTTGACATTAAAAGTTTTCAAATTAAAAGCTTGAAAAATTTAATTGTAATAAAATTCCTTTAAAAACTTTTTATTGGCAATTTTTTTTTTCTATTAAACATTTTCGATTTTGCCGAAATAAAGTTTTAGTAACGTCATTTTGTAATTATATCTCTGATTACATTGATTCGCAAATTATTTTAATTCATTAAGATAACTCTGTTGACAGATATTTCGGTCAAGTGCTGCAATATAACTCTTCTCTCAGTCTATACTTGATATTATAAGAAAATTCTTCACATTTCAATTAAAAAAAAAACTTTCTATTTCACAAAAAAATTCCTTTCAAATTATATCTACCGGCCTTATTAAAATAAGATACTAAAATACAAAACAATTTTTTTTTTATTTAAATCAAATAATTTTAAAATTAATGTCTTAATATTCTTAAGTCTCATATATGTTTAAAAAAAGACTTGTTTTTATTTAGATTCATTTTAAAAAGGATAGTCTCTTGTAGCAAGCAATAATAAAAAAAAAAACTTTGTTTAGGTATTTTTTGAATGGGAAATTAAGGTTTGCGGTAGGGCATTCAATTAATTTAACGTTATGACCAAAATCTACTGAATGTATAGAAGATTTACACAAAAAAATTAATAATATATCAAGAAGACAAAGTAAATTTTGGATATCGTTTATAAATAACGTATTAGTGTATTAAATTTACTCTACGCACATGTGTTCATAATATTAAGTTAAGTTTATACTTTGTGTGTTCATCAATAAAGCCACTAATAAGGCCAACAAGCCACTAATAAAGCTAACAAGCCACCACTAATGGCTACAAAACTTAAATAAAGATTTCTATGTCCTTGTGTGGCTCAATTATGACAAGCTTACACATTTTTATTTTTATTTTTTCACAAAACTTGAATTTTCTCTATTCGTTAATAAAATTCATATACTAATTAAATATTGAAAACTACATAATTTACAAATGATCTTCATTCATTCATTCACAAAACATTGAATTGAAACACTACGCATTTCCACATACATGATATTCAGAACATGTAACCTTATAATTTTCTTATCTTCTAAGATACAAATACATGATACATACTATCCTTTCAATATATAATATATATGTTTATATTAAGAAAATAACTTCATCAACAGAGGCATAACTTATGAATTACAAATCTAAATGTAAAGCGATTCACAAGGAAAATTAAAAGTCTCAAAAAAACTAAAAATAAAAACTGAAAAAAAAAACCAAACGCCACAAATTCCAAAACTTTGCTTAAATGAAGACATCTTCTGTCGTCTATTACAAAAAATATAAATATATTATAAAAATTATCCCAAAGATCTACAGCAATTCAATAATAAAAAAAAAATTCACAGTGGCCTGTGCGCAAATTTAATCTGTTGTTTAAGGCTATATGCCCATCAATCATAAAACCCAAAGACCGCCAAATAGACTCCATTGAAGAATAAAACTTAAATTTTGAATATAATTGAATTTTGTTATAAACGCCGAAATTTTTATTTTTATAGTGATATGCCCATTTCTCTACACAATCCTTTTCATTCCTATACAAATATGAACCCTTTATTATGAATTTTATTGTGCAGTATGTGTCTGAGTGATCGCTTTATACAAAAATAGCTGTCATAATTGTGGCTTAATGTTATTTTTCCCATTCCTGCACTTGTTGTTTTTTTCAAAATCCAAAGTTTAAGTTGTTATGCATAAAATATTGTTAATTTTTGTTTCTTATTGAGATTGTTAGTTCAATTAATAACAAAAGGGTGAATTATTGCAGGTTTACAATAACCGCAAATATGTATGTTGTATGATCTTATAAATCTGACTCATAATTTGATACATACAATATAGGAATATATAAAAATCATATAATGATATTGTATGCAAAAGATAATAAAATCAAAACCATATCTTCGTTTATCGGTTGTTAATAGTTCAAACGCACATTATACTTATCAAATTCATCGCAAGAAAATTTAGCAATTTTTTTTGAAAATTCTTATAAAATTTTTAAAATTCATTATTTTGATATCTTCAACAATTTTCATTCTAAGATGCAAATATTCTTACTTAATATTTACATTTTTGGATAGTAAATTAGAATATAAAGATACAGAAAATACAATTCAAAAGCTAAAAAATTACCAAAAACGAGCGTTTGGAGGAACTCCAAATCAACTTATACGCCCAGCTTTAAATATTATTCCTTTAAAGTTTGGATAATATTAAGAAATTTCCCACACGAACTTCACCATAATGACGGATCCTAAAATTGGAACAATTTTTTGTCAATTACCGTCCCCTTTTTTTTGGCCCTTACTCAATAAAAGACTTAAAAAAATTTTCTCAAGTTAAAACTTAATTTAATATAATATCTAACTTTTATATTACAAAAAATAAAATCATTTAAAAAATTTAATTGAAGTTAAACAGTTAAATTATATAAAATGAATATTATTTTATTGTATTTTCCATGTAAATTCACAAATAAATATATGTATGTATATAATTTAATTTCGTTCTGGATCTCCTCAGGGCATAAGATATTATATACATACTATAAAAATATTTTAATTTCATTATTATTTAAACAAAAAAAAAAAACAGATAAAAACGGGGTAACCCTTGGAGATTCTCACACATAATTCACATAAAAGACCGCTTCTTAATGGTCATTTAAAGAAAATCAAAATTTTTGCGACTACCTTTAAAAATTAATAAATAAAATTAAAAAAAAATAAATAATTTCATAACCGAAAAAAATTTTTTTTGGGGGGTCTTAGTAAAAAGAAGTTTTTGTTTTTTGTTAAATAAAACGATAATGATTTAATATTTATTTTTATTATTTTTTTTTTATTTATTTATTTATTTTTTTTTTTTTGGAGGATTTAATTTAGAAATTTCATAACAAAATTATAAGAAATTTTATTTTTCTCTTCTGTGATTGAAAAAATGTTAATACTATACTGATGTTGTGATAGAATCTTGTATCTATACAAAATCATAAAACTATAAAATTTTCTTATATAAATACGAATGAATCCACAATTAACTGAAATTTAAGCTAAGTTCTTGTGAATTTACTTAAATTCACTTTTTTCCTGTGAAATGACATTTATTTTATCAATCACATATTTATAATTACAATCCAAATAAGTAAAATAAATTATAAGTCCGGAAGGAAAAATGAAAAGATTATGAGATTTGAGACACATTTTCTAAAAAATTTGAAATTGAAGTTCGGTTCAAGTATAACAATATTTTGAAATATACGTAGTTGGTAATGTATAAAAATTCTCATCAAATACATATCACTCACTATGTACTTCTTTTATTTCGAATTAAAAAAAAAAGTCAATAATATAATCCTTATAATACATATAAATCTACCTTCGATTAATATTAAGAGATTAATTTTTTTTAACTTTTATTTTCAATCAATATATTAATATTTTTACAGATTATGTTGCATAACATCTGGATTAAGATTTATTTATATATACTTGTTGTAATTTGTAATGAATAATTATTATAAAACAATTTCATTAATTTATAAGAAAAGTTGGGAATATTTTTTTTTTTAACATATAAAAAGAAAAACCGAGATTAATTTGTAAACCATATTTAGTTTACATATGTATGCTTATCTCTATATTAAGTCACAAAACCACAAATATATATATAAGTCAGTCTTGTTAGCGATAAAAAAAACTGAATTTCTGTATCATTGCCTTATTAATAAAATTACAAGTAATTACAAAAAACCAAAAAAACCAAATTGAAATTGTATCTGAATTAAAATAAAAATAAAAAAATTATTTCCCATGTCTTTTTTATAATCCTTTAAAACTTCATCCATATGTTTCAAAAAAAAAAAAAAATAAATTATAATTTGCAGAAATGTAAACAAAATTAAATTTATATATTCAACACGTAAAATTTTCAGTCTTCTTGTTGCACTTATATGTAAACTTTGGAGATTATCTTTTTAATTCAATATTTTCTTCACCATGCCTGTCTAATAATAGGTAGTATTCGGAAATGAGTTCAGTCATAAGAAAATAAGTATAAAAAAATTATATCGGTTTTCAAAACCTATATAATAAAGTACTTAGCAAAATTTCTACAAATTTATGTGAAAATCAAACAGGCAAATGCAATGCTTCATGAACTATAAAATATGTTTTTCTTATCACCATCGCAGGTTTAAGAATCTGCCAAATAATTTTAAAATGTGTGTTCAGCAGACCATTATCACGTGTTTTCAAATCCATCAGTCTATTTTAATTATTCACTCAATTTTCTGATTAAATCATTAAAGCCCAATACAAAATATAACAAGTTTTTTTTTTTTTTTTATTTTATTTTATATTTAACTCATAAATATTTAAAAAATTTAGTAAATTAAAACAGAAATCTTGTTTTTATTTATTTATTTATATATATATATATATATTTTTTTTTTAAATAAAATGCGAAGATATCCTGTGAAAGTAATATCAAAAATGCACCTGAAACTGTTAAAAACTTGTCATTTTCAATTAATTCATCAAATTGTTTTCAGGTAATTTTGAACAGTCTAGTGTCTGTGTTGTTTTCACCATTTTTAAAGGGAACACAAATAAAATATAGGTTTTTTAATTTAATACAGTTTAAAATTGATTAAAAATTATGATAATTATAAATTTCAAATGAGTTGTTTTAAAAGCAACATTTTAAGGTCGTTGTTGAAGGAATATGAGTTTGTTTTTGAATTAAAATTATATTTATTATGTTGTTATTACTTTAAATTTATAAAATCTGAAAGCAGATAAGTTGCTTTCAGATAAAATTAGCTGTGAATAGGTGTTCGGAACATTCCTCCAAAAATTACTTTACTGTCGTAGCTATAAACAACGCATAAAATTTTGAGTCCAGTGGAGCCTTCAAAACTTTTAACTGAACTATTATGTACAAAACAAAATAAAAAAAAAAATTAGGTATAAACTAAATCGAAAATATTTTTGTATTAATTCCATATAATGTCGGTTAAATATAAACATCATCGGTTTATGAGTGTATATAATAGTTATGATAATTTTCTATGAAAATTACAATAAATATTCTTATACCTACATAATATAATATTACGATGCTATAAAATGTTTCTTTTCTTTATTAATTAAAATATCAAAACATAAGACATTTTTATGATTTATTTTATTACTTATATATTTTGATTTAAGGAAGTAATATAAGAGTTTTATGTCTAAACTAACAAAAATTTAAAAGTTGTATGAAAATTTCCAATTTTTTATGACTTAACTATTTTTCTATTTTTTTTTGTTCTTTTGAAATACATCTCAAAGAAAAGAATAGTCATAAGAAATATTTGAATTTTTTTTTTTCAAAATTACTTCACCTACAGAAATTAATTTTAAATACATTTTGAAAATTGCGATAATAACTATCGTAGAAATAGAGAAACTTAAATGCGATTTAAAGCGAAAAATTATGTGTTTTGTTTATTTTTCATAAGCATTATAATATGTACTTACGATAATAAACATTTTTGCAGTGATGAACTGAGGATGGATCCCACGCATTTAAAAAAATTTTATAGTTAATTTCTTATATGAGCAATCAATAATTTTTTTTATATACAACTTAGAAATAATATACATAAGATAATTATTTTTATTTAAAAAAGTTCAAGTGAAACAACAAAAAAAAGAACGTTTCGTTAGTATTTAATTTGCTTCATCAGTGGCAAAATATAACAATTTTAACTTGAGATGAGTTAATTTGACTCCGCACCCTTTATCTAAGTTGTTTTTAAAATGTGTAAACACTTCTTTTTCATTACGATATTATATACTGCTACGGTTCTAATAGAAGTAAAGCTAAAAAAATAGTAAGACCACACATCATTCATTTAAGTTTAACTTCCCATGTAAAATCAGTGTAACAAACGAGAAAAGACAGACCTTAGTTAATTAATTTTTTATTTACATAAGAAATTTTCTAGATAAATTCTTTTTCTAACAGGTATTATTCAGATTTTTCCAAGAAAAGTATAATATTTTTACTTTAGAAAATTGTACCACAGCTCATTAATATTCGTACAAATTGTTTAAGAATAGAAAAAATCGCAATTAGTTCCAAACAAAATAATTATTTCAAAAAATTCTTTGAAGACTAATTCTTTGATCAGTCAAGGTTGCAATAATAAAAGTTATTCCACAATAAATTTTTAAAACTAATTGCCAGTATTAACTATAGTTGGTCAACGTATTAAAAATATTATATATTATGTTTGAATAATAGAAAAAAAAAATTTGAACATAAATCAATTCAGCGGAAAAATCAATGAATTCGGTTTGACTTTATATCATATTATGTCCAATAAATATATCTTGAAATTTTTATATTCTAAATTCTATCCACAAAAAATTTATTAACAAAATATTAAATTCTATATAATAAAATAAAAAATATCTTATCAAAAGAAAATAACAAATAACTATATATGATAAAATAAAAGCTTTTAAATTAAATTTCATAAACGAGGATCACCCACATTGTATAAATATGCTTTATATGTATAACGGTGCCACACCGGAACGTTATCTTTAACCACACATAGTTTTATCGACTTAATTTCTAATTAACTCATTAACTCATTTTTTTTGTTGTGAGATTTTATTTGCCACCATAAAACATCAAAAAGCATCATTTAATGTTTAATAAAATAAACATATAATTAACATAATTTTAATTTTGTTTTTTTTTTTTTTTTTTTTTTTGGAGGAATCAGATATCATAACACCGAGAAAAACTATTAGATAAATTTATTTGGGCGTATGGTAAAAAAAAAACAACTGTTGAATATCTTTATAGATATTCTAAAATATAATTTCATGTTTAGTTTCTTTATTTTGCTTTAATTTATTGAACCAAAATTTCAGGAAAATAAAATCTTGAGCTCATGCAAATTTTTTTTGAAAAGATAAACCTCAATTCGCTTTTATCTGCTTGGATCATAAGTGGATCTGAAATTTTTTATAAGTGCTTCAAAAACTTAGTGGATAATTATGTTTTCACTTTTTCTCTTGATGTTCCCTATTGCACTATGGAAAAATATTTTTATTAATCTGTCACGAAAACGAAAAAAAAAAATTAAAATAAATATATGTATATTAAAAAAAATGTCCTATATTAGTGAAAACTATAATCATTTTATTTAACTTTATTTTATTAAAGAACTAAATCTTGAATTTATTAATATCAACCTTACTGTTTGCTTCAGTGTATCAATGATGAATAAATGGTTAATGTAAAAGGCAACCGTTGATACATTTGTCGCTAAATTATTTGCTTATCGGAATCTAAAGAAAAATTAAAGTAAGGACAGAAAAAAAATGTACTGTCACGAGAACCGAAAATTAAAACAATCATAACTCAATGTTAAAATTTTGGTGACATTTTTACAATATATGTATAACTAAAAAGCGAATATATAAAACCACCCACATTGTTCGCACAAAACCAAAAAAAAATATATATATATATCTGCATTACATAAAAATTGAATAAGTTTACTTTTTATTTTCTTGGTCTTTTTAATTTCAAGAAATCAAATTTTATGCTCATCATTTTCTTTTAATTTTATGCAAATTGATATACAATGTTTATTTCTGTTTTTTTTTTTTTTTTTTAATTTTATTTTCTTCATTTCATAAATGAACTTCCACAATTCATAAATCATTTTTGGTTTTTGTGGAATTGAAGGTGCAGGAATATTAAAAATTATTATTTGACTTTTTTTTTTTTTTGTTTTTTTTTTTTCGGAATTCCATTAACATTTCCAATTAAATATGTTTTCACTTATATTTTGACAAGAAAACACAATTTAACTTCGCTTTATTTTACAAATGTTTTTTATTGTGAACACTGTGCATATTCTTTTTATCCAAGTTTGTGATACACTTTTTTTAATCCCAAATTTTGCAACAATTGAAAAACTATCTTATTACACTTGTTATTGAAAATACACAGAATATAGAATTCAAAGACTTGTTTTAACTAAGTTCAATAAAGTATAAATAATAAGTCGAATCTCTCCTGTTTAGCTTAGCTTTTCAAATGAACAATTTAAAAAAATATCTTATAACGACAGGTTTTTGTGTTATTGTTATAAGTATGTTTAATTTAATAATTTAAGAAAAAAAAATATTAATCATTTAGACATAATCAATTATGGAATCATTCATATGTTTATCAACTTTATTTAACCACTAAAATTGTCCTAAGGGAAATAATAAACAAGGTAATATAATAATTTATACAATTTTTGTTAACAAATTTGAATAACATGTTTTGTATACTGTTTTAATGTGCATGTGAGAGGTAGTTGCAATCAATACATTTGCAATGCAAAAAATAAACAAAAGTTCAAAATGAAGTAAGTAAATAAAATTTACTTAATACGGAGAATCTAAATAAAATTTACTTAATTAAATAATTTCATATGTATTGACGCATGTAATATACCATTTACCGAGCTAAATTTACGATTGTAAATACAACTTACCGATCACATGCACATTAAAAACTATTGCAATATTGAATATACATAAAACCAGCAATATTGCAAAAATTGAAAGAAAGCTAAATATAACACACAATTCAAGAAAATATGCACTTGATTCTTATAATAGAATTCAAATAATTGGAGTTTAAAGTTGGAAACAATATAGTTGGTATTCCAAAACTCCATTTATTACCAAATTAAGTAAATTGATCCCAGTTATAAATGTACATTTTTGAATTATATTAATTATTCGTGAAAAGTAGATATTAAAAACGTAATATCTACTTTTTTAAATTATTACATTTTTGGTGTACAGTTTTATATGGGGTTAATATTTCCTCACAAATAACTTTTAAGGGTTAAATATATGATATACGAATAAAATTATAAGTAATGCAGTGAAAAATATATGTAAGTATTATAAATAAATGTTAGTGGTTAATAAATCTACCACAGATGAGTTTTTATTTAATCGAATGCGACTGAAATATTCAAGATAATTTTTTTTTTCTTATAACCGAAAATTAAAATGTAGTAATTTTGGAATTGTTTATCTGTTCTTATTCTTTATTTGTTTTTTTATAGCGGAATTTTTGTTTTTGTTGTTAATTAATTAATTTCAAGTGATGACTTAATCAAAATCATGTGAATCTTTTTTATTATGTTTTTCTTTAATTCGAATTTGAAATTTTCACATTGCCGCGCTACGATCGCTTTATTATTTTGTTTACATCGTTAAATATATGATGATGTTATTATTATTATAAGAAAATTCTGAATATTATTTTTGTAATGTATATGTCAAAATTAAATTGAGAGTTCAGGTTTAGGAAATTTATTGAAAATCTGTCTTTTAATGTTTAAAATAAATCTTCTATAATATTTTTAATCGTATATTTTCCTTTTCTTACTATATTAAAAAAAAACTATATATAGAAATATCAACTCAACGAAAACTCATCTCTGTTTCAACCCGATCATGAAAACTCATAGTTTGGTTAAGGGACTGTAACTGGGATAGATGGCGATTTGAAAATTTTATTAAAATGTTTATAATCCGATTATGTCCAGGCTGAAAATATATTTCGATGAAAATTGGAATAAAAAAGATGTTAAGAATATATTGTATTGTATATAGTATTGTATAGAATAAGTTTTGGTTAAAAAATCTTGATTCTACAATTGAAAAGTTGAGCGTCGGAAGAAATTTTCCAGCGAACTTGAGTATCTTCGAAATTTTCCCACATTCTGTATATAGTTAATTAATGACATTAAAAAAAAAGAAGTAGGCAATTCAATGCAAAACAAACAAAATAATTTAACAAAATTACTTTATAGTAATTCCAAAAATAAATAAATAAAAAAAATATTTTCAAGTGCAAATCCATCATTTAATTTAATTTTTATAATTGTTTGTAAACTTTGGTGCAAAAGGAAAAAAAAATTATAATTTTTTTTTTAACCATGGCACAAAAAACTGTTACAGTCCTATATCCACACATTCTGTTTTTTTTTGTGAAATTCTTCTTAAGAAAAAAAAATTTATTTTTTGCTAAAAATTTTCTCATTTTAAGCACAATTTCTGATGGTTAAAAATGTGCGCGGCGCGCAAAACTTTTATATTTTAATAAAGACCACACATCTGACAACTGGAGACCACCCAAATAGAATATTGTCGTATAAATATTATAAATGTTTTTGTTTTTTTTTTTTTTATTTTTGCGCTCATATAAATTCGTTTACAATTTACTTAGTGTATATAGGATTTTTTTTTTAATTTCAATGCTAAAGAAGAGTTTTGTATCTCACAACTTTGAAAATTAATTCATATTTTTCTAATATAGCTAGGTTAAAAATTTTCTAATTTAACACTCTCAGTCCTTGATTTTGAAGAAAATTGGTTTCAAAATTTAATTCCCAACTCACTGATTATGGCTTACTCATCGACATTCAAATGCTGAGAGAAACTTTTTTGAAAATGAATTTTTAGAATTAAATTTCCCATTTTCCCCACCTAGATCAAATTTTAGAGAATCTGTTGTTAAGGAATCCAAAATATGAATGTTGTAATCTAACAATATTTTGTCTGACATGAAGAAAGAATATAAAATTTTGTAGAAAATTTTTTTTAGATCTTTGAATCTACGTTCTTTTTCATTTTATGGATCAAGTAAGAAACACAACACAGTGGCAGAAATTTAAATAACTACCATGCGTTCACCACTGCTCATCGCCCAACATAATATTTTTAACATAAAGTCATGATTATATTTTGTGTGTGTACTATACTTTCTAAGATGAAAACTTAGGCAAATGTTGATAAAAGAAATAAGATTTTGCAAACCTTTTTATATATTTCTGTAAAATTTTATGTAATCAACTATATAGTAAACAGACCATTGGAGCCTTTTAAGATTATTATTTTATATTTATTGTACTAAGATGGTCATCAATTTCATCTTAGTTTTCATTTTCCCAATTTTTTTTTTTTTTAATATTTTTTTTTATTATTTAATTTTCATCACCAAAGAAAACTAAATTAGGAAAACAATTTTAATTATTGGAATTTTTCAATTTTATAAACAAATATAAAATTATTGTTTTCACGCAAATAAGAATTCTATTGTCCTAGCCTAGGTATATATTAAATGTTTTTTTTTAGAATTAAATAAATTGTCTATAATTTTAAGAATGCATTTATGAAAGAACTTAACTTCATTCATACTTACCATAAAAGTTACCGTCAAGTGGAAAAAAAATAGATAATGGTATCACGAAAAAAGAAATATTATATTAAACATTCAATACCAAAATATAAAATATAGAATGATTATTTAAAAATATTTTCTAGAAATTGTTATAATTGTTTTGCATTAAGTTTTCTTGTAGTTCTGATACGATTAATCTCTAGATTTAATCCGTAACTAAGGACACATCAACTTCAACTTTTGTGAGCTCGTTAAGCTATTATTGGTAACAGAAGCTACGAATTATTCTAATGTCTGAATTAGATATCGGCCCAAACTCAAACTTTAATCTAAACTAAAATTTTAATTTCTTAATTATAAATATTTAATATTAATATGTTTTTTTTTTTCTAAATTTTCATTTAAAACTAAATAATATTTTTTATTTTTATTCGTAGCGCAAGAAAAAAATCCCAGAAAATCCTTTAATTAATAATAATACGCATTAAAAAAAAAGGTACAAAAAAAAATTTAAAACGCCACACAGTGTGGACAAAAGGTGGATTTAAGAGGAAGTAATAGTTATCAAGAGAAGTCCAAGAAAAATCTTTTCATCCAAACTTTTTTATGCTTGATGTTATTTGAATATTATCATTAAATAAGTACCATTATCAAACATATTCAGGTTTCAATAAAATAACTTATTTTATTTATGTTGTTTGTATATTCTAATACAATGTGTCTTGAAGGGCGCAATATATATATGTTTCGGATGATTGCCTATGTTCCTACAATCATCCTTGATTTTAAATACTCTCTAGACTAAATCAAATTTTAATTAAATCAGTCAAAACAATTATATTTTATTATTTTGATATTTTAAAGTTATAAGTACATACTTGTACTATTATGAGAAGAATTATCGAAATGATTTGATCCTGGATTACTTTTTTTGATTACAACACTTTTGAATAGTTTATCATACAATAATAGTATTGTAGGGTTGAAATTTATTGTTACAAAAAGTATTAAGGCGTTACAGATTATGATAAAATAGCTTTTTTAAATTCATTTGTCAAACTCTTATCTGAAATCTACTACTAGTTTTTTTTTTTTATATTTAACATTAAATTTATATACTTATATCTCGAATTTTTTTATAACGACTTATGTAACAAATAAATTACTTTTATTGAAAAGATTTAGATGAATGTGAATAAAAAGCTATAATTTTTTTTTTCTATACACAGAATCCCCAATTAGCCTGCCTTCTGGTTGATGACTTAATTAAGCCATCATGGCGCCTATGTGTATTGGAAAAAAAAAAAGTTGGTTTTTTATTTATGTTGTCCTGCATATTTTTATTACTTTTTTGTTTAGTTTTCTCCCCAATATTCTTTTGTCGATCGAAATTTATAAATACTTACACACATATATATGTGTAATTTTTCTGTGTTGGTCATTACGTTAAATATCAGTTTAATGAAATATATAATGGTTTAGGTCATGGTAACATCAAAGGGTTTATTGACTTAATAAGTAATTATTTTAAACACATAACTATATACTTTTTAGTGGACAATAATATTATTGAATGGATTGAAAATCAATGTTTTATTACGTATTCAAAAATACACACAACTATGCATAACATTTATTTGAAAAAATGCGGAATTTTTGGAGTGAACTAACAAAGAGCTTTATTCCTTATTTAGAATTAATCTATGTAAATTTTGGTCATCATACAGAAGTATTCTACAAACATAATTATCACGACACGAAAAAAAATTATATCCAAATAAAAACTAATTAAAGCATATTATTTCCAGTATACTTTCCGATGTGAGAAAGAATTTGATATTTATAATTAATTATAGACCTCTTTGCGAACTCTGTGATGTTATTTATTCTTGAAAGCAATTAACTTATTCAACTACTCATAAGATCAGAATACGATTGAAGCACACTATCGTAACAAAATTATTGTTAATTTTATATATTGTTAATTATAATTTCTAGAAAAAAAATTGATCTAATTACTAATCTCATGTCAGTCTGAAAGAATATGTAAGTAAACTTATTTACATGGTTTTTAAGAAATAGTTTCTAAGTATCTAAATATCTTAAATCTATATACAGATACATTGACAGAAATAATAAGATATAAATTTGATTATGCTTAAAAAAAAACTATATAATATATAAATAAAGATATAAAATCAAATATCAGGTAGCCACAATATTATGAATTAAATTATTTAATAAAATTTCATCAAACAAGCATTATCTCTCCTTTAATTTAACCGATTGACGGTAAGTTATGATTTACTTAATAAATATTTTTAAGCTTGTCCTATTTTCATGTTTATTTTTTATTTTTTATTTTTTGTTTTGGTTGTTAAAAAAAACTTATTGATTGATTGCCACTCTATTAAAAATTATTATTTTATCAATTTCACTCTTTGGGTTCGGTTAAAATGATATTTTTTATTTTTTTCAAATAATGAAATAAAATAAAGAACAAAATTATATTACACGTATTTTTATATCTTGAGACCACACAGAGAAATAATGTAGATTTTTTCAAACCATTAAACATTTTAATAAAGTAGTAGAATTTTGTTATAAAAGTCAAATATTTTTCTTAGTTATATTTTCTAAAGTTAATCTTAATCCGCCACAATGTAAAAGCTTGAACAAGAGACAGAAATTAATTTCACTTTGTTTTTGATTAATATTTTGAATTAACTTCTAGTTGAAAAATTCCTAATTAAATAGAGATCATAATTTCATAGTGATAATAATTTTATAAAATTATTGGACAGTTTACGAAATCGCGTTAAATTTAAAATTAGCCTTTCTATCTGAATTCTTAGACGCTAGAATCGTATAGTCAAATTCCTAAAAAGAAAAACTAATATTATTAATTTTAAAAACTATACAATAAATATTTGTCAATCCAGTAACTCCACCTCAAATAATATTTTTCTTAAAATCAGGACATTTCACAAAATAGTATCGATTCGGATATACTTCTATTCATTATTCAAGGATTTTAATAGCAGTCTAAATGATATAAATTATTGTATTTAATTTTAAATTGTAAAAAATGAATTTATTAAAAAACGCGTTTTATCAGAAAATATATTGTAAAATTTACAAAATAATCAAAAATTGAATAAAATGTTGGTTATATAGAAAGTATTTTTTTTTTTTACATTTTTTTTTCAACTTTGGATAACCAACATACTTTTGTAATTGAATCATTTTAAATTTTATTATAACATGTATAGATATCAGGTTTTAATGAAGCAATTATCTTGTTTATTTCATTTTTATTAATCCAAAATATTGTGTAATAAACTTTATGAAAAATTATGTATATTTGAGGAGATTGATAGATGATTCATTATAAAGTATATAAGTAGTAAACTTATTTTGATTGAAAATATCATTAAGTTGTAACCGAATATCTTTGTGAATTTAAAAGGAAAAAAAAATATTAGAAATAAAATTAATTATATGATATTTTTCAAAAAGCAATTAATATTTCAGAAAGCTTAATTGCATCCCTAATGCTACCTTCAATTCACTTAGGAAACTGACTTCCAACTTAACGATAGTTAGTACGGTATACATAAACGATTTAATAAGTACAACCCGAACGCTTCAATTTACTTAGGAGGCTCACTTCCAACTTAACGATAGTAATTAGGTACACAATCACAGTCTAATAAAAGGTATATGTTATGAAGACATTTATAAATACAGTGCTATTATTAATAGAATAATTAATAGAAATGTAAATATGCAATTTTATAACATGCTATGCCCTATGTGAATACTATATTTCTCTGTGGCTATACCTTTACATCAACCCTATTAAAGTACATCATTTATAGTTCATACATAACAATTAGATATAAATACTAAATTGCTTTTAAAGGCATTATTTATTTGAGAAAATCCGTCATAATTATATTTAGATCTATGGAAAATATAATGTTAAGTTGGCATGGCTCACTTAAAGGCTGAATATATATAAAGCAAAAACAAGTTCGCTTATACATTTCTTTGCTCTAAGAAGATGTTAGTATAAAAAATTTATAATTTATATGGCAAAAACATTATTTTTTAATGTTTGACAAAGTTATTTGTAAAATTACACCAAAACCAATATAATTTAATATTATTTTCTTTTGACATGCGTTAAACTAACTTTATCTTATCGGATGACTTGTTATTGTAACACATAACGAAAAAATGATTAGCAACTCAATGATCGAATGTTGTCACATTTATGAGGTGTATTTTATATTATAAGCAGAAAGCATCATAAAATATAAGTTAAAAAAACTAAAGAATTTGACACTTGTTCCTAAAATTCATTTAAAAAAAAAATTAACATTTAAAAATGTTTAACATGAAAAGGCATAATCACAGAATAATATTAGTTGGTTTTGTTGTTAATATACAACACAGTGTTGCAAATTTAATTTTAGATGAAATTATGTTAACGCGCACCTTATCTAAAAAAAAATTATATCAAATTACTTGGGTTAATAATATGAAATTGATAAAAAAAAATCACCTTAATAAAGATATAAAAAATATTGAAATTAATGAAATGTAAAATTTGCAAGAATGGACCAAAACCATTAAGAAGAGGTAATTTTATGGAGTGAACTAATTAAGTGTATAAGCCCCATGTGTTGAATATGAGAATTTCGTACAGAAGAAAAATATCAGTATGTCAAAAAACTTTTGTAGTTTTAATATATGCACATTTATCATTTTTAGAATATAATTAAATATGAACAGTTTTATTCCGACAATATTTTTTATTTTTAGTTATAAAATATTACAAATAAAAAGTACCTACTTAAAAGTACCTACTAAAATACATATTATAAAAATTTATTTGTAAGTAAGAGTTATTCTCAAATAACAAAGAACCAAAAGTTTTCCTGAGTGAATGTAAGTAATTACTTTCAGATACTATTACTATCTATCTTATAAAAATATTATGAATTAATTTTCGATGCGCCCTAATTAAAATTATCATTAAATAACCTATTGAGAATAAGTGTTTTCCAGCACTGCACTGTTAGGTTTTCATTCTTCTTAATAAATTTAAACGATTTTTTGTTGAGACACCTGATACACCAAAAATGAGATAAAATATGAGAAAAATAAAGATTACACTTAAAAATGAAAATCAAATCTCATCATAAAAAACGTCAAAAATAGATTTTTATTATATTACATAGTAAAAAATTAATCATTCTGACTTGAAAAAACATTAATTTTATTTAAGTTTTTAAATTTTTTATTTTATTTTTTTTTAAGACATGTGAAAATCAAAAGCTTCATTTAATTCTATATTATAAAACTCTGTATAGTCAAAGTAGTGTTTCGTACGGCATGCCATAAAAGAAATAAAATTCATTCATTAAGCTGTGTAATTTTCAAATTAATTGGTATTTTTAAAAAAAAATTAATTTTTAATTATTTTCATAATGGTTTTACTTAATGACTTTATTATTTTAATACCTTAGTATCACAATTTAATCTTATTCAAATAACACAAACTTCGATACGGCTAATTAGCTTCACAGTGTTTTCGTTTCATATTTTTTATTTATAACTTACGATGTTACGAACTAAAATTACATTGATTTTGTATGGTAGTTAAAAATTGCATATTTTTTATCATTAATTTTTTCTTTGTTTTTATGATATATTATATGGTTTTGAAGTTAAGTATAATTTAATTTTATATATGTATAAGAAATTCCTATATAGAAATAGAGGTACATGTATATTATAATGATTTTATGGAAAGTTTTGAATAATTGAAAAATATTAACATACATATTCTACTATTGAAAACCAAATGCCCAATTTATATAGCGGATAACTTGACACTAGGATTAATATTTTAATTTTTATACTTCATAAGGTTGATTAAAGATTAGGATATATTTGAAAGGAGTTTCCCTATATATTTTCCGTATATATTTTTATTTTTTCTGTGCACAAGTATTATATTTAAGCCGACTTCAAATTTTTCAGGGATTAGAAAAAATTCCATATATTCTTTAGTAACTTAATGTGAATGAAAATTACATATGTTCAAAATGTAAATATGTAAAGTATGTCTGAAGAAAATAAGGAAATTTATGTTATCCTTTATTGAAAAAAAAAAATTGTCTGTTCGCTTTTTCATAGTCAGAAATTAAGAAATAAAAGAATGTATTTTAAAATAGGACAACTCTTGAAAAAAAAATCCCAAAACCCTGATCGGCTTATAGTTTACATGATATTATTAATATCCCTATATTTATATGTTTGTATAATTAATATAACTTGTTTTCTAAACAATTAAGAGCAACTCAAAAAAATATCCAGATTCCTGATTCAGGAACAAAAAAAAATATTCTCACAATTTAGAATTAAAATATTTAAAGATTATATACAAGAAAAAAAAATCAAGCAGATAAATCTTGAAAGATATATTTTGTTTTTTTTTGTTATTCTTTTGAAAGAACACACAAAATTAAATATAGAAGCAAGATTGAATTAAAAAAAAAAAAAAAAATTGGATTTTTGTTTTTGTTGATTTTACAAAAATTTAAATGCAAGCAAAAAAAAAAACTGTGCTACATCAAATTCGACCAAATGTTAATGAGTTAATTAGTGAATGATGAAGACGAAAAAAAAAAAATTCGTTGAGGTTGGTCTCTGTAGAATTAAAAACAAAAAAAAAAATTTAATTTTTTATTAAACAGAAAAACACGCATCACGAAAGTTTATTTTATAAATATTTATTAACAAAAACCATTTTCAAATAAAGTTTCTAACAACGAAGAATCCAAATTTTTTTTGATAAGATTTCAACTCAGTTACCTTCGAAATTCCCAAAGACTTGAATAAGCTATCAAGAGAATTATATATGAAGGTTTCACACCACTTTTAATATTTCTGGTGACAAATATAGTATTTTCATTAATTTTAGAATAAAAATGTGTAGGTACTAAAACTTTACTCAAATCGCAAAAAAAAAAAAAAAATTAGCAATTTTCTTTTGAAAATGTACGTCTAAGAAAAACTTTTTACAATCTAAAAATTCTTAAAAACAACCTCTATGGAATTTATAATTTTCCAACATTTCAATTGTATTTTTATTATTTTGTAATATAAAAATTACAACACAACATTGAAAACTACAAGATTCAATTAAGTGCATAAATTTCTGTGTACGTGATTTTGATTGAAATGTGTCTAATGGGACAAATTTTGAGAAAAATTTAGATAAATAATTACAAAGCAAAATATAATATACATAGAACTAAATGACTCAATTATTTTGGGTTATTCGTATTGTCGCCTATGATTTAAGGCAGATTTGAGAAATTTATCAACAAAGTTATGTTTATTAAGAAATAGTTAGGCAAAAAGTTATAGCTATAAAAAAGTTAATTTTAAACAATATATTCCGAAACTATGTGATGTTCTTATCAACTGATTTGACTTTAAAAGTGGCTGATCTTATTATGATTCTATTATGAAAATAGTGCTGCTGTACATCATAAGAGATAGATGAATTTTTTTTTCAAACAAAAAAATTATTAAAAGAAAAAAGTTATTGAGATAAAATAGATTTTGAAATCATCTACATCTCCTGCTATTAATGTTGTAATTAGTTTCTTTTAATTAAGCCATCAAAGTATTTAGAGAGGAAAACAGCTGATTTAGCTATTAAAATTATTTTTCTTTGCAGTTTTCTTTCCATTTTTCTTTGCATTATGCAAATATGTAATTATTCTAATGTTTATTTGTGTATAGAGGTAAAATTAGTTCTAGAAATTACTTATTTTGAACAAGAAAAAATGTATGAGAAAAAATGGATTATCCAACCTGTCGCCGATATCTTCAGGGTTAAAAATGATACGATTCATTTAAATGACTCCATCGGCCTTAATAATTAACACATTTTATATCAAATTACGGATACAATTTACTTAATTTATCATGTACTCTTTCATTGTAAAGCTCTTAGTATAATTTTTTTTTTTTGGTATAACAAAGTTTCATAAAAATTTGAAGCAACGAACTTTACTTTGGAAACATAACAATGATTTTTATTTTCGGTTGTTAAAGTACATAAGTTATATACAAAATGGAAAAGTTCTATATTTATTATGAAAAAAATGTTGAAAGTTCTATGTTGTTTCATTTGTCCGAATCTTCAATAATTTAGAATTTAGCCTGTAATCAAATTTCATTATTTTAAATGAAGAAATTAAACGAATGAAAAAATATATACCGAGGCATCCTAATACTCATATTAATCGTTTATTATATATAGTATATTCGTATTTGACGTAAAAGAATATTTTCATGAATGAGGCAATGGATAAAAAAAAAATTGTTTTAAATAAGCTTTAATTGTCGTTGGTGATAGATTAATTTGGAAATTTAAAAAGCCATAACTATTTAAATAAACAATATATTTTTAAATTTCAATTAAATCTATCAGCATATATGAAATAAAAAAAAATAAATTAAAAAAAAAAAAACCATGAAGCCAATTGAATTGATATAATTTTTAAATTTTATTTATTCTAACAACAAAGTGCTATCTCGTTAATTTTTTTTCCTCTATATAATATTGAAATTGAAAAAAAAAAACCGTACCTACATATATTATAAAAAATTAGAAATTGATATTTCAAAAATAATTTTTTTTTTGAAATCTTGTTGACTTGTTAATGATCCCAAAAAAAAAAAACGTACAAAATTAACACTTAATAAATTTTTTATTTATTTTTTTTTTTTACATGAACCACTTAAAAACCTATTTGAAAAATTTTAATCGGAAATAGATAATGGGTCTGAAAGTTAAATCGTATATTTCTTAATTTTCATTAAGTATATATATTTAAATCATTTTTTTTATTGAGTTAAAAAATTAAATTTCAATAACAAAATTTTGTTTGTTGAAGGAATAAAATAGTTCTTTTAATTCATTTTAATTTTTAATCAATTACATGTCCTTCAAAATATATGTTTATAATAATTGATAGTTGATTTATTAACATTTCTGTATGATTTATTCATTGTTTATTACAATTTATAATCACTAGAAGACTTCTGTAGGCAAAAAAAGATAATTTATTCGTAAGTTCAGAATTGAAAGCTTTTCGAGTTGAAATCTAAAATTAATTTATGACGTTTTCCCTCTTTTACGGATGATGTTTGCGTTTATATCCTATCCTGCTTATATATTATTTTTTTCAACATTTTCAAATAAAAATTGATCTTACCGAACGGAAATTGAATTACTAATCATCTCTGAATGATAATAAATATTTTATTTTTCTGCATAATATTAAATGATCTAATATTTCCATATTGAAACTTACCTAAAAATAAACAAAAATTTAAAATTTAATATTGAATTTATTTGAAAATTTGAATATACATATTTAACTATATTTACTTGTTCAAACCAAATACATCTTAAACTAGCCAAACAAAGTCTGGACATATAAAAAATAAACTTTTTTTTTAGATAGTGTTGAATAAAACTAAGTTCTTTCTCCATGCAATATTATTTTTTTTCGCTCGTTAGGAATCTTGTTTAACTAGAAAAAGTTAAACATCATTCACATATTAAAAAAAATTTCCTATTTTCTGTAAATATTTTCTAGTTATGTGCAACGGTAATGTAAATATCTCCATTATTTAAGAACTATGTTTTAAATGTATAAATGTAAAAAAGGGCTTCAATTTTTATGTATAACTTTCTGAAGAAAAATTTCAAATCGATACCTAAATTAATAAATTAAAAAATCAAGCACCTGTTCTTTTTTTCAAATAAACGCCTTTTTTTTTTAATCATACTAATTCAAAAGTAAATTTGATTACAATAAAAATAGAAAATATATAATTTTGTAATTTAAAATATAAATCTATCATCAATAAATAAAATGAAAATTATATTCATATTATACTATGATATTACATCAAAATATTAAATATTATATTAATACCCTATTGAACTTTCAAAGCTAATCCCTTTTAAATTGATTTGAAAATAAAATTGTTAAATTTATTAGTTCAGTAGGTGTTTGTAATAAGCACTTTATTTTGTTCTCTGATTAAAAACAAGAAAACAAAAATTCAAATAAACCCACGATTCCGTAAAAATAATAATATTATAATCAATAATTTTTCCTATTTTATTTTATTAAATTTTAAAATTCATGAAACAAAGAAATATATATTATAGTAAATAATCCGATTAACAAAACTATAAGGTAATACAAAAACCTACAATGCTTAATTTTGAGATTTTGTCGACAGACTATGTTGTGGCCAAAAATGGCAAATTTGTTTTGTTGACGAACACAAGTTTGAATATTATTTTAAATTGCCAAATAGTTCTAAAAAAAATCAATAGACAGCAATTTAATTAGGGTACGTGGGATTTTAATTTAAAATATCCCAAATGTCTAAGAAAAAAACTCTTTTACCACCACGAAAATCCATTTCAATTCTGTATGACTCAAAAAATGATTAAGTCGCTTAGAAAGTATTTCATTATATGAAAACCGGTAAGCAAGTTTACATTATTTAACATCCTTCACTATAAAGCTCTATTATTATATTATCACTATAATTTAAAATTTAATTTAAATATATATATATAAAAATGTTTATCGTTAACCTTTTCCACTCTGTTATGCAAATAACATAATGTTATATTTTTATTATTAATTGAAGTTATTACACCTCATTAACAAACAATGTGAGAAAAACAACACACGTTTTTAAAATTTAACTTTATTACAAGTTTATTATAATTGAATTAAGAAAATATTATTTTCCATTTAAATAAATATTATTGGCGCTGTCATGAAGAATAAATTTTATTCCTTAAGATTTTGTTTTTTGAAATAAAATGCTATAATAAATTTAAATCTATTAGCAACACTGATAAAATATAAAAATGAATCAAAATAAGTTATGAGAATATCTATGAAATTTTCGAAAAATTAATATATTTGCAACAAAATATAATTTATAAATATTTAATAATATTTTTAAATCAATATTACCAAAATCAAATCTTTTTATAATGAATAAATTCAATGACAATACAAAGTTTTCAGGTCGCCCATGCTTGTGTAGTGGTATTGTCGCTATCCTACGGTGTGTTAACTTGATCTTCTAAATGATGTTTGCGTTATTTATCATTTTATGTAAAAAATATTCAAATTTATCCACAAATCAGGTTAGGGAAAATTTAAAATTAAAAAACATTTTTTCTATACAGTTCTTTAATTTTTTTTCTTAAAATAATTTCATAATTTCGCAAATGTAATAAATTTTTAATACAAATACTAAGCTTGATAATCAAAATTAACTATACAAAAAACAATAAATTTTATTACGATACTTATATAAATTTTATAATTTAAAATTAATAAAATCAATATTTTGTTATCAACCTTTATTATACAATTTCACATCTACATAACCCACAATAAATATGAACGTTATACATATAATAATTACAAGGTAATAATTGTAAATTGTTCTTTTTCAAGTCTATTTTAAAATTAATTTATTAAATTATTTTTAATGCTTTTTTAATAAACTTTATATTATATTTTAATTGTACCTGCAGGCTTTTTAATAATACAACTTTAGAAACTTTAGCTTCAGAGTTTAGTTTTACAGTATAAATAAAAATTTTAATTAAATACTTTTTTATGCTTTAATTAAATTAAATAATTTATGGGCTTAAAGAAAAAATTTTCATGTCTTTAACGAATATCTGGTTGAAAAGCAAACAATAATCCATGTATTAAAAATTAAAAAGCGACTACACCCCCCATTCGAAAACTCTTTTCTACTCAAACCTATAAACTTCATTTTCTCGAAATTTTCCTATCACAATCATTTTTGAAGGACTTCGTTTTTAATATGAAAAATAAAAATATTTAAAACTTAAAAATAGCAAGCCTGATAATTTTTTCAATAAAACTAAAACTAAACGTTAAAAAGGCATCCATCAAAATGTTTGGTTGGTCAGTCACTAGTTAAATTTTAAATTTTTTTTAAAAATTATTTTTTAAAAATTATTTATGTTTTTTAAATTTAAAAAAAAAAATGTAAATAAAAACAAAATTATATAAACACGCCATCAAAGATGATGTTTGCAATAAAATTCTTTTTAAAAATTTCCTTTGAATCAAAGTTCTTAATAATGACAATTTTTTACACTAAATAGCAATTTTAAGAGAACAAAATATTAGAATCCTTTAATCTACTACACCTATTTAAAGTAAATACATTGAAATCTTTATTGAATAATATTTATATCAAAACATAGCTTATGTTATCGATTGATAGCACAACAATCGGAATATACGTATACAAGTCGAATTGGGAAGATTTATCTCTTTAAAGCAGAGCTTCAATTATTGTATTTCAGTATTTGCGATAGCCGCCAATTAATGTGGAGCGACAAAGAGAAAGAGTTGCTGTATAAAACGTAATCAATGATGTTAATTGAAAATAAAAATTTTGGCTTAATGATCTTCTTCTGTTTTTTTTTTAAAAAAATAGAAATATGGAAGAGAACTAGTAATTGAAAACGGCCAGGAATAGAGTATTTTGATCAACTTCAAAGTTTAAGCTTTTATTGAAACTAAATTTTAGGCGGTTATCAATTCCTTTTTCAAATAAAACCGTAACAAAAATTTCTGTCAAATATTGCTAAAAATTTAAGTTGCAATTATTAACGAAAAGAAAATATATAATAATAATAAGTAATTGAACAAATAAAATTTTGCAATTAAAAGAGTTTATTCCTTTTAAAAATATAAATGTTATAAATTTTAAATAAAAAACAAATATGTTGTAGTATGCTGTGTGTACTTTATACATAAATATTTTGTTTTTTTATTTAAAGTTAAAATAAAAGTAGTGTACCTTTAAGGTACTTTTCATTAAATTCGTTATTTTTTTTTTAGAAGATTTCAACTTGGGTGGCCTAAGACAAAAAAAAAATCGCACAACAATTTACTTTTTTATTATACAATTTAAAAAAAAGAAGAGAATTAAATATTGGTATTTTTCTTAATAAAATTAAATAAACATGTTACTCTAATTTTTTTTTTCTTAAATTTTTGTTATTTTCATAACTAATAAAAAAATTGTTGGTACAACTTTCTTTGATCAGAACTTTTTTTTTATTTAAAAGGAAAAACGAATTCTCTTTAAATTTTAAGTTTTTGGTGCATTTTTATTATAAAGACTTTTTTTTTCAGTAAGTTTTAGAATTTTACAAATAATATTTTATATGCATAAATAATTAATCCTGGAATGTAAATAAAAGTAATTTAAGAATTTCCACGATTATTTTTTAAGTAAATTGTTTAACATTATATTTGCTTGTCAAACAAAAACTATAAATTTTTTAACAAAAAAGAGACAATGATGTTCATGAAATTGTTTATCAAATTTATCATCCAAACAATAATTTTTAATTATTTCAAATGAAGTTTATAAAGTTTATGAAGTTTATTTCAAATAATAAACATGGCTTTTATATTTTATTAATATTATGTGTACTTTTTTTTTTAGTTTCTATAACTCTTTAAATAAAAGAGAAAATTTGAAGATCGTCACGAACAAAATTCAAGAGATTTTTCCAAAAATCATTAGTGATGTACAAATGACGTAAGTAATATAATAAAAATAAGTTCGAGTATTGTTTGTATGTATGTATATATATTGAAAGGATTTATATATAAGTACTTATATATAATATAAGTATATTATTTATTGTGAAAAAAAACTCATTGGAAAATTAGATGGAAGAACTAGCTATAAAGTAACGTCATCCACTAGTTCGATTTGAACTATATACATCGCAGAAATTATAAAGAAAATATAGCTACCGCAGCTATCTGCATTTTCAGTGTAGGACACATCAACAAATTTCAAAATTTACAAACAATTTAGTTAATATTTTTTTTAACATAAATTTATTTATTTATTTATTTATAAAGAATTGTGATATAGTGATGTATATGGGGACACTATGCAATTCTTTTTTAATTTTTGATTTGAATCATTTTATTTATTAATGATTTATTTCATTCAATTTTCAATTATTTTTGGCAATACCGATTTCACAAACTTCTTAATATGTATTTAGTAATTTTCTGATCGTACAAATTCATAAATTACGTCAGTTTTGATATATCAAAACAACCAAAATTAAGTTTTATGTAATATATAATTTGGACCAAACATAATTTATGTATATGAAGTAGTAAATTATTATAAAGTTGCCGGCAAATGCTGCGATGATTATTGAAATTATTTTAATTAATTTTGATATATTTTATGAAGTTCAAGCATTGTTGACTACTGATTGCAAATTTTTTGCATTTTCATTCATTAAAATTTGAACAAAAAAAAAAAACACATGATTAATTTTTCACTTTAATATTATTTGTTTTACGCAATGATTTAACAAAAAATAATCTATTCAATAATGATAAAATAAAAATTGCAACTCATAGAATTTATTATACTTTTGAGCGATGTGCTCTTTATGGTCCTTAAATTAGTTAGTTCTGTTGTTGTGACGTTAAATATTTACTACATTATCTTTTAAATTTAAATTAATTAAAATAAATTTGTTTAGATGGGTCAGCAAAATTCTACAAACATCTAACGAAAAAAAAAATCAATTTGCTTGTGAATTTTTAATTTAAAAAAAATAGTTAAAACTGAATACCGTATAAAAATTTCATATAATTTACATTTTACATACCTACAATTGATGTTCAAGCAATATTATTGTTATAAATGAATTTTTAAATGATCATTAAATGATGATTAAATGAATTAGGTAAAAATAATAATTGTAAAAAAATAATTGTGATAATAATAAATATAAATTGAGCATTTTATAATAAATTGACAGATCATTAAAGTTTTAATTTGAAATTATAATTTTTCAATATTAAAAAAATTTATTCATTTTTCAATACCTATTAAAAATAATATAACTATCAAATCTGCCGAATATTCCTTTTAACCTTTCATCAAAATAATTTCCTTTCAATGAAAATAACAAAATAATTGAATAACAAAAACTATTGAACCTAATTCAAATTATATGATGAATATTTTAATTCAATAAATTTTTATTTTAATCTCTTAATCCCTCTGATCGTTTTATATATATTTTAATATATATATGCATATGTATTGTATATAATACTTATACCATACGTATATTTCCACAAACTGTAAAATTTATGATGACTTACTTAAAACGGAAATCAAAATATTTTTTTGTGCACTATCATCGAAAGGTCAGCAAACATTCTACCTTAAAATCATCTGACCCCAAAATTCTTTCTTTTTTTTTTTTCTTTTCTGGCAAATAATTTTGAAACCAGTAGCCACACGCAATCTTGATTAAAAAAAAAAAAAAAACAATATTTATATAAATGTATTTATAGGGATAATAAATAGTAGAAGTAATCTGGGTAAATACCAAAACAGAATCTTAACAAAAAGAAAACCAAAAATATTTATTAAATCACTATACATGTACAAATGTAATAATCCCAAAAACATCACTTTATTTTATTTGGTTTTTGGACCCTTTAAGTTTTTTTTTTTTTTTTAGTTATTTCGAAATACTATAAAAATGACAATCAAAAATAACTAAAAATTAATTTTATTTTTTCATTTCATCATCTTCAAGGATGGAATAAACTTCAAGAATAAATATGTAACTACACAGAAAAAAAGATAGTATGGACATCTATGTATATTATATAGATGTTTATTATATAAATCTAGTAGACGACTTTAGCAAGATTAGATATTTGTCATAGCAAGACAAAATAGCTTATACTTTTAATTTTTGCTACACAATTAATTTTCCATCGATTTTATTTATTGTAAAAATATAATTATGTTTTCAAGTAATCTAGATTTAGACAATGCAATTTTTTTATAATTTGCGTTTCAAAAGTCACACATTCATGCTTTTAGAGTGTTTCATAATTTCAACTTCTTCCTGATCCATGCCAGATTTTGATTGTGTATACCCCGCGTGGCTGTGGTGGGTTTGATTCCTACAAAATATACCTTAAATATATTCTTTGCAACTTGATTTTTTAAATTTTACTATTCATGATTGCGAAAATCCTTTTATATCAAATCTCCACATTTCGCCAATTAATATCTTATCCTACTTTTAATCTACCAATATATTTAATTCAGGACATTAATTCCAAAAAAAAACATTCTTTTACTTAACCATACAATATAACTTTATTTTACCATCCCTAACAAATTTTTTTTATCAATTCACCTGAATCACATATTCAAAAAAAAAAATTTGCTTATATTCAAATGGATTTGCAAGGTATGTTGTGTAGGGGAAACTTTTTCATTTAACATGATTGATGAAGGATTAATCTTACTTAAAATAAAATAAAAAAAACTTGCAACAAAAAATTTGGAATTTAAGATCATTTAAATTGCAATCATTTCTTTTTATTAATTTTTTGAAAAGATAAAATTTTGAGTTTTATCTTTGGCGCCGTCAATTTAAATTTCAGAAAAAAAAAGAAAACCAAATCAGCCTTTTTACTGAATTTAAATTTTTACGCATTTTTGTTAAAAATTTATGTACATACTTATGTATGTATGTAAGTAAATATTTTGCATTTAAAAATCAATTTTTTTTTGTCATAAAAAAATTTTTTTTTTTCAAAGAACAAAACTACTATCATTTAAGTTCCCCTTTCTTGATTATTTATTATTTACAAAAATAATATTTATGCAATAATAAAATATAAATAATGAATTCTACAGAGTGTTTTTAATCTTTTATATGAAATTCCTATTTTAATTAAAAATATAATTAAAATATACTATATTTCATAGGACCACTAACTATAAGACAGAGTTTAAGTGTACAATGGACTAATAACATTAAATGCATCGCGATATGGAAATCGTTATTCCCCATCGAACATAGTATAGAAAGCTCCTAGAATTGTACAAAAATGTAATATGTATTGTGAAAAGGTGAATGAATTCATATTGTTTGAGAAATTCCAAATATCTTACCGAAACTACAAAATGTTCAGCGGTGGAACTACAATGTAGAATTAGAAATTTTTAACAGATTTTAACATTTTATATTACTCCTAAAATTTTTTTAAATCTTTTTGGAAGAAATGCACCAAAAACTAACATAAGCTTAATTCAAATAATTTAAACTTTTCTTTTAAATTCCAGACCCTGTAATTAATTTTTCTTAAATTATATTTCTTTAATAATGATTTAAAAAATCATAAAAGAAAAAAAAAGATTTTTTTTTCTTTCGGGAAACAGATGTACAAAATTTTAATTTTTTTTTAATGCAAAAAAAATCATATTTAAATTATTAAATATATCCGCAATGCAGATTTGTTTATTGCATTTTATTATTGTTATTATTATAATAATTGAGAAATTGTATATTTATATTTTTAATAAAAATTTTTAATTGAACAATCAATTTTTCCCTTTTTTTTTTTGTCTTGTCATATTTCTTTCTTGAGAATATCAGGAAATGAAAATTCAACCAGCGATGGGCAATTAGTATAATTTTTACTAAAATAATATTATTATTGTAGTTCGTTCGTATAAGGAAATTATGAAATGGAAACTGCTAATTACAATTTTAAAAAAGATAAAATTTAATTGTACAAGTTAATAAGTTAAGTACAGAACGAATATGTAGTAATCGAAGTTGCATATATAAGTGTAAAAATTTATTCATTAATTACCAGTTTCTTAAAACTATGTCAATGTTGGTTGTTCGTCACTATATTAGTCTTATTCTTAGCAGATGCCGGCAGTATGAATTTTTAGCCGGCTCACCTAACTAATTGTACTAATTATATAATTATTAAAAGTCTCTTTATTTTATTTTCAGTTTCAATGACATTCTAAGACAATAAAAATCAATGAATTAAATTAGCTGGGTGGATCGGAGGTTAAAGCACTAGGGTCTTGGTTCGATTGCATTGTTATTTAGTATACCCATAATCTCAAGGCTTGAAACTAATAGTATACCCAACCTTAAAAATGAAAACTAAAATATTGCAAATTTTGCAAAGTAATTTTTTCTTTAGATTTAGATTTACTTATTCCAATGAGCGTCACTTAATGTCGACTAGCATTGTTAAGTAAATCTCAAGCATTCCTACATAAGGACATAATAATAGTGTTGAAATATTGCTATCTGTAAACAAATGTTATTAATTTTTTATTAATTCAATTCCGTACAAAAAGGTATTTATTATTTTTCTATATTTATATACATTATATTAAAGAGTTATATTAAAGACAAGTAATAATTTTATAGGTTAATTTTATTTCAATTACTATCATTTATGCTATTATTTATACTATTATTTATGCTATAAAATAACATTATTTGTACATGGTTTTTTTTTAAACTGAAATATTGTTTAGATTATAAAATTATGTGTATTTTCATGGCGGTAAAAAAATAATAATAAAACAGGTTAAGTTTTATATCCCTAACTTATTTAATTTCTGCACAAAAATAATGTCAAATTGTAATCTTAAATCTAAAATAAATTGGAATATATCTTTAAGCAATGTATAAATTATTTTCTAATTTAACAAAATATTTTTCATACATTTCTTTTTTTTGATCAAATTATTGCCTTTTTCAAATTTAAAAAGATAAAAATGTGATTTGATTTTATTTTTTTTTCCTGATTTCAATGATTATTATAGGTTTATGGCATTTTTTATGCATACTTCCCAATTAAGCCAAAATTAAAATAAAAATTTTTGAAAGATGCATATATAGTTAAGTACGACATTTTTTTTATATCTAAATTATCACCTCTTTACATTAATAAACATATTTTTAAGGATTTTAATCATTAATGCATTTTTCTGTGCTAAAGATGGACTACTTGAATAAATATTTATGTGTATTTTATAATTTATAAATAATAAAGTTTTAATAATGAAACAAAAGTACATAATATAAATATATACATATAAAAAACATAAATAAGTACTATGTAAATGTTAATGATAACCCAGCTGCACACATTTGCTTTGTACTAACAATAATGGCTTAACGAATTCAACTTTGTTAATGTTATTTTAACATTCTTAATGTTTATTAATAAAGATTTAAATTTTAAAGAGAAAATTATTAACATGAAAGTATATTTATGAAATTAATAACAAGAAAAAATTACTGCTGGCCAAATTAAATTACACAAAATAATTATTTTTAATAATGAAAAGGTTTAAGTATGGAGTATAACTCGCTATATTTTTCTCCCCAAATCAATAAAAATTACATTCAAAACAATAAAAAATATAGTTGGATTATCATTTTTTTTTTTTTAATTAAAGAATACTGTAAAATTGCAAAATAAGACATTGATACGGGTTTAGTTTTTTTTTTTGTGAAACTGTGATTTAAAAAGAAAAAAGTTATTTTTAATAACATATAAAAAAGCATATAACCTAATCACAACACAAACGTAAATTTCTGTCAAACAACTTTAAATTATTGAAGTAATTACTCAATTATAAGTTTTATTATACATATTAGCTTCCTGATTTGGGAAATTAGATTAAAGCTGTAAATTTTTTTTTTTGTTTTTTAAATACGAGTTCTATTTTTCCCGTACATATTTGAAACATAAAAACACTTATAATGGGAGGTAAACCATAAAAATGATAAATTTAACATTCTCAAATATTTTTTAGAAATTTTGCGGTAGCTATGCAATGGATAAGTAAAATCAAAAATTATACATAATAGAAAAAAAAAACCATAAACACATTAGAAATTTTTTTCTTGTTTTATACACATAGGAGATTTTTCATAAAACATATACATATATACAGAATTTTCTACTACAATTATACTTAGACAGATTATATGTAAATTTAAATAAATGTAAATAAACTCTGTGACCTTAGTTTGAAGATTTTCATAAAATTTTCCTCAATTTTAATCGATTTAAATAATTAATTTAAAAATATTTTATCCTGAGCTGGCTAGAATTTAACATCATGATGAAGTTGTTTGACCATTCTTGCACTTAACCATTAAGTTAACTGTGATTTCGAATTCTTTGGATACTTGAAGCAGAGAAAATTTGTTCATGTGTTTTCTCTACGGTGAATAATGATCAAAAATGTATACCTACCGTCATTTAAACATAATAATCTTTTTATTTTTATTTAAAAATAACAATTGAATAAAACTATTAAATGTATATAATTTTAAATCTTCTCAAAAATCTTCACTTTCACTATTATTTATTTCACTTATGTCATTTATATTACTTCTAATTTCTAAAAATATCAAATATAATGTTATTATAATTATTTGTGTTGAATGACATTATAACTAGCATATCTAATATATCACAACACTATCAAATTCTATGAAAATCAATATTATATATAGTGATAGGTTTTCTCAGGAATACTAAGTATTGTAATATAATAATATTATATATATACTTTTTGATTTCCTGCGTTAGACAAACATTGATCCAAGGTTAAGAATGTTTTTTTTTTTAATTTAAACATATATAAACTGTCGTTCTTTAAAACCGCAAATATTATTTATAATAAACAAAATAAGTCATTACAGTACAATAATATAATCGCGATAATTCTTTATTAAATTCGTTTTGTAAAAATGTTAAATATAAATATTAAATATTATATTGATGCACAGTAATTGTACAATTGAAATTAAAATCTATATATCAATATTTTAATAATTATTGTAATTAAGACTTTTATAAGAACAAAATGCAAATCATAAGTAGTATAATTTTTATTTATAATGTAAAAAACATATGGCATAAAAGTTATATGCATATAATGATAAATTAACCGCAATTTTTTTTAAAAATTAAATATTATAAAAATGTCAATCAAGTTATTTGCTTATTTGCAGCTAATTTCTAGCAGCAAAAATATTTTTAAAATATACCTAGAATAATATTACTAATGAAATATTAATAAATCTATCTTAAGTATAAAAATGCTACCACAGACCACATGTCCAAGTATTTTGTTAACAAATAAAATAGATATGCTTGTTTTATTTATATGGGTTCCGTCAGAAATGTCATTGAGCGTGTAAGAATTTTTTTTTTTGTATTAAGAGCTTAAACTTTAGATTTGCATATAAAATATTATTAAAAATAATTTTTTTTTTATATTTTAGAATAGAAATTTTTTATGAGACAAGCTTCGAATTTGAAATATTTTCAATTTAAGATTTGGACTTGCATTTGTGGAAGGACAGTAATTAAATCTATCAAACATTAGAATCATTGTGATAAAGGATACATATAAATTGTTTACAAATTGAAAAAATGACTCATTTTCCCACGACCGAATACGCTGTAGTAGGATAATGGCATTAGTACTACACCATGACGATGCACTTGACATCTAATACAGATAAAGTTTATGATCCAATAACAAAGTTATTTATTTAATTCATCCGTACAAATATTCTATTTCATCCTAATCATCCATTAAAGTTTTTCTAATTCAAAGTAGTTGATAGAACTCTTTAAATTAAATAAAAATCCATTTTATATGCCAAAAAGTAAAATTAATCAAAATCAGATTAAAAGTCTTGTAAGCAACTTAAAAAAATTTCAAAAATTATATTTTATTTTTCATTTTGATAAGAGTTATTTCCATTAACTGTCCACCGGAAATTAATCATCCAACTACAAAATGCATTAAATTAATAGTGCAAAAAAAAAATATGCCGAAGTTGTGGTCTGGTGAACAAAATAGTGTTAGGCCGACGATATTGTAATTAAACTAATTTTATTAGCACACCATACTTTACATACATATCTATAATTTTCCTTTTTTTTTTGTATTTTATTTAAAAAATTTAAATTTACACGTTTTCTGTACAAAAAAAAAAGAAGAGAAATAAAGAAATCATTGGAATTCACAAGAATTAACTTTGTAAGGTGAAAAAATATATGATATTATTTATGACGACAATTTATGCAATTAATCATTAATAAAAAGAAATCAGCTTAATAGTTTTTTTTTTAATCCAGCGAAAAAAAAATATATTTAAAATATCTTAAAATTGAAATATAATTATGTTATAAGCTTTGCAAACACACATATAGATACATTAAATTAGAAGATAATTAAAGCTGTCCACATTATTGTTATCAAATTGTACCCAAAATCCAAGTGAAAGAATCAATATTAGATACGAGCCTTCATCTTAACTCTATACCAGTCACAAGTTAATAACTGTCGGAATTTTAATGTTGTTTCAAATGTTAAAATCATATCATAACCATAATCATAATTGACAAGATCACTTTATTAGAATTCCTTTGATAATAATAAATAAATCATTATGGAACATATGTGTTTTTTTTTTTTAAGACCACACACTCCCAAATAAATATTCAAATGTCTTAATAAAAACAATTTGTTTTCTTGTTCTTATGTATATATATATATGCTTTTCTTGTAAGTCATGTAAATTCTCTGAAAAAATAGGTTCATCCAGACTTAAGAGGTCAATTTGAAATTTTGACCCTAAAAATATACAATAAAAATTAAGGTGTTTGTTTACATAAGTTTTTCTTCTTCTCATTATTATAGTTTTTTGTTTAAGAAAACCTCTTTATAGAAAAACCCTTTACATCTGATTCAATAATAATAATAATAATAAGTATATAATAAAACAGATTTTTATAACACACGACAATATTATTATCCGAAATAAAAATCTCTTTTTTATTTCATAATTTTTTAACATTTGATGTTTTATTGTTATGATGATTGTTGTTATGATTAATGACTCATAACTGTCATAATAATTATAAAAATAATAAAAATAAAAAAAAAATTGATATTATGACATTAATAAATATTTGTTATATCTAACTACTATCGTTATAAGCATCAACTTTATTAAAAAAAAAATTTTTTTTAAAATATAAAAAATCTCGGATCAAGTTTCAAGATATATGTAGGTAAACAAAATTAAATAACGGTTATAGTTAAATAAAATAAATTTATTTAAAGGTAGAATTTTGAAAAATAATCTTTCCAAAACGCAATAATAAATTTATAGAAAATAATTTAATTTTTTTAGAATAAACTTTTCATACGAACTCTTCGAAAGCGACGAGGAAATGCATAAATGCATTTAATTAATATGGCAAAAACAAAACTCAAGTTCATCACAAGTCAATGACTCTACAATCCTTAAAATAATTGATAGCTAACCGTTGTACCACTATAGATATCATTTGTTAATGTCATTATTTATTTCATTAAAAATTATTTTTTAACATGAAACTTTAAAAATTTATATTTTATTCTATTTGAGTATGACCAATTATTTTCAAGGTTTTGATTTTACAAATATGTAACTCTAAATTACAATGAGCTTTAATTAAGACTATCCGACTGTTTTAGAACTATTTTCCCAGTGTTTTTTAAAAGTTCAAGTGAAAATAGTAAATTATTGTTGACACTTCAATTTCTATTGCATTCAATTCGTCCTTATTAGTGCGAGGGGCACGGTGTGATATACAAAAAGGATAAATTTGTCATTTATTGCTACTGAAAATATTCAGTTCTTATTATCTAAATAAAAACCATTTAAAAACTTATGTATTAAAAATGTGAAAGTGAAAGTATGTATAATATTATATAATATATTCTTATGATTTTATTATATGATATATTATACTGTAAATAAAAATATCAAAAATAACTAAGTATATTTTATAAATACAGACAAACATGTGTATATTTTACAATAAATATAATATTACAACATTATATTTATAGAAAATATTTTTACAACAACTATTAACTTTTCAATTAAAACGAAGTTACAAGTCAATCATTATTATTTCTATTAAGTTTTTAAAAATAATAATAAGAATTCGAAAATTTCCGACATTAAAAAAAATATATTTATATAAAAATTATGCTATAAATATAAAGTTTAGACGTATTTTTGCACGCAAAGTTTTACAACCTTTCATTCGGTATTGGTCTAACACCAATTTATGTTGAAAATTTTTCCATAGCATTATATTATATTTATCAAAACATAGTTCAAAAACATAAAAAAAAAATGGAATTATTCAAAAATTAAATTATTATAAATTAACTTGAAATGTACTTAAAAACACGTAACAAAATCATAAAACTCACTATAAAAAAAAAAGTTATTCTGAAGTTTATGCATAAAAATTTGTAAATTAATAGAGTTTTATCAAAAGTTAAAATATTAAGTGTTAATCTGCACAAGATTAGCATTCTCAAACCTTTTGTATTAGCTTTGCTAATTCTAATACACCAAATTGATTGAAATTTTATTTACATGTTAAATTTCAATCATTCAAACTCAGATACTGCTTACCGTTGACTTATTTTACTTAAGAATGTAAGAATCAGACACAAAATAGAAAAAGTTATTAAAATAGACAATAAAACATTCCCTTCGATCTTAATAATATATTTCCGTTTTTTAAATATAATAATTTATTTTTTTAGAGTGAAGAAATTGAAAAAAAATTATTAATTTTCTTTTAAATGTGCCATATTTAAAACAAAAATTTCTTTCATGCATAAAAGAATACCTAAAAATAAAAGGAGGATCCAATTATCGTTCACATGCTTTTCCGGTTTAATAAAAATTACATTGTACGCAACAGGAAACACGAGCTTGGTGAACTACTTAGAATTGTAAGCTTTATAAAAGTGTTTAATGACAGATGCTTTAAATTAAGAAATAATACATAAATGTTCAATTAATTCTCAGATCTGAATCTCAGGATAGTATAAAATCTGACTCTGCTATATAGTTTCAAAATCAATATATTTGCAGTACATAATATTTAGTAGAACACTGAATGAGTTACTACATATATTATATAATGTATATAATGTAGATCTTTCTAACTTTAGTGTGTATACAAAATGTTAGATTTAAAATAATAATAATGCTTCTGAAATAGAAGTAATGAGCAATAAGCGCATGCAATATTTAATGTACAATGTAATCATCCGCTATCGGCGTTTTTATATCTAAAGTTTCAATTAAAAGGAGTTTAAGCTAAAAGAATAATTTTTATTTAGATATTTAAATAATTTATATTAAATAATTAAGATTGGTAAAATTGGCAAAAATAAATTTTAGCTAAATAATTCTGTTCCAATCAACGACATCACTTACGAAGATCATAACTACCTTTACTATTTTTTTTTTTTCTATTTTACGAACATAAATTTAAAATAATTTCGAAACTTAATTAAAATAACATTGCATTTATTACAACATTAAACCAAAACTTTTAAATTAGTCAAATAAAAATCGTAACGTTGTTTTAAGTCTCGTGCATTTTTGCAGCTAAAACACGTTTTCATTTTCCTGAATTAAAAAAAAAATAAAAAAATTTTTCCAAAGAATTTATTATTTAGCAATTTAAAGCAATAAAAGAAAAAAAAAATTTAATTCTCTAATAATATTTTTGTTAAATTTAATGATGTTGTTTTTAGATTTTAATTTTTTATTTATTTTTTTTTTTTTTTCAAAAATTGAAACATGATTAAACTTTGTAATTTAATAATTTAATTCTATTTTTTTTTTTTCTTTTTAATAAAATTATTTATTTACTTAATATGATTGCAAAAAAAAAAATAAAAATAAAAAACGAAAATAAAACTCAGGGAGTTAACATTTTACTTGATTAAAGTAATTTAACATTTGACTTTTACTACAATAAAGTTGTTAAATTAACCATATAGTAAGGTTCGCTTAAACTATAAACTTCAACTCGAATCACAATATGGTAAAAGATAATAAAACAACTATAGTGTTAGATATGTAAAACCAGATTTTTTTTTTCTTCCTGAGATAATCATAATAGTTCAACATATTAAGATTAATAATGATTGCACAGAATTCTGTGGTCGTTTGACATCCTTTTTAATATATAACAGAAGATTTTTTTTAATCTACATTTTCTTGCAGTGCTCTTACAACTAAAATTAATATAAAATTTAAACTATGGGACAATATTGAATCAATATCTTTTTCAATATGACATGATAGAATCTTAGCTCTATCTGGTGTTCGGTAATTTCTGAAATTTAACTAAATTTTACTAAATAAAAAAAAAAATCAATTTATTGTTCAAATTTTAATAAATAAATCTTGTTTTACTTCTTCGAAGAAGTTGTGACAAAAAAAAAAAGAAAAAGTATTTTTCAAAATCATTTTAATTTCACTATATTCAATTTATTTGACTTTCAACAGTGTTCACTTTATAAGAATGTCAATAAATAATTTATTTTTATTTATATTTTTTTTGTATATACATATATAAATAAAATGATGATTTGCGGAAAAATACTTCATTTTATACTTGGAAAATATAAGCATTTTCGAATTAAAAAAAAAAACAGAAACAAAATAGTAAGTATAAAAAATTTGCACAATTTTATATTTAACAAAAAAAAATTGGAAATTAAAAATATTTTGTTTTTCTTTCAATTTTTTTTATTTTTTTTTTCAATCAATTAAGTAAATTAAAAAATTAAATATTAAAAAAAAAATTAAATACATAAGTACCTATATTTAAATTAATGATAATGCATTTGATTTTGTTATTTGGAAGTCAATAGGCTAATATGATATCGTGTTTTTTTTTTAGTTGCTAATGAGATAATACTGTATTGATGGAAAATATAAATAAAAAATAGAAAATTAATAAAATATCAAAACTTGATTCCTTAAGTAATATGGTGTTCGCATTAGGAGAATATTAGTGGAATATGCTGTTATCCGGAATATTTCAGGAATATGAACTGGATTTTTCATATAAAAAAATATTCCGGAATATGTATATTCCACTTTCATATTCTAGTTTGTCAGGGTTACAATTCTACATTTCTAGTTATTTTCACTCATTTTTTGAAATTTTGTTATAGTTGGCAACAATTTTTTTGTCAAATTCGAGTCAAAATGAAAAAAAAAACAAAATAAAATTGATAACAAGCGAGATAAAAAGTCAAAATTTCCAACAACAAAAACTTTTTCTCTTTCTCAATTTTTTTTTTCACACCATCAAATTCCAGTTCTCATCAAATTTTGTAATGCGAACGGCAATTTGTTTTCCGGAATATAAGTGGAATTCAAATTATAATGCGAACAAGGTATAAAGGGTTAAGTTAAGCTTAGTTATACCTTGTTCGCATTATAATTTAAATTCCCTTTATATTCTGGAAAACAAATTGCCGTTCGCATTACAAAATTTGATGAGAACTGGAATTTGATGATGTAAGAAAAAAATTGAGAAAGAGAAAAAGTTTTTGTTGTTGAAAATTTTGACTTTTTATCTCGCTTTTTATCAATTTTTTTTGTTTTTTTTTTCATTTTGACTCGAATTTGACAAGAAAATTGTTGCCAACTATAACAAAATTTCAAAAAATGAGTGAAAATAACTATAAATGTAGAATTCTAACCCTGATAAACTAGAATATGAAAGTGGAATATACATATTCCGGAATATTTTTTTATATGAAAAATCCAGTTCAAATTCCTGAAATATTCCGGATAACAGCATATTCCACTAATATTCTCCTAATGCGAACACCATATTAGTTTTTAAGTGAAATTCATCTAGAAAACAAATGAATATTTTATAATTGAAATAATTTGTTTCCTGATTTCATAATCAAATCTGATCAATCGTAATTAGATATCATCTTTATACTTGTCATTGAATTCAACAAATTTCCAAAATATTTATAATTATTTTTTAATTTCAAATCTGCATACACAAATACATACATAATATATTTTTGATTTAATTAGTTTTGAACAAAAAGTGAAAACAGACTTCATAAGATTCAACAAAAAATTTTCAATAAACACAACTAGCACCAATTGCAATGTGCATCATAATTTAATACACAAAAATGTTATATGAATATAACAAATTTGAACCGGTTCAACATAGAGTGGGACACATTCAAAGTTTCAAACCAGTGATTATGTTAGCTCGAAAAGAAAATATTTGTTCAACTTAATTTTTACTTTTAACGTAATTCAAAACCTAGGCATTTTGTTGTAGATTTTGATGAAAAGTATACACAAAATTTAAAATCAATTGAAAATCAAGGATTTCAATTTATAAGTAAAATAAATATAAGAAGAATTATGAAACGACAAAATGATTAAAAAAAAAAAAAAATGATTATTATTATTATTACTTTTCTGTAACACAGTTAATTTATTTTTTTATTTATTTATTTACAATTTTTTTTTTCATAATATTTTCATTGGAAACAATTATCCAATAATTTACTTTTCATTGACAGTCAATACTTTTTTGATTATTCCCATTGTCTTTATTTTTATATACATGTTTTTATATAAGTATTTCTGTGTTTTGCCAATATAATAATTTATTACAGATTAATTCAAACTGATATGTTATTGAAGTTTAAAACAAAAAAAATAAAATATAAAATAAAAAATTCTTTAGTATTAATTTTTTTTTTTTTTTATTTCTCTCTCCCAATATGAAATATAATAAAAAATTCATAAAATATAACATAAATAATGATGATTTCAAAATAATTTATATTATATTCAGTATTTGTTTTTTTTTATTTTATTTTAAATTTATATACATATATATTTTATATAAGATTTGACCATAACTGATTATTCATGAAGTAACATTTATTTAAAATTTTATTTTTTTTCTATAAATGATGAAAACTGGAAGTTGAATCGAACCATAGAGATATATTAATATTAAATTAAAAAAAAAAATCAATTAAAGGAAATCATAATACACAAGGACATCTGGCTACAATAAAATTCTATAATTTCCAAATATAAAACTATATGTTTTTGCTCTGGAATATAATTTAACATGGTTAATTATTTTGGATGTAAGATGTGCCAGGGAATTGTCGTGGGATCTATTTCCATCTTGAAAATTAAGTGTAAAACAAATACAACCAAATGGCTTCAAAAGACCATTAACATTAAAAATTTGAAGAAAAAAAATGTACATAACCTAAACTATTTTTAATTTTTTTTCGGCTTGATATTAATCTTAAAAACATACTTCAAAAATAACAGGTTACAGGTTTAACAAAATCATTTTTAAATCGCGACCCACTCATTTCAACTTCAGAATATGGAATTAAATTGAAAAGTGATTTTTCGATGAATTTTTTACAGTTTGAAAATTTTCGATAAGTCCTTTTTATATAGGACAAGAATATATTAAGCTATATTTTTCTGCTACACAATTATCATATCACAAGTAAAAATATAATATTTGAATTTTGTGTTGAAAATAAATAATACCAAAAAACAAGAATAAACGGCAAAAATTTTCTATAATTTATTTTTAAAACTTTTTATAATGTCACCCTATTAATTAACGTCACCATTACTTTAAATAAGAAAATATTTTTTTTTTTATTTTCGCCTTTCCAATTGTTTCAAAAATGAATGTGTGAATTTAATTTTATTTCGCGCATAACTTTGTACCATAAATCTTCGCCGTAATAAAACCGCAAAGAAATTACTATCTAAAAAAACAAAAAAAAAAAAAAAAAACTTTTACACAAAAAACAGGATAATAAAATACTAACGTACAATGTGAACGCAAATATTTTTAGGACACATTAAAATTTTGAAAATAATATATATAGAGCATATATATATGTGTTTAATGTACGTGTATGCACAAATTTCAAAATTCCTTGGAATGAACAAAAACAAATTTATAATATAGAACTAACTAAATTAAGTGCTTAATGGACATAAATTTTTCTTAATGTGGAAATTTTTGTACAAAAAAGGACATGTGTGTATATTTTTTAAGTTCGTTTCTTTTATATGCACATAATATTTATACTGTGAAAAAAAAATAACCCCTCGAATAAGTTTCGCAAATTATTATGTTTTTTTTTTTGTTATAATATTCGTTTTGCTTTTTTGCCTTATGCTCATTTTATATAAAACTATCATAGAAAAGGTTTTTTTTAAAGGAATTTTAAAGTTTGACGATCACTAAAACATTTTTAATTAGAATCGCATCAGCTTATCGTTTTCAATCGTCGCCATAATAATTTCAATCTCGTTTTGAAAGTAATAAAAAAACCAATGAGTATGGCCAATGAGTTATGGCTTTTGACAAATATAATTTTTTATTAAAGTTGCCAAATAAATTATCCTAAAATCGAGGATAATTAAAATATTTGCATTATATAAATAACCATATTAAAAATTAACTCACCAGAACTAGGCCGATCACTGTATCGTGTACAATAAACCCAAGCTGGCCAAACCATAGGATTACTGGAGTTACTTCCTCCCGAAGTATTTGATTCTGATGCTGTACTTGTAATCCCTTGAGCATTTGCCGTCGGCTGTACACTATCTCCTGACAAACTCGTCGGTGATTTTAAAGGTAATGATTGACCAATGGAATCACTGCTACAATTACTACTGGCACTACTTACACTATTATTATTTACAATATTATTAATTTGAGTCTGTTGCACATTTGTTAAATCTATGGCCTTTTGAAGTTTTTGTTGTTTTTCCAATTTGGATGAATGTTTTCTTAATGATGATCTTTTCAGAAGTGGATCTGTTATTCTTCGACCAAAATCTGCTTTCAATATATTATCTATACTAAATTTCAAATTAGAATCATGTAACTGATTATTTAGGAACATTTGATGATGCGGATGATATCCTTGATTCTGATAATTTGGTTGAGGTGATTCCGATTCTTCTCTTTGGATGTTAATATTATTTTGAATATTGCTACCGGCAGCAGCAACTGCAGCCATGCCAAATGCAGTAAGTTTACTAAGTGGTGACTCACCATTCGAAGCCAATTTAGAAATTGCATTCAAATGAGAATGGATTCCATTGAAATTTGTTTCGGGTTGCGAAGCTGTTCCTGTTATGCTTGACGGTTTCATGTGCGGCCGGAAACCCATTTTACCCAATTCTGTTGCATTCATTGTCACAGGTTGCCGAAGTGAAAAAGCACTTGCTCTTGCAGCGGCCATAAACTGCATTTGCTGCTTCATCAATTCCTCAGCGTAAAGTTGAGATTTTCTTAAAAATTCTTCTTGAATTCTAGTAGGACTTGGCCTTACAATTGGTACTGGAATTCTTAAACCATTGGCTGCTGCTGCTGCAGCTGCAGCCATCATCAAAGAATTAGAATCAAGTTGGGACCCACCGGCAATCGATGAATCATTGCTTAAGTCCTCACTAGTCGCCAAGTTATCACTGGTAACCGTTGATGACAGCGGACGATGCTGTTGATCCAAATCAGAAACATTAGATAGAATGCTCTCATTATCATCAATTAAACGATTATCACTATTATGTTTCTTATTATTATTTAACTCATTATCACATACTTCCTGACCAACTGATAGTTCACTGCCATCGCTACAACAGCTGACTTGATCATCGTCATCATCATCATTTTCATCTCGTATTCTTTTTCTACATATTGGCGATGAAACATTAGTACCCGATGGTGGTGGTGGAGGTGATAAAAAATATACAGAACTTCGATCGCTGGAATCATCCATTGAAGATTGTCCTTGATCGTTGTTATTGTCCAAAGACTTGGGGGCCGGGGAATCACAGAGTCTATTACTATAATCACTGTTATTATTATTATTATTATTATTATTATTATTATTTTTATTATTAATATTATTATTATTTTTATTATTATTATTATTATTATTATTATTATTATTATTATTATTATTATTATTATTATTGGTATTATTATTATTACCAATATATTCTGTAGAATTGTCTGAATTTATTGATAGTAAACGAGGACTTGTTACCCCATGTCCTTGCAAAATTAATTTATCTGGATGCATTTCACCAGAATTATTTTCATGTAATTTTTTTTCTGTATATGATAATTCGCTCAATGAATGAATATTATTTAAAAGTGAATCAACTATTGGCAAAGATATTATTGAACTTGTTAATGTTGTCATTTAGAATATTTTTTATAATATCTTCTAATTAAGTTTATGATATATAGTTTATTTATTAATTTCTTTATTTTTTTTAAAGGTTCAGGTACTTGCTTTTAAATAATAAAGTCAAGCTACTGACCTTCGGTAAAACATTGTTTCTGAATAATTTTAAAGTCAATTCTAATTTTTTTTATTTTTTTTATTAATTTTGAACATTTTCAATATTTTCAAGCTACACTATAATTAAAAAAAAAAAATTAATTAATTTCTATTTCTAACGATTTAGCTACTTAACTTTAATTTTTTACCGCTTAAATCAAGAAAAAAAATTTTTATTAATTAAATTAAAAATCGACCGGTAATAGAATTTTTAAACTAATTGAATAACCTATATATAGTTACAGCATTATCAGAAGTATTGAACTAACTGGATTCAGAAGTCAAAATATAAATTTTGATGCGATAAGAATTTTAAGAGTAATCCGATTGTACATTGGAGAACATAAAAGTTAACATATTTTTGTTAAATAAATATTTTAATTCTAAGTCTTGTAAATTCAAATATGAATATTATGAGAATTCATAGGAGATATTGCATAGCAGGTTCAGCGATGAAATGGATAAAATTCTGTGTATTCCCAATATTTTATACTATGATTCCAATATATTAGTAATATAGAATCTCCAAACGCATTGACTTGCAAATAATTTTCAATAACTACGAACAAAAACTAAAAAAAAAAACTATAACTTTGGGTAGATTTAGCTATTATGGTAATTGGTAATTTATCCTTGTAATTGTTAACCCTCAAGAATAAAATATTAAAAAAAAATTATCATTTTTAAGATAATCATTTTTCTTCAATTAATAATTTAATAAAAATTTAAATTCATTGCCCGACGGTAAAGCACTACTAAAATGAAATTCTAACTCATCGTTTTAATTTTTATTTTTTTTACTAACATTAATAGCAGAGCTTTTTGTTATTTTAAAACATTGGAAAAGTTGTTTATAATTTCGTTTATGATATTTTTTAATTTTTTTTATTTTATTTTTATATTATTTACATTTTAAGTTCAATATCAAATTAAAAAATTTAAATATTATTTTTGTATTATAATTTTTTTTTTTCGAAAGAAAATCGAATAAATTTGTTTTCATATAAAATAATCCTTGCATGCAATGCGGTTACCGTTTCAAACCCGATCCACAAGGAAACAATTTCATTTCAAATAAACAAAATATAATATATACAATTTTACACACTTTTTTCTTTCATTTCTTCTATAAAATAAATGTTAACCCTTTTATCGGGTAAACTATACAAAATACATTAAATTAAAAAAAAAATTAAATAAAAATAAACACGGCAAAAATTATATTTTGTTTTTTATTTTTATTATTATTATTATTATTTTCCAATTTTTATTTTCTTTTTTACATCAACATTATTCCAAAGGAAAAATTTTCGCGTATCTTTGTCGTTAACAGTCAAGATCACGTCGTATAACTGAATTGGAATTATGTTTAAAAAAAAAATAACAAAAGATACATAAAAAAATAAAAAAAAAAAAAGATATACGAATATAAAATAAATTACAAAATAAAAGAAACGAAAAAAAAAAAAAAATTCTATAAAAAAAAACAGACATATGGTATACACATGAATTATCAATTAATTGAAAGGCGGTCCATTATATACCGCGAAAATAAAATAATGTATAATATATAATATACATAAATTTCTTCTCCTTAACACAAATACAATTGAAAAAATTATATGCATATAGTTTATTCTAGCTATTTATACAATTCCAGCACTTGTACAACTTATACAATATTCAAATTGTCAGATATATATATATATATATTTTTTTTTTTATTAAAAACATAATGGGCGGTTAATAAAATAGTTATTTTTTCTTATTGCAAATGTATTTTTATTCCAACTACAATTTTGTTGTGTTAGAAAAATGAGAATAAATACGAAGAAAAAATTGGGCGTTTTTAAAATATTATAAATTTATAATTTTTTATAAAAGTGTTTGAATTCAATGTATGTATTGTATATTATATATGTGAATCTAAATTTATGGTATTGTGTGTGAAGTGAAACAAATTTGATTGTTCCTTGTATCTGAACAAACAAACATAAAAAAAAAAAAAAAATCATAATAAAATCAAATTGAGAAAATCTTTTTTATGCATAATTTTTTATGTTTGCATCGTAGAAGTATATTGTATAACTAAGTGCATCAGTATTGATGACATAATTTTAACATAACTGACATTTTTTATTTTATACCTATAAAATTTGACTGTTGTGTTCAAGAAGGTACATATTATATAAAATTTATATTAGTTATATGTGGATAAATTATTTACTCTTAATTTTTTCACTGTATATCCTTAAAATTTTCAATTTCCCGTCGCCATTGCGTATTCGACATGAAAATACAAATAATTTTTCTTCTTTTTTTTTTTTTTAAATAATTAACATTTGACTAAATTTCCTTTTTGTTTATTTTAGATTATTTTTAAACCTATGATTGTCTGAACAATTATGAAAATTTAAGATAAAATTTATTCGTAATCGATTTTGTTTTACAAATAAATTAAGTTTAAATAGAATTGGCTCTTGTTAGTTAATGTTTTATTGTTGTAGTTAATTGTTAGTGATTTAATAATTTTTTCTAAATTATTATATAACAATTATGTCCGCTCCACGCTGTATTAAATGCTTTATTTTGTGTACTATAAGTATAAAATTCCATATATAAGTTATGTATAAGCGTATATAACTTATAAGTCACGTTAAGTATTAGCACTATAATATTATTAAAATGTTAATATAATATATTATTCGTTTTACCATTAAACCTAAACTTTAAAAATAGATATTAAACCTAAACTTTAAAAATATAAAATTTCAGTGAAAATATTTCTACGGCTTGTTCTACTTCCAAAACAAACTTGAGACACAATTTTAATTGCTCACTATTTATATCTTCTTAAGAATTAAATAAAATTAAAAATAATATGTACATTATAAACTATTTAATATTAAAAAAAAAAAAAAAAACAATATCATCGTTATGTCGAAAAGTATTTCAACGAATATACTTATCGAAATAATACTTTGTGCGGTTATTTCTTTAATAATTTCTATTAAGATACATATTTTTTTTTATTTTAAAAAACTTTGTGCGCACAATTGAATCAAAACTATTATTGAAAAATACAAAACAAAAATAAAAACACAATCTCACCAAATGAAAACATTACCGACAGCGCTCTCAGTAAATTAAAGGTCCTTCAAAAAAAATAAAATAAAAATTAAAACCTAGAATAAATATCTTTTTTTTTTTGCATAAAACAAAGACGATAAAAAAAAAAACACTACATAAATGAAATTAATTAAAAATAAAATAAAATAGAATAAGCTACCCTGTTGAAGGTTAACCCAAAAATTTAATGGATTCTTCTTCTTCTTTTTTGCTTTATATTGTATATACATATATAGTTTAATTTTTTTTTTTTTCCTAAAAAAAACTATACGATCTTATTTTGAAAAATAACAAAATTATGTATTTCAAATATTTCCACTTTTTTTTTTTTTTTGTGTATAAAAAAAAATTAATAAAATAAAAACAAAGGTGAAATATATATGTACATACAATAATCTTGAATTCTCCATATATATACCTAAATGTAATATTATAACATCAACGCATGCAATTTACTCATCAAAACAAAATTTCAAAAGAACGAAAAAAAAAAAAATAAACATAACATAACATAAAAACAGCATAAGCAACATAAGCCTTTATACCTTTCAACATAATTCTCTGGTTCTTATAATGATTCTGTATCTTATAAAGCGCAAAAAAAAAAAGGCGATATACATGTATATATATTTAAAAATTCTAAATAATTTTATTTTCGCTTTGCCAGAAGAATTACGAAAATATATTTAACAAAAAAAAAAATGGTTTCAAAATAAATGTCGACATAATTCTTTTACATATTATCTGTTCTGTTGCAATAAAATAAAGGATTTTGTTTTTTTTTTTTTTTTTCAATTTTTCGAATTATACGTACTATATATTCATTTAAATTTTAAAGGATATATATAATGTGTACAACTGTGTTGTTGCTGCTGTTGTTAATTTTTGTTCAGAAGAATCCATTAAATTTTCTTGCTCTTTAATAATTTACAGAAAAAAAAAATAAAAAAAAAAAATAAAAGGAATATAGCCTAAATAGGAATAAGGTAAATAGTTCAATTCATACATTAAAATTAAATTATTATTTTTTTTTTCATTTTCTTAACTTTCAACCCAACATAAATAAAGCATAAAAAAAAGATGATGGGAAATTATATATTATATACATTTTTTAAGAGTGTGAACTTTTTTTTAACCATGGATTTTTTAAGAAGTAAATTATAGTTTTCCCTTAAATTATGTTATGTTCCTTTTTTTTTCAGCCTACGCCGGGTCTGTGCGAATATATTTGAGTCGAATAGTCGAAAGTTTTCTTTTTAGAATTTTATTGTGATTTTCCTGTATATGAAATGGTCATAATGCATAACCAACATAATTTTCTAACCTCACTTTTTTCTGCAAAAATGAAAATGATTAAAAATAATGCCAACAAACATTTTTTTTATGTACAAAATGTTGTTTAATTAATAAATAACTTTATCTTCTGTATACCACCTCGAAATTGTATTAAACACCCTATATTTGATAGCACATTATATTAAAAGTCTGTACACCAAAAAATATAAAATAAAAAACTATGTATAAATAAACACAATATTATTTATAAAAAAAAAATATATATATTTATTTTTTAAATGACCGCACCGCTCTACTCGAATATAATCAATTGCTTCCAAGCATATTCAGTGTGCACAATCGATATAGATTTTTTTTTTTTTTACTTCTGATTTCCAGTAATCGATGCAAGAATAAAAAAAATAAAAATACTTTATTTATATATAATAAAAATCTCAAAAGATCTGCACACCACCAGCATTTAAATTATTAACCAAAGTTGATATTGTTGGAGTATTTTATTTCATTAAATAAGTTGTGGTTATGGTTATGAATCGACATTTATATAAATTTCTACAAAAAAAATAAAAAAAATTGTACATATTTATTTAATCCAAATTACACGAGAAAAATAAATTCTGAAATCAATTGCAAAAACAAAAAAAATAAAAACTCTGATGCATAAAAAGCGATTTACTGACTTTGATATATCTTTAAAAACTTGATTAAATCGCTAAAAGTTATGCATTGTTGATTATTTTATATCAATTTTTACATTATATACTATATAGTTTTTAAAGTTATGTTTATTCATTTTTTTTTTGTTCATAATATTTAAGTTTAAGTTTATTATTGTTCACAGACGGCAAAGATATAAAAATATAATCCTATAAAGTAGTATGCCAGATCCAAAAAACATCATGAAATCATAATAATATAGTTTTTAATTCAGACAGGAATACAAATAAATTAATGTTTTTTTTATATTATTTATTTATGTAATTAGTAAAATAAAATTTTTGTTTATGTCTATTGAAATTTTTTTCTTCATCATCACATTACATCACATATCATATATGTATATGTAAAAATAATTTACATAGCTGAAAATAAGAGCTTACTCTTTAATACTATTAACATGCCACTAGGTGCAAATTGGGGAAAGTTAGTTCTACATTAGATTTTTATATAATTAAGTTAAATTAAATTATTTTTAGTTCAAGATAATTTTCAACTAACTTGTGTGCAGAGCAGGGGTTAAAAAGCTCTAACGCAATAATTAAACTAATTTTCCAATGAAAAATAAAACCAACTGTGTGAAAAAAAAATTATATGTAAGTCCATAAATTTGCTAGAACGAAAATAAGTGTTTAAAAATTATTAATTTACAATTTTTACCATTATACAGACTATAGAATTATGATTCCTTTTGGGTTTACTAGAAAGCACTAAGCAATTTGATGGTTTTCATAGAATATGATTCCGTTTCCTGGATGGAATATTGCCTTCTGTTCAAAGAAAAGATCTACTTATATTCTCTTGTTTTATTTAACATAGCGTAACTGATTAAATCTTCTAAAATACGTAATGACTCAAATAAATTAATCTACTAACTCTTGAATTTATGTAGGTTTAATTAATTGAGTCTATCGTGAATAACGTAACAGAAAAAATCAATTCTCGTTATTTGGTTTAAGTCTTAAAAAATGTTGGCTTTAAAGAACATTTCGAACAAGCTGTAGACTGCACAATAAGTTATATACATTTTTGAGTGATCATCAAACCTTGCGTTTTTAAAAACTCATTCTACATTAAATCAATCAGTTTTAAGAATATTTTAATTAAACAAAATAGCTATAAAAATTATGGCTTTTCATTACGACATGTGCAATTAAAAAATAAAAAACAGTCTGGTAAATTTTGAGTCGGGACACACATAAATTATAATCGCCTCGCTACATAGTTAAAATAAGCAGTTTCTTAAGTCATTAGATTTCCATTAAAGAAATTGAACAAAATAAAAATCAGTTTGTGTATTTTTAAAAAGCATCATAGTCGAATATTTATTTTAATATGTTGTAAGTAGGTATTTATTATATAGTATATAATATTAAAAAAATAATGTACGTTCAAAAAATATTTTATGATGCCTGACAATAATTACATTTTTCATTTTATACCTTTTTTTGTACCATTATTTTTTTAATAATAATTTTTAATTTATTAAAAATTATAACATAACTATATTCTTTTATCATAAAAAAAAAATTTAAGATTTTAATATTTAATTCATTTTTTTAAATATCGATATAAGTTATAAAAGAATAGATCATTTAATATTCCTTTTCTATAACCGAAGATCGAATAACAAATATTATGTCTCCTAACTAAAGTAAAAAATAATTTTAAATAATATTTTATTTCAATATTCAATTGTATTTTATTTTGTATAACTAAAAAATAAATATTTTTGGAATTAGAATTTATTATAATATACTAAATTGCATAAAACCTAACCTTGTAAAAATTATATTAATATAAATTTATTTATATTTCAAGACATTTTGAGTTCATTAGAAAAAAGCTCAGGTTTTACTTCTGCGGCATGGCAGTAAGACATGTTAAATAGGTGTATCACAGATGAATCAAACTAAATAAAACACAAATTTCTTAAGAAACATTCCGTACACAAACGTATGAATTGTAATTTAAATCTTTTAATAAAAACTTGACAATAAAATAATTTTTTTCATTACGGACGGCATTATGCTACAAATTTCTTCAAATTTCTTATACAAATGTTTTGCTTAGTACGTAAATTTTCCGTACTTACCTGCTGATTGAATAAATATGTTACAGATATGAAATTTAAAATTCTTTTTTATTTATTGTAAATAAAATATACAACCTATAAATACATACCCATTAAATTGACACAATAATCATTATATTGTCAGATAGAATAAAAAATGAAAATTATAATTTATCATTCGATTAACTATTTTATAAAATACAATAAAAGGTTTCAAACAGTAATACGAAAAAACATTGTATTTATTTTATACTACATACTATAATTTCAAAAGTTTATATAAAGTTTCTATTAAAAATAGGTTTGAAAATATATTATAGTTTTTACTAAATTATAAAAATGTTTTAATTTTTATAATTTTGAAATTTGAATTGTTATAAAACAAATTTAACTAGAACTTTATTAGTAAAATCTCAAAAAGAAAGTATTTTTATTAATACTTGAAGAAATTTTCATATATTTCCTTAGATACCGATTATTACTTTGTTTCTGAACAAAATTAGATGATTTTTTTTACTAGTTACAGTTAGTATAAATATGCATGTATACATGTAATTATAAATTATTTCGACGAAAAATCTTTAACAAATACCTACTTTTAGTATGGTCGATTATTAAAATTTAAATTTTAATAGCAAATTCCACAATTCAGTCTCGAAATATTTATGCAAATATCCTATCGATGAAAATAACAATGAAATTCTACAATTTCAAAAGCAATCTGTTTATGACGATTATAGTAAAGTACGTAAGTTTTCGTTTCGTAAAAAAAAAAAATTGTAAAATTATTTCTGTGTACTATAGGTAGTTAACTATTAATAATCAACTTTTCAATAATAATTATGACTTTCAAACTCTAAATACGTATTATTAGCAAATTTTCAGTAACATAATATATGATAAAAACAATATACTTACTGTAATGTACATATAAGTCATTTTTTATTTACATAAATGTAAAAATAAATTATATATTTGGATGAGAAGAAATCCAATAATTATTTTCATTCAAAGCATTATTTGTCATCAAGTCATTTTGATTTTCGTTCTTGTATGAAATGTCATAATTTATAAAATATAACAATATAAGGTATACTTTTCATTTAAATAATTAATAACGAGTCTTTATAATTTAAAATATAATAAGTAGGTACTTACATTTGAAAATATACATATAATAACTGCACATTTGGATGCATTTATATTGAAAGTTAAAATACCTATATCGATTCTATAGTTATAGATAAAGATAACATTATGCTCATTTTTTTTAAATTTCATTTTAATTCACGAAAATTTATATTTCTAAATTTGAAATAAAATTAGATTCCAGAGTGCAATATTCAGTGGTGGGATTCAAAACATTTAACAACCGGTTCGCATCCCGTAAAAAAATTTTTTTTTTGTGGTTTCGAATCCTCTAATTGTTTTAATTACATTCTAAAGACCTTTCCAGGACATATTTATATACTTTCTCCTTCATAAAAACTCATAAATTTTTAGATTGATGTTTCCAAATGTTGTAATTTCAAAACAGGCTTGCTTGTTACACGTTTATTACTTTGTAAAATCATATTTTTCTCTTTTTCAGTTCTTTACTCACATTATTCACATAACATAGTTAAAGAAAAAGGAGATTTTTCAGATAAATAAGTAAAAAGATTGTCAAATTTTCCAGTATTTCTTTTATAAATTAATAAAAAAACAAATTGTACGCGCATCACCTGTCGAGATACTCATCGCGTGAAAGTAGTTTTTAGATAACACACAGACCGAAAGACAAACATCATGTTTTTATATAATTGAAATTTTATTTTTAATACAAATTTCAAAGTAAATTTAAATTGTATATTCTTTGAGTGGTTGAGAAATTCCCACGAAGGGACTGTTAAAACAGTGAATAGTTATTTCAAAACTTTTTCAGGCGATTTTCGCGAACCTACAAATTTTAGGAAACGTTTTGCGCGAATCTAAAATATTTTAAAAAGCGGTTGAATCCCACCACTGGCAATATTATTTAGGTATTTTAAGTGACTATCGTGTTATGTTTTAAGGTATTTTGAGTGACGACGAATGTTTCCATTTTCTCTACCCTTCTGATCCAATTGATAATTATTTCATATTTATTACTGTCAAAATCAATCTTCTGTACTACAAACACCATTACAGCAAACACTTCTAGATACAAAATTGAAACATCTTTTATAATCTGCAGGCAATTACTTTTAGTGTTTTACATATGAAATTTTCCATATCTTAGAACTTAGAATATTTCGCTATGTAATTAATAATCCCATTAAGTAAATTTAATCTTTCTTTCTTAAGATATTTCTTTTCAGCCCTGATGTAATAAGTTAAAATTTAAAAGTATATAAAATAAGCAATAAATTTGTTTACAAATTTATTTAATAATTTATTATTAACTTATATGGCAATAAATTGAATTTAAAAAAAAAATAAATCAAGAGGTGTAAAATTGATTGAATTTATAGCTCAAAAGTAGTTATTTTGTTTGAATTAAAAATGTAATTGGTAAAATTGCACTGTGAATTATAAAAAAAAAAAAAAATTTTTTCTTTTTTCAGTTGAACTAACAATTTCATTGTAACATCCATATAATATGCATTAAAAAAGGAAAAGATTCTCGCATATGGTATATTTTGATAAAACGTTTTAACCATAGCTTCTTTAATAAACTATTTGAAGAAATATAAAATAAATTCCCTCAAGATTGAATCTTATTTAGAAGAATTATGTTAGTTATAATGGTTTTTACAAATCAAATAATACATTCTTCAATATATTCGTTTCGTATACGTTTAATATATACCAAAACAAAATACAATTTGTATCGCGATTGTAACACAATTTCCAATTTTAAAAATTTACAAAAAAAAATTTTTTTGGTGAATTATGTAAGTAAAAGATATTACATAAATACATGCTATATTGATTTTTATTGCTATAACTCCATTACCCATAATTAAAGATTTATTAAGCTATATTACACTAGATAGATTAATATGTAACATATTAATTACACAAATTTAAAAGATGACATCATATATGAAGAAAAAGATGTTCTAGAATCTAGATCTGGAAGATGATTAAAACATTACAAATTTATGCTTAATATCATCATATATAGACCAGTATATTGTAAATATTCCTCAAACCAAGTAAAAGTAAAATATTTTAATACATTTATGATTGTAATAATTATATATGTCGAAAACGATTTTAACATCCATAGAGATTACATATAAGAAAATAATTCAATCAACATTAATATTTAAAAATATTTTTTTCCAAATTTTTTTAAATTTGTTAAAAACATTTCGCATTGTAATAAAAATTAATATTATTTACTTATGAAAATAATGCTTCGTATAATTTATCTAAAAATTTTATGCAAAAAAATTATTATGTATGTACTTACCTCATAAAAAAATCTCCATATTTTAAGTCAGCAAAAAATATTTTCTAAAAATTATTGTTTTTTTTTTAAAGTTCTTTGTTTCATCCTCTTGTTTATTTTTATTAAAAACAGATTCCTTAACTATTGTGATAAAAAAAAATAAATAAATTCTCAAATGTCAATTATTATTTACATTGATCTTCGATCGTATTCGTCGTATATATTTTATATTTTTTCTACTAAAATGTAAATGATATGTTTCGCACCTTAACATTTTTGAATTTGCATTTAAATTGGAAATTTAAAAAAATTAATATGAAGAACATGACACTGTAACACGACAAAAGTCAAAACATAGCTGGAAAATAACGATTTATTTTTCCTTAATTCTGTTAAAAAAAATAAATAAAAAATTAACAAATAATAAAAAAAAAAAAAAAAGTTCAATAATTGTTATAAGGGTAGTTCTAATATAATGTACAAATAAATTGTAAAACTTTCTAACTTATTTAAATATTAAGTTGTGAAGCTTCGTAAGTCGATGATAAATTGAGAGATATTGCATTGGATGCTAATTTTGTGTTTTTCTATGGACCTGGGCTCCAACCCATTAATTAAATGAACGTTGACCGGACATACTACAAGCTATACTATACAAATACAACTTTTGATTGCAACATCTCATATTTTATTATCTCTATAGAATGTAGTTACACGTTACTTGTAAATAAATAAAACAATAAATAAATAAATAAATAAATAAATAAATAAATTTAAATTTAAGATTGATTTGATTTAAATGGATTAATCACTTTTCATTTCTCATAGTTTTTCATAACTGTTTAAATTGAAATATTAGAAAATTTATTGAATTATTGAAAAATCATAATTTAATTGGAAATTTTTTCTTAACTCGAATCCTTTTAAAAATTCCAAACCTTCTCGCTTCGATTTTTATTATTTATTTTATATACCCAAATAAAGTATTGTTTTTCGAATTCACGAAATCAATTTAAAATATATACATGTAGTAGATGTAAACTATAATGTTTAACTTTGTATTTCACACTAAATTTTCATAAAATAATGTGAAAATTTATTTATGAGATCTTTTTTTAAAGACAAATAAAAAAAAATTTTTAATTCACGTTTTTGTGTAAATTTCCATCAGATTTCTTATTTTTTTAATTGGATAAAACTTTTGTCTTTGTTTTTGCATTTTCTTTTTGTTTTTTTTAAATAATTCCAACTTAGATTTTTATTGATATGTGAATTTTCATTTTATTTTATTTTTTTTAAAATGATATTTTAACACTTCCCCAAAGAATTCCTTTTTTTTTTTTTTTGGAGGGTTATCACATTCACGGTCATTATTATTATTAATAAAAACATTTATGCAGTTAAAATATAATATTTACAAAAGAAAAATGCTTGTAACTATTTTATCGTAATAACCGTGTCGATGCATAATTTAGTCCTTAAGATATCCATAATTACAACATTAGTATTTCTTCTAAAAAGTTTTAAAATATTCACTTATTTAGTGTCAAAAATATTCCAAGTCGAATATTTTCATATTATAGCCCCCAGTGAACTTTAAAAATATTATGCCACTGAAAAATATATCATTATAAGTATTGTCAAATCAAAAAGTTCTATATAAGTACATGTACTACGCACACAGCTAAATATTTCTCCTCTGATTGTTGTCTGGGTTTTCTAATTCCATTTTTCTAAATTATTATTATTTCGAAATACCATAAAATGTCAAGAAAATATAAAATAAAACTTAGAATTAAAACTTTTTTAGAATTGTTTTAAATTCTTTTGATCGAGTTTGGAATGCGTCACGTCCATAATTGAAAAATAAAAATTTATACTCTGCAGACATCAACTTGTGAATACACTTTAGCAGCTCAATAAAATTTTTTCTCGATAGCTGGAAATATACAATTTTAAAAAGAAAATTTTTTCGCCCAGTTTGTACATTGTTCGTTGAGTGAAGAATGAATGGTCTTGTTCTTGTTGTATATTTATATACAAAATAAAAGAGTCACATTAAATTTGGTTGACCCACGATACTTTATATGTGTAATGCGTCCATGACGTTTCAAAGAAAACTCTAGAAGACACTGAATCTAGAGATAATGATAATGATAATAATGGAATTGTCAGATTTTCAACAAGGTGATAAAATGATATAGTTAGAGATATATCGTTTTAGTTCCTTCGAATCCGAAAACGAAAAAATCAAAAAAAAATAAATAAAATTTTGAATAAAATTAGTAAATTTCTGTTTCTTTCTTCAAATATTTTAGTAATTTATTATTTTTTATTTTTATTTTATATATATACTTTTATATACTCATTTTAAAAATTGATTAAATACATGAATTATTTATTTTTAATTTATTTTAATTTTTAATTTTTTATTTATTTTTTTTTTTTGTCGCCTATATTCTAAAGATAAATTACAAAATTTACACAAAAAAATTACAAATATTTTCATTTTTCTTTTCTTTTTTTTTTCTGCATTAGTTTTTCAAAAATAAAATAATAAATGAAATTAAAAAAAAAAAAAAAATTAAAATAAAATAAAATAATTAAAAAAAAATACCTAAATAAAACAATAAAAATTTAAGTTTTTTCTTTCTTTTTTTTTTAATTATTTTTTTTTTTTTTTTTGTTTTTATTATTTAAAATTAAAATAATTATAATTTTATTTTTTTTTTTTTAATATTAATTTTTATCATATTTTTTTAAACTTTTAAATCTTAGAATTAATTTTTACTTTTTATTTATTTTTTAATTTTTATTTTTTTTTAATTTTTTTTTTTTTTTTTTTTTTTTTTAATTTTCTATAAGCGTATTTTTCATTGTTTTTAATTACAATAATTTTTTTTTTTTTTTTTTAATTTTATATAATAATATAATATTTTATTTTTAAACATTTTTATAATATTTCTGTTTTTTTTTTTTTTTATTAATTGCATACATATAGGCTGTGATAAATTATTCATAATTTTAGAAATGATTTGTGAAAAATTAGAGAAAAAAAAAGTTATTAAAATAAAAAAATAAAGAAACAATTTATTAGAAAAATTTATAATAACTAATTATTTATATATAAATTTTGAACTAAAAATTAAATTCGCATTTAAAAAACTTGTGACTTGTGAAATGTGCCGTGAAGTGCATACAACCTGTCATTACTTACATTTATGTATATAAGTACATGTTAATAGATCGAACGATATTCAGAATAGTAAGTACTATAGAAATACAATTAACGACCCAATAACTTTTTAAGGCAAGACAACGTGTGTTGTCGCAGAAATATACCAGCATTTTTAGTATTATTGACAATTTAAGTATTATTGAAATTTTTGATCATCAGTCAATTCGCTCTTTCAAACTACATATATTATTGGTAAATTTTCTGTGACGTGCGGCCTTGAAAAGTTTAAAAAGTAAAATTGTACAAACATTATATATTATAATAAAAAATAAATTGTTTGTATTCAAGTTTCAGCTTATAAAAACATAAAACTTAAAATAAAACGCTCTAATATTGATTAGCTAACCCCCAATTATACTAGATTAACTAACCCCCAATTATACTAGATGTTTTCGAAGATTATTAAAATAAGAAGTTTCCTTATTTTATGTATGAAAAATAGAACAATTTTGTTTTATATAGTTTTTACACAATTTTTCACATTCACAATCTAAAAATATCTCGTCTTAAAAACTTCATAATATTAAATGTATCCAATACTTCGATACTTAGAATTGTTAGCTTGATAAAATAAAACTCAAAAGCTCGAATTTTATAATGATTTTGAAAAAAAAAACTAACTTTTCATTATTATTTAAAAGATGAAAATTTTTTATAAAGCACTGCTGATCTAAAAACCGACATAATAACACAATATTAACTTATGTTCTGTGAAATTGTTAAAGCCACAAAAAAATATTAAAAGGAACAAAATTGACAAAGAAAAGAAAATTATTTCAGTACGTATATTCACAAACCGAGTCACAAACTTATGAAGATGATTAACGTTGTTTGGGGGGGAAATTAAAGTTTGGATCCATGAATTTATGATTTTTTTTAAGTTATCATCTTAATTTTTGTTCTCTTTCTTTTTCGTAAATATTAATAAATAAATAAAAATATTATAAAAATGTTCTTACAGTATAATTAATTCAATGTTTTAATGAAAAAAATATTACATACGAACATAAATTACAAAAATTTATTTTTATACAAAACCCTTGTATATGTTAATTTTCACTCAGAAAAACTATTTTTATTTTATTTTCAATTTTTTTTTTTTACTTCATCAATAAGTTAAAAAAAAAATTATATGTATATAATTCTGAAATTTTCTAACAAAAGTTATAAATCAGTGCCAAAGAGATGAAAACATAATAGTACATTCTCTGGTCCTGATTTTTATTGTCCCAGTAATATTATATGATAAACATATAGTATGTATAATACGTCTACAAGCTGTCTGGGATCAAAAGGAATGAAAAGGGATTTGGTTTATTATAATTATATGGTTCGTATTTTTATATTTATAAATTATTTATGAGAAATTTTAATTTTTTACCAAAAAAGGAAAAAAAAATAGTTTTCTATAATACAACTACATGTAATTTAAAATGATTAGGCATCATTAATTACATTTTCTATTAAACTCGTTATACAAATAAATTTAATCTCACGCAAATAATTTAAATTAAAGTGAACCTAATTTGCATACATTTTTTTTTTGTTTATTTATTTATTTATTCATCTTATTTTAAGTGTGATAACTATCCACTTAAAATGTATTACATTCTATTTTATAAAACTCAGTAATAATGATAAATAGAGCCGACTATATGAATATTATTGTTTGACATAATATGTAGTATAATAATTAATTGATAATACACATTTTTTATCAATTTTTAAAATCTTTAGTGAAATAAAAAACGTTACCGGAATAAAATAGTTACTACGAGCGTTACTGTTAAGTGAAATAAAAGTCTTTAAATAAAAGTCTTTAAAAAAACTTCTAAAATTATTAAATTTCTCAAAATTTTTCTTATGAAAAAAGCTTTACTATTAGTTTTGACTGTTAAATTGGAATTTACGCTTTTAATAAAAATGATTAAAAAAACTTATAATAGTTGCTAAGTTGTAACTATTATATGAAAGCATAATATAATATAATTATGTATAAAATTAAATAAATACAAAATTAAATTAATTTACCCAAATAGAAATAATACACATAACTATAATCTGAACTACTTATGAGGTTCTCCATGTATCGTATTAGGCCTACTAAAATATTGATAATCAAAAATATATATACTACACTTTTATAGAACTTGAAATATTATCGTGAAATTGGCTTTTATATAAAATATTTATTTTAAATAGGAAATATGTAAAAAAAAATTTGGCTTGTAATTTGGATGTTATGTTATATTCAATCATTTGATATTTTTGTAATCCAAGAATATCAAAGAATAAATATTTATTATTATTTCGTCAACTAAACAGCTTTCACAATTTTTTTTTTTTAATGTATCTTTTTTTTTTATATAGCAAAGCTAGTAAAATTATCAAATTTAATGAAGTTACCATGACAGTTATGATTAAAAGTTAATTAATATTATATATTTCATATTTCATAGTGGCTAACATTATTTTTTTTCTCGAAAAATATTAATAGCATTTAATGTTCTATTTCTTGAAAGCTTTCAAAATTTTCAAATCAAACATTGGAATTATTGTTAGTTATTGTCATTTATATATAACAACCCAAATTAAGAAAAAAAAAAAAAAACAAAAAGAATTTATTGAATTTTGAAAAAATTAACCTAAGTCCGTTTTCTAAATTAATAAAATTTTAAAAATAATATTCACGATGTTATATATAACATTGTTTTTCTTTTAAAATATATTAAAACCGAAAAGACAAAAACAACAGAGTATCTATCGATCGATAGATAATGTCAAAAAAAAAAAAATTAATAAAAATAAAACAGACTTTTTAACAATGAGATATTTCGAACTTAAATAGATTTGAAAAGAAACAACCAAAAAATTTAAAAAATATTTTTTTTTTATTAATAAATTTTTTTTTAAACCTATAAATTAAAAAATATTTTCTATTTTAATTATTATTTACAGTACGATCTTGAAAATAAGATCTTATAAAGAAATTAAAAAATTATAATCTACAAATCGTTAATTTAAAAATAATTACAATTAATTAAATTACAAATTTTTAGCATTATCAATTTTTTTTCTTTTTTTTTTTATTTTTATTTTTTTCTTGATTGAAATTTTTTTTTTAATTAAAATATGCGATCACGCATAATAGAGGAGAGTTCTTTTTAAAGTGTCAAAACTTCTGGCGGCCTGAAATTGAAATATTTATGTTCATTCTTATAAAATTTAAAAAAAAATAAATAAAAAATAAAATAAAAAAATTTTTTTTTTTTTTTATTTTTAAATTGAACAAAAATATTTTTAAAACATAATAATAATAAAATGTTTGCCTAAAATCTGTGTGAAAATTATAAATCTGTGTTCACAAGGCATAATAATAGCAGTATAGATTTTACATTATTTGTGTAAATCAAATATATGTATACTTAATTAGGAGTTAATACCACAAACTCTGTTTTAGCTCATTGTTCAATACGGATTTGTGCTTTGTGAATACAGATATAAGAAAATTATATGTATATATATATATATATATATATATTACAAACAATATAAAATAAAATCAAAAATTATTAATAAATGGATGGATTCGATAAGGAATCGACCGAAATATTTGAAATTTAAAGGCTATATTTATTAATGCATTTTTTTTCTATAATATGTACTTACTTACATATATCATATGTTTAATACATCATAAGACGTTGAAAAATAATTTAGTTTCCAGGAATTTGAAAATCGAAATATATGAAATAATATTTACTACTATTTACTTTTAATTTTAGAAATATTTAAAGAAATTTGAATTTCAAAAAAAAATATTTCTCGATTCATATTTTTAAGTAATATAATGGAATCAAAATCCTAAATAATATATAATAACATAGTTAAAATTTATAGCTCACCAAAAAAAAAAAAATTTGACAATGTGTGTATACTTTTTTGTTTAAAAATATTATTATATAAAATTAGTGGCTCTATGAAATTCTTGGTATAACTTTTTATATTAATTTTTGTTTTTATTTTTTTTTTTTTTTGCTTATTTATTATTATTTTCAATATTACAACAGCAAATGTAAGAAATTTAAGATTTTTCTATTAATTGAATTTTAGAAGCCATTGTTATAGTTGTTTGATTAATGGACGAATATAATAATTTTTTGTTTTCAATAATAAACTAAATATTACAAAATTGTTTTAATAAAAATAATATTAAAAAAAATTATCTATGAAATTTTCAATTGAAATGTTCGACACAACATCTACAATATTACTTTTAAAATGACAAATGTTTCGAACATTAAAGCTTAAAATTGTGTAGGTAGCTGAATTGGAAAATTTATGCCTTAAAATCATGATCATCATGATGATGTAAAGAACAATATTTTACTCCTTTCACTACTTTTCAGATATTTGTATTAAAATTTTAATTTACCTAAAAAAAAATCCGAAATAGAAGGTTAAATAATTGTTATTTTGAAGCATTTTCAATAATGTTTGAGAACTCTCTTTCTTGTGTCAAACAACTGATCAAACGAATGACCTTAGCGAGTCATTAATGTTTATACTATACATATTCATTGATTTTAATGTTTTATTCATTATTCCGATTTTGCCGATCACAAAATCTTTATATTATCAAATATATTTAGCAAATATTTAGCAAACTTGAACATCATACGGTCAAAGTTATCAAGTAAAAATAAAGTTAAAAAGTACAGAAAGTTGAGACAAATTGAAACTAAAGCCAGTAAGAATTGAAAAATTTTATTTTTCATATTTAATTTAAATTCATATACTTTAAGAATGCTATATTTAAAAATATTTTAATTATCCTCAGGACAAATAATTATACCACCATACAGCAGAAGGCTTTAATATTAAAATTAAGACAATTCAAATTTTTCAGCAAGCAATGACTTCTAAAAATCTTTTAAGTAGAGTTTTGAATGTACACATTATATTATTAACTTTAATAAATATCCAATTTTTATATTATTTTAAAATTTTATCCAATATTTTCTTTTTATGTAATTTTTTTTGTATATATATATATTTTTTTTTAGATTTTTATTTTTAGAAAACTGTAATGTAGCATTAATATATTATATATTAATAATAATAGTAATGTTAATAAAATTTACTTGAAAATTTTTTATTAGTTATCTAAAACCCGTTTCTCACCTACTTGATTGTTGATTTAAATTTGTAGTTGTTTCATTCGAATTATTATTTATTTGCTGCTGTTTTTGTTGCTGTTCTGTCATTGTATTACTAGTACTAGCCACAATCAAATTACCACCTGAGGATGCTGAACCAGATGCGGCGGCAGCAGCAGCTCGAATTAATGCAGCCTGCTGTAAGTTCTCTATACGATGTATTGTAGCTCCTTTATTAATAGTAGCAGTTGTCGTTAAAATTTGCGATTGTGTACCAGCTGAAGTTCCAGTAATTTGTATATTTTGACCAGTTTGATTATTCTTATTATGCTGTTGAAGTTGAGTCAAATTAACTAATTTTGTGTATAATAAACGATTTTTATCTGTATCAATATACATATTAAGTTTTTCTAATTTTAATTTCTGTTGCGTAGGAAGTTGCTGCTGTTGTTGTTGTTGTGGCTGCTGAAGAGTTAAAATTCCGCCTTGTTGAACTTTAATAATATCATTTGTTGAATTGGTAGTTGAAGTTGGAACCATTTGTATACCAGAATTTGTTACTAAGTTGACTTTAATATTTCCGCTTGTTGGTTGCTGCTGATGAATTTGCTGATAATGAATTTTTGTTGGTTGCGATTGTTGATTTTGAGGAATATGTTCAGTTATTGTAAAATTGGGATTTGAGGACACAGCACTAGTGTTCAAAATTATTTTATTTCCAGTTGAATTAGATTGTTGGGTGCTGACTTGTGATGATTGATGGCCAATTATTGTTATGGGCTGGGCCGATGGTTGAAGACTATAATTATGATTGCCTACAGCAACAGCTGATAATGAAGCTGAAGACGTTATTGATTGTTGGTGGGATGGAACTACATTTAACTCAGATACAACAACAGGATAAGATGACAACTTTATAAAATTTCCTGTTGACTGAATTTGTTGATTTGATGTTTGAGGTTTTGTTGAATCATCTTCTTGTTTTAGGTGTTGTTGTAGCTGCTGCTGCTGTTGCTGAGAAATCTGAATTTTTCTATTTATAAAAAATTTATTGGTTTGTTGTTGTTTTAAAAACTGTTGAAGTGCTGAAAGAAAAAAAATACCCATGAATTAGATTTCCTGCAAAACACATATATGCATGTAGAACTATCTTGCAACCAAAAATATTTTTTTAATTTCATTGGACAACTCAATGTAAATTTTAGCGAAAGAAAAACAGCACCTGTAGAATATAAAATTGAAGTGCAATATTTTCATATTTATCACATAAAACATGCTAGGATTAAGATTTTGAAGAAAGAATAGAAGTTGTATTTATAAAGTTGACTACGGAAAGGCCAATGCGTTGATCGGAGTTATCAAAAAAAAATCTACAAAATATGTGTTTGCTTCTCACATGGACAACTATAATAAGTTTCCCGTTCATGCGCCGGAAAACCCGACGATTTCTTTGTGCACGCTTAAGACGACAAAATCAAAAATATTGTTTACATATAAGCAGTACAATAATAAAAATCTTTCAAATATTCGTTCTTTCAATAGAAAAAACTACATACAGTCAAATTTTTCATTTCATTAAACTGAGTTGCAACCACACGCTGCCGCCGGATTACATAGTTATTCACAAAAAAAAAATTAAAAAGTTACCATTTCTATCAGTTGGACCATTAATTTGTCTTAACTGCTTGGTAGCATTACCACTTGAACTGTTGGCCAAAACAAATGATGTACCTCCTTCAGTCAAAGTCGTTAACCCCGAATTTGTAACATTTATTATTTGAGTGTTCGATTGTTGTTGTTGCATACCTTGATTTCCACCACTACTAACTATTGTTGTACCTCCAATTTGTTGTAATAAAATATGTTGGGGCTTCTGTTGTTGCTGCTGCTGCTGTTGAGTCATAATAATATTACTTTGATGTCCAGTTGCGGTGTTTACCACACTAACAACATTTCCATCAGCATCTGCTATCAAATTATTGACTCCACTTACAGTGGATGTATGTTTTTGAGATCCACTCAAATTATTCAAATCATTTTCTAGTTTAACATTAGATAATGTTATAATTTGTTGTTGTTGCTGCTGTTGCGAATTACAACTAGGAACTATTGATTCTTGTTTAATGTAAAATTTTTGTTGACCAACAAAACCAATTGTCGGTACTTGATTATTTTGATTTAAATAAATAGGAGTTGATGTTTGATTCGCCGAACCAATTATTTGCAATTGCTGTTGGGTTGCATTAAAAAATGCAATGGGTGTTTTAACAGTACCAGTATTATTATTATTACTACTACTACTACTACTACTACTAACTAGAGTGTTGTTACCAATAATTGTTGAGTTATTACATATAGAAACTGCAGTATTTTGCATTAAATCACTAGGTACTTCATCCTTAAATGTAGTAGTAAAAGTTTTGGCAACTCGGATCTGCCGATTGATTGGGGAAGTTGCTGGTGGCGGTGGTGGAGGTGGTGATGCTAAAATTTCATCTGGTGGTTCAATTTTAATTTCATTTTGATCACAATTAGATTTACTTGTGTCTATTTTCTTGAAAAAAGTTTCTATATTTGCTTTCTCAATTATTTTAAATTCTGAACAACCTGTAAAATTGCCAACTAAAGACTTCTTTGAATATGATTTTTTATCTAAATTTAATAATAATTCAGAAGAATAACCAATCTTGGTATCAGCCAGTAGATCAACAGCAGTACTGTCGATTGGAGAATCTAAGGCTGTTTTTTTTGTACTAATACCGCTATCAATTTCAGCAGTAGCAGCATCAACATCTGTGACATCATCATCTAAGCCGCTGCCATCAAGTATACCATTCCAAAAATTCGTAGTTTGATTTAATGTTTTTAAGTCATCAATTTGACATTCTTGTAAAATATTATCTAACATTTTTTCATTATCATTGTCATCACCTAGAGATAAATTTAATTCTGAATCACCACCACTTAAGTCACCACTATTGCTATCTGTATCTTGTGGTGTTATTATTTTCTGTTGAATAATATCATCAGCCAATAAATCATTGTATGTAAATTTCTGAGTCTCGTATAATGGTGAATTTAAAAATAAATTATCACAATTTAATACTGATGTTGGTGGTTCTGCAGACAATTGTTGAATTTCAATTTTAATTTGCTCATTATCGCAAAATTCTACCATTGGTTCATTTTCTTGCTGAACATCGTTTTGAGATGTTAACGGTGGTGGTGATGGTGGTGGCGTTTTTGGATGGAAATGTAACCATTCTTCTTGAATGTCTTTAAGGAACTCATTAAAAACTATTAAATTATTTTGTAATTGCTGTTCTTGTTGTTTTTGTTTTTGTTTATAATTTTCATCGAAATTTTTGTTGGTACTTTCATTAGAATAATGACAGATTGGTTGCTGATCTTCCGTTTTACTTTTTATTTCAAACTGTCCTGTAATATTTTCAGATCCTCCAGCTTCAGAACCCTCCTTTCGTTGCCGTTGTTGACACTCAAATTCTTGCTTTCGTTGTTGTTCTGTAAAATTTCCTGATCTCTGTTGTAAAAGTAATTTATATCTCTGATGTGATGCGTCTTCTTTTATTAAGATTTGTTGTAATTTATTTTGTGATTGCTTTTGTTGATAGTTTAGATAATTGCTACCACTACTAACACCACTGTTAGAAGTCAATTCACTAGAACCAATTACTACATCACCACCGATATTAGGATGCTCTTCTCTTGAACTTGAATTATATTTATTATTATAATTTTTATTTAATATATTACAGTGATTATATGATTCAGATGATTTTAATAAATCAAAACTAGATTCAATTTTTGTATTGATTAAATTATTTTCATTATTATTATTAATATTATCATTATTATTATTACTAACACTACTGCTATTGGGTTCAATTTTAATTAAATCATTATTAAAACTATTATTTTTATTAGGAGATTTCAATGCATGAATATAACTACTTAAACGGGCCAAATTAACATTTTCATCATCTAACAAATCAGTCATTGCTGTTGATGTTGACGTTGCTGCAGCTCCTGAAACAGTTGCTGTTGTAAAAGCCGATGATTGTTGTATTGAATCATTAAGAATTTCTTCTTTAATCTTTTGCATGTTATAACTGGTGATAGTGGTTGATAAAGAACTTGTATCAGCAGGAATAAATGTCCCTGATGATAATTTTTTTACAGACATAGAAGCTGATTCCACCAACGTCATATTATTGTAATCATTACTCATATCATCTTCTAATTTTATCACAATATTTTTATCAAATTGATTATTATTATTACATATTAAATTATTATTATTTGATTTTATTATTAAATCCGAAGATGATGATCTTTTATTATTAATCAAATCAGCAACAATTTGTTGTTGTTGTTGATCACATTTCTTATCATTAGATAAAAGCAATAATTGCTCCTGTTGCTCTTGTTCTAACAATTTTATCAAATTCAAATCAACATTATTTAAATCTAATTTTAAATTTTTATTTAAAATATAATTATTAATATTAGTAATACTATTATTATTATTAAAATTACTAATTGAATTTATATTATTATTACTATTATTATTTGAATTTATATTATTATATAAATTTAATAATTTTAATTTTTTAATAAAGTTGATTTTATTTAAATTATTTGGTTGCTGTTGTTGCTGATGTAGTTTGCTATTATAATAGCTACGACTACTACTACTACTGTTATTATTAAATTCTAATGGCTCTACTGATGAACAATAATTAAAATCTCGTGATGGATTTTCATCTAAATCAGAATCTGTATCTTGTAATAATGTTTTAATCGTTGTAGATTTTTTGAAATAATAATTATTATTATTAATATTATTTAAATTGTTATTGTAAGTATTATTATTTAGAAGATTTTCATCATTCTCGGATTTAATTTGTATTGTTGTTGTTGTTACTGTTTGGGTTGATAATTTATTTAAATTATTTTTTCTATTATTTAATAAATTATTATTAGTTAAATTATAATTATTTGTTGACTTATTCAAATTACTATTATTTATATTATTATTATTATTATTATTATTACTATTGCTAACAGAATTTATAAGTTGAGTTTTATCATTATTATTATCGATTATTGTATAATCTAATTGTGACCAAAAATCATCTAAATTTGTTGAATAACGATCTAATAGTATTCGTCCTCCACGACCAACACGACGTCTTGCAAAACCAATACAACGCGGCCTAAAAATAAATTAAAAACAAATTAAATTTAAAAATATCTTCTTTTGTTACTTTAAAAATAGTATTGTTTAAAAATTAAAATCGAAGTTTTTCCCACAATTTAAAATAAAGATTTATATGTATACACATATTTCAATCTGTTTCATACGAATAATTTCATGTACAAAAAAAAAAAGAAGAATAATTCAATTACATATTACATTAAAGTAAATAAATACATTTTACAAATATTTTCAGATAAAGACAATACAATGAAAAATATACAAATTTACTGTAAAACTTGATAAGTAATACCATTGAGTAATAATATTTATAAGAGGTGCAGGATTCATACAAGTAAATTTCAGAATTTTTTTTTTTAAATAACTCAAAAATGAGTACGATGTATTGAGTAAAAATTTTAAACACATTCTTAATTTTATTATAATTATTATCCTGCATCTCTTATAAATATTATACCTCAATGGTAATACATAAATTTGTCATCATATGTACATGTACATGTACGCACGTAAATTCCGAATCCACTTGATTCATAAAAACAATATTTTTAAGTTTTTATGTAAGAAAATTCATGTCATATTCATGAGTTTTTTTTTTAATCTACCTTCAAAATGTGTCTATTATTTTAAAAAGTTTATTAATGATAAGTGGAATGCATTAATGATAATTGGAAGGATTTAAAATATAAACTGAAAAATGACTTATTTTTAAAAACCCAGGCGAGAAATTATTTAACAATAAACCAGCCGAAAAAAATATTTTTGACAATATTTTAAATTTACCTTGGATGTCGTATTGACGTTAATGTAAAACGATACTTCGGATCACTAGATCCATTTTCATCTTTAGATTCCCATGGCCAGTTTCCATACTTTGTAAGTGGCTTAAAAATGTATTCAAATTATTCATAAAGAAAAAAATAAATTATAATCTGAAATACCTTATGATATTCACAGTTTTTGTTACGTTTAAATGCATAAAAACCTTCGTCTTCATTATCAGAATTAGGACCTCCCATACAGCTTAATGAACTGCCAGTACCAGCAGCAGTAGAAGGTAATAATCGACCACTTATTATACTGCCACTTCCACCGTCTTCATCATCAGTTTCAAGTGTCGATTCTATAGCAATAGCTATGGCAGGCGATGAGTTTTGATGTAAACTTGTTTGTAAATTATATTGTGAATGTATTGTGTGATGTTTTTCCCGGGGCATTTTATGCTTCCGTTTTTTATATTGACGTTTTTCTTTTCTAATTGTATTACTATTATTATTATTTGCTGTCATACTATCATAATCACGCTTATTTGATCCTGAAATGATACCACTACCTGCGACTATACCATTGCTACCACTATTGCTATTACCAACCATAACACCACTTCCACCCAATGTAGTATTCAGGTACTGTGATGTGTAGCTATGTAAATTTGAATGATGTCCAATTAAATTACCGCTAGAACTATTAAGAGATGATGAAGATTGGTGACCTATAACTGAACTAGTTCCTGATGTTCCCGCCGTAGCGGAAGATGAAGATTGTGTCGATGTGAGGTGTGAGTATTGATTTGAAAAAATGGGTGCGAATGCTGGCCTAAAAAGACATTATCATAAATCAATAAAAGCTGTTCAACTAGTGACAAAAGTGTTGGTAAGTATCTAGTTTAAACACCCAGATTCTTGCCAAAATGAATCTTAACATATATTTTTTCAAAATTTTATGTTATTAACAGGACACAAATTTATGTACAAAAATAAATTGATTCATATATTAAGCAATCACTTGAATGACTCTCAAGTCAACTCTCAATGAAGTGTTGCGATATTGAAAATGCAAATGTTTTACTTGGTATTGTTAAAAATAAAGTTCTTGATCTTTAGGACAACCTTACACATATTCATGTATTTCTTCTATTCCTTTACTTTTAACAGCTATGCCAGCTTTTAGAAAAGTCAAGAGATTGATATGTTTATATATCATTAGCTTCATTTCTCACATTTTTATCCATACATAATGATCAGAAATGACATCTTATCTTATTTTAAGGATAAGGTAAATATTTTTAATTTTTTGTAATATAATAACTGAGCATATTCAAGAAATGTGATAATGTGGAATAATTCGCATTTAAAATGCCTAATATGGAATAAAAGGAATTTAAATGGCTAATATGGAATAAATGGGACTTAAATGACTAACATCGAAATCACAAAGATTTTTTATATATTTTTTACCTTGAATTCTTCACTGTTGCATTAAGTTCTGATAATAAACTGCCACTAAAATCACGAGCTTGATAACGTTTTTCAAATATTTCAATTGATAAATGCAATTGTTCACGCTTAGTCTTTTCGCGTCGTTTAACCATTTCTAATAATGTTACAGCTCGACTCAAATCTCGTCTAAAAAAAAATTAAAATTATTAACATTAAATCATAAATTAACCATAATAGAATGTATGTAAACTGGGAACGCTGAGATGACTGAATTAGTGCTGTTCTTAGCTTTCAATGTTTTGCGGAATTAAAATGAAGACAAAATAAAGTCTATACATGTTTTCTAACTGGTTAAGTTGCTTAATCAGAGCTCTCCTTGATCCGCTATTCAAGCAAAACAATAAATTCAATTACAAAGTAAAAAAATCTTGCTTCATGAAAATATCTTCCAAATCTACAATTTCGTGTAAAAGGATTGCAATTCTTTAGTTACAATCCAATAATTCTATATCATCATAACGATGTTAGTTAAATAAAATTCATTACCGATATTACTAATAATTTTATAGCATTCGATAAGATAAAATTTGATATTGAATTTTTAAAGAAATTTCGTGGACATTTCATTATATATAGAACGAACAAAAATTATAAAAGCAATTATTAAAATTAGCAATAATATTTCAATAAAATTATAAATATCGTATTGTATCGAAAACTGTAATAGACTTTAAAAGGTTAAAATGCTGACCACTCCTCCATCCAAAAATCCGAAATTAATTATAAATTTTAAATGATATATAAGCCAGATAACAAAACCTCCTTGTCGATGTTTAAAGCTTACTATTAAACATTATTTTTTATATTTTCAAATTAAAATATGCCAATTAAAATCAGTTTTTTGAATTCAATATGATTCGAAGCTAATTAATTAACGATTTGATTTCATTCCACTTAATTCAATAAGAGCATATTTTTTAAACTTATGTGTATTATAACATTTTTCCTTTTGATCATCATTCTTTATCAAGGGCACAAATTATTAGAAATTTACTATCAATAACGTAATAATATTTTGAATAAGATTTAATTTTTAGAATTTTAATATTATTGGATTTCACTCAATTTAGGCTTATTTAAAATCTTTGAAGGGCGATCAAAGGAGTATAAGTCAATTTTTTACAAAAACGAAATACATACATTATTTCTTTGAAGGGCGATCATAGGAAAATAAGTAAATTTTTTGCAAAAACCAAATATATACATTATTAAATAATGTATATATTTGGTTTTTGTAAAAAATTGACTTATTTTCCTATGATCGCCCTTCAAAGAAATAATGTATGTATTTCGTTTTTGTAAAAAATTGACTTATACTCCTTTGATCGCCCTTCAAAGAAATAATAACTAATATAAGTTTATAAATCAATTCTCAGACATATTTGCATTCATTTCAAAACTTTTTTCAACCTAAAAGATTTTGTGCAGTATGAGAAAGAAAGTCGAACAAAATATTTTTTTTCAGGCCTTTGGTTTTTAATTTTCAGATTTGATACAGCTATAAGATTCTGAAATAGTTCAAAATAATTTGATGCGCTCATATCGGCGGCAACCGGATGATGGTTTCAAAATATTGGTTGTTTTAATTGTGAAAAATTTACCTTAATTTCAACATTTTTTCGTAAGAAGATTCATCATTTTTACGATTTTTTCTAGTTTGCATTTTTTCAGTTCTTCTTCTAAATGCTAGGTATGGACTATTTGCAGCATTACCGGAACGATTTTCAGTTTTTACAGACAATATCAATGGATGTTGCTAAAATATTAAAAAAAAACAAAATTAATTAGTTATGATTTCAGTTCGTCATGTTTTCATTTTTTTACTAATAAAAACAAAATCATATTAAATTAAAAGAACTAAAGCTGATAAATAGCAAGAGAAAATCAACTGGTACTAATTAACAATTATATTTGAATGAATTAGAGTTTTGTTAATTGATTTAAAGACCAGAAAAAATTAAAATAACTTAAATTTTCAAGTTATACGACTCCTTTATATTTTCGAATATTTTCTAATTCGAAAAGTAATCTTTTTCGATAAGTTTTATTATTTTAATTAATATAATAAATATTACAATAATTTACTACAAATTGATATTATTAATATATATTTTATTTTTCCAAAATCTTTAAATGCGTTTTACTCAAAACAATCTTTTTCACGAACACAATTTTTGTTTACTTTCAATATTAGATAAAAATAAATGTGATGGTAATGAAATTCTAAATTTTAACAAAACAAATAATATGTCATCTCATATCTTAAAAAAAAATTTGTACCATCTAATAATGTTGATCGTATTAAAAAAAAATTGATTTAATAAATTAGTTAAAAATAAAAAAGTATATAAAATGTCAAGCAAATACGAATCAAAAAATCATAAAAAACAATTGTGAACCAGATGTCACTACAAAAAAAAAACCTCGTCAACGACAAAATAATAACAAGTCGAAAATTCCCGAATACATACTAATGATCATATATTTTTGTTTTAATTTTCTGAATCAAATGTATATAAGGTCTGTACATGATTGATTTGACTTTTCAAATTGAGTCAACAAAAATGATGTAAAACATAGAAGTGATCAAAGAGAGTCTAAGATTTAAAAGTCTTCTTTATTTGTTTGCGTTATGAATAAATTTACAATTTCTAACGAACTTTAAAAGAGTTATGCAGTAAAAGTTATTAAAAAAATTAAATAAATATTGTAGAAAATTATTGAAAATGATTGCTATTTTTTTGTTATTTGGCTTTTCGATAATGAGAAACATACTGTTTTCAGCCTTTTATTCAACCAATAATCATAAACAGCTATACTGATTTCGTCATCTTGTTTTAATAATGCCTTAGCTTCATTTAAAGTTATCACTGTTTGTCCTGAGGATTTCTCTAACCGATCCATCATCTGTTCAAATTTCAATGGGGTTAAATCTAGGCGACGACTTTGTTGATGAACCCAAATTTCATCAGCACTATCCATATCATAATCAGGTGTATCCTGTTCTAATCCTAGTGCTAAAATAAATAAAAAAAAATGAATAATCTTTCAGTTTTTTTTTTGTTTTCAATTAAAAAAAATTTACGTTGCATGTGAATTAGTTGATGTGGCATTTTGTAATCTGCTGGGTATGTGTGATCAATGAATGTTTTATCGACTGCAAATACTTCTGGTGTTGGAATTATTAATCCTGTACAAATAGCCCGCTGTAAATGATGTTCCTAAAATGAAAAATATAATGAATAATAAAAAAAATATTTAATAATTATTGCTAATTTTATACTATTCGAAATAGCACTTATGCCATGTCCGTTAAAAAAACGAACTTTATAAAAGAATTAATTCAAAAATATTAAAAATGTTGAAACTGTTCTTGCTAATTTAAGATACCTACAACAAGAGATATAAACTTGTAAAAATTTTTAATAGGCATGTGATCGGTAAGTTGTATTTACACAACTCGTTCTAATAACAAATTTTCTTAACATGTATTGTAATCTACTATTAATGCGCAGGGCTTCGGTAAGTTGTATTTACATTCGCAAATTTAGCTCGGTAAATGGTATATTAAATGCGTCAAGACTAAGTTGAAAGAATGATTTTTCAATATTTGGCCCCAAACCCTTTGATTTTTTTTAAATGGCCGTGCCTATAAAAGATTGGGCACCACTGGAACAAATCAAAAAAATCACTACATTCGAGATTATATTAATCCTACAATCACCAAGACCAATTTCGCAAAGTGAGGGCTTAATTTCAATATTGTTGATGGGAACCATTATTTTTGATTGGCTTCGAACTTAACTTTAAACTTTACATAAAATACATTTGTAAACATTTTATTAACAAAAAGTAAGAATAGCAAATTCAAAAAAAAATCTTCAGAAACCTTGAATTTAAAGGTTTTTGAAATGACAATTTTGGAGAAAATGAAACCTTGACTTCAAGGTTTTTGCTTAAAGCCAAAACAAAAATCTTTGAAAATCAAGAGAAAAATTGAAAATTGACAGCACTTAATTTAAAATTATCCAATAAGTACTGAATTATGTTTTACCCATAAAGTTGGGCATATGCAAAGACAAAAAATAATGAACTTTGATTAAACAAAATCTAATTTACTCATAATCATAACTTTAGAAAGAATTATCCGATTTGGGTGTATTTCCAGAAGCATTCTGTAAAATTTTTCCAACTTCTATTTTGTTTAAAAGCAGTCAGAAGTATTAATGACAGAGTGATCGATTTCGTTATACATTAGATTCTTAAGGTTTTATAGGTTATTTATAGACATTTATGATAACTATAAAAATAAAATTATAAATAAACAAAAAAAAAGCAAGAGTGAATCTTTAATTAAGTTAGTACAATATGTTCTCACTAGGAAAAGTTTTGTTGTTTTAGCTAAAACTGTGTAAGTTTGTCTTCCGCAATACAAAATTTCCATACACAATAAGTAACACTAGTTTAAGATAAAACTACTAAATAAAACTAGAAAATAGAAGCAATAGGCTTATCAATTCCAAGTTCCAAACACCTGAAAATACAAAAAAAAAAACGATAAAACACAGAAAGTAGGTAACTTTCATGTCTGCAAACTGGGCTTAAACATTAAGGTTATACCTAGTCGAACTGCTTCGAATAGCTTCGACAGACTTCAGGTTACCAACCATGAATTTCGTGATTTCGCAAAAAAATAGTTTTGTTCTGTGTGTTGTATATCAGACAACGAAATAATCATGTTTAAACTGTTTAAAACTTAGCAGTGTGCTTTATTCGACTTGTTTATAATTGTATGATTTCATCTGGGAGCTTGTTTGATTTGTTTGAAAGTTGCAAAAAGCTTTTGGCTTCTGAATTGGAATTAATTTAGCTTTGAATATTATATTTATAAACAGTAATGCTGTTTATAAACAGTTCTGGTGTTTACAAGTAATTTTAATATTATTATGAATACTATGGCACATCTTTGTGAAAGCGAACACATTGTTTAATAGATTTTCATTTTCGTCCTTCACCTCTTTAAATTTTTCCCATACTTCGGACCTAGACTTTCTTTTGTCGCTGAATGTGTAAATTTTTTTGGCTAAACTACAGTTTCCTTGAACCTCTCAGAATGGGCTGAAACTTGGAGGGGGTAGAGGCGGTGCCCAAACTCCCAAAACTGAAATTAGTTCTTGAGGCAAAGGCCCCGTTTCGGAGTTTTCATACATTTTAGTATGGAAATTTTTTTGTGTGCCCGATTTGCCCTATTTTTGGGTACGTGGTAGAGGTGGTCCCTAAAATGTTAAATCCGAAACGGTTTTTGCGAGAAGGCTTCCATTTCGGAGTTATGGCCCCTTCAAAATTTTCATACGTTACTTCATACGTTTTTTAAACAGAACTTTCCAAAAAATTTAACTTTTTCCAAAAAATTTTAAAGGGCCATAACTCCGAAATGGGGGCCTTCCCGCAAAAACAGTCTCGGATTTAACATTTTAGGGACCACCTCTATTCCCTACCCAAAAATAGGGCAAATCGGGCACAAAAAAATGTTTTCCATACTAAAATGTACCTATGTAAACTTTGGGTGGCCCTATCTCAGAAACGGAGCCTTTGCCCCAAAAACTGATTTCAGTTTTGGGAGTTTGGGCACCGCCTCTACCCCCCTTCCAAGTTTCAGCTCATTATGAGATGTTCAAGGAAACTGTAGTTACGCCAATTTTTTTTTTTAATTCTCACAAATAATTGAAAAATTGGCCTATGCCATTTTAAAATTTTTATTGAAATGATTGTAAGCGGTTATGAATGTTTATAAACACAACCACTGCTTATAAATTTAGGAAATGCTTCAGTGATGCCAACTTGTCTTTGGAAAAATTCCTTAGATCTGTAAAAAAAATTTCCTAGAATTCCCTAGATTTAAAGGATTTCTAAAAAAAAATTTTTTTTAATCAAAAACACTTTATTTGAGATCATTTAGTTGCAAAATGAAAATGAAGCTTTAATCTATATAGAATAAAAAAAATTAAAATTAAAATAATTATTAAAAAACAATAAAAATCACATTAATTTTCAAAATAACATTTATACATACATATTACGGTATGTACATTTATTATTTATCGATTATTGTAGTAAAAAAATCATTCTATATTATTTTTTTTTTTAGTACAATAAAGCCAAGAAGTTTGCATTAATTTTTAACGTTCCCAATATCCAGTAAATTAAACTAATATTTATCAAGAAATACTTGACACCTACGAATAAATACTAAAGGAAGAGTAAATCCAGCTCTAGAAGGAAGTATCTCTCTTAGATATGTTAGTGAGACCAATACAGTCAACAGTACAGGGTGTTTTATATAATATCACAATATTTTTTTTTACTATTTTAGATTTTTTGTTTCCACACACCTTTGAGGTAAAAAAAATAGTTCCGATTTGCCCTTTTTTTCGCGAAGTCGGAAGCAAAAAACCCCTAGGGGAGGCAACAGCTGTCCCCCATTCAGCATAACAGCTTTCTATTTTAAACTTTTTTATACATTATGAGGGCCATATCTCTTAAACGCGAAACCATTTTTGGATTTGGAGTTTATGACGCCTTTACCCCCTCAACAAGTTTCAGCCAAATCGAGCTTGCACACGAAAACTTCACTTACGCCTAGAGAAATTTTTGGAATCCATTGACTTTATTTTGAAATAAAAATAAATTTTACACCTAACCTAATCCGATTCCTCAGACTAACATTTGATTTTAAAAAAATTAAGCTAATTACTCTGTATATTTTCTTGACTGACATTTTGGTGCACTTTTTTTTATGTCAAATATTTAAAAATATTGGAAGTAATTAGAAATCTGAAGCGAGCTAGCCGACGCGAAGATTTGAAGAACTTTAGTTTGAATAAAAGTTTAACTCGTTGATTCAAAAATTTTCAAATCAGAAAATTTAATTCGAAAATAAAAAATTAGGTATAATTATTTTTTTACTTTGAATAGGTTTTTAAATTTATGAAATATTATTTTTCGTATAAACTGGAAGCAATTTGTAAATTCCTATTTTAAACTTGAGTTGATTTTAGCCGGTTGTTTAAGTCGCTATTGCACAGATTGCTCCAATAAACTAATTTGCTCGCCAACTCAACGGCATTGTTTAAGTTTTTTTTTTTTTTGAACTGACATTTTGGTGCAAAAAAACAAATGTGAAGAATAGTTTTTTAGTACTTTTAGTGCTAGATTTAGCACTTTTTTTTCGCCCTAGCACTTTCTTTTTTTAAAAAAGTGCTAGGTGCTAATTTAGCACTTTTCTCTTAAATAGCACCTTTTTTAGCACATTTCAAGAATTCGAGTTTCTTTATTTTGTCAGTGATACTGATATATCATGTCATATCAAATATGTGATTTGAATGCCTTTTTAGACTGATGATAGTTAGTCATCTGTCTAATGCTTCGGTATTTTTTGCGTGGGTAAGATTTTTGATGGGTTTAATTTTTTTACCAGCTGTTTTTTATTGACGTTTATTGTTTTATTTACGTTTATTTTCATTTTGCACTTTTTTAGCACCAAAAATTAAAAGAAAAAATGCTTAGTTCTTTTTCTGGCACTTTTAAAAGGGAAAAAAAAAGTGCTAAGGGTGCTAAACTGGCACTTTTCAAAAGAAGCAAATGGCATCACTGATGTGAAGTACGTCAACGTTTATAGTATAAAGAAAGCAATTTCTTCATCCATATATACAACATCCTTGCTTGACACTTTTGATTGCAAACAAATTATTAAATTATTAAAAAGAATTCAAACAATATTGGACTGAAAATAAAACCCTAGATTTTGCCTTTTTTCCCTAAATTGTTAGTAAAATTCCCCAAAATTCTTTAGATTCCTTAAAATTCCTAAAGTGCCAAAAAAATCCCTAGATCTAGGGAAAAATTCCCTAAGTTGGCTTCATTGAAATGCTTACAAGCACTAAGTACGCAAAGTTTAAAAGCTTTTTCATTGCAAGTATTTTGTTTGCTTTGTGCGAATTAATTATCAGCTTACGAGCTAATGAATTGTAACGTTTAAACATTTCAAGCTTTCTTACTTCGTTTGATTTGAATTGTTTAGTTTAAAAGTATTTGTTGCTTGAATCGGTTTGATCGGTTTTTTAATAAATTATTTCGTTCTCTGTTGTATATATGTACTTGATTTGCCACAAAAAATTTTTGTGGTTTGAAAGTAGGCTCGACGCAAACCTAGAAATTTCAGTATAAAGTTTTATTGCAATTTACGAAAAAAGGGCACCTATAACCTATCGATTTACAAAAAATCTGTAAAAAAAAATCATACTTAAAAGTGTTTCAGTAAAAAATAAATTGTCAGTGTCAAAAAGTAAACGCAAGAAGCAATTTAAAATATTTTTTGAAAAATTTTGTAAATAAGCTTTTTATTATTGACTTGAGACCTCAAACCAAACCATCTTTTCTTTTATAAGTGTGTCAGTTTATTCTCCAACCTTTTTTGCAAAAATAAAAGTGAATTAATTGTTGTTTACACGAATCATCAAAGGTAAATTGAAAGATGAATACAAGAAAGAAAGGTTTTTTCGCCCCGGAAGAAATATGTGTGCTGGACAAAATGGACAAAACTGGAAAAATTAGAAAAACACAACAAACTTGAAAAGAATAACTTTATTAAATAAAAATTTTGTTTTTTGTGACAAAATACAAAATAAAAATAATGTGCCTTAACTTTGAATCGGACAAACGAAACTTGTTTGAGTTATTATGTATCATAAGCACCACAAAAAATAGACAAAATAGCAACCCTGGTTTAAAACATTTATTTACATTTGCAAAAATAGTTTGTTTTTAAATATTATCTATCAAATCGTACATTCATTCGTGGCCTAGAGAAATCGTAAATTTTAAATCCGATTTCAATTTTTAAATATTTTCTAATTTCAAAATTTACTCTTACATATAAATTTCCCTCATGATCATAATACACCAAAGATATTGTACCTATCAATAAAAGGTTTGAAGCTCTTATACTGTATTCAGTATTCCTTAAGAAATTTAAACTTCATTGTACACAAAACACATTAACAAAATAATTTTGGAGCATATACATGTACTTACCTATATCGTACAGTTTTTTTAGTTTAGTTTAGATACAAGCTTAATGCAAGCCGACTTTATTTCAATACCATTTTGTAATACATATCATTTATTATTTTTTTTTTTTGTTGTTGTTTACATATCAGTCAGGATGTTGACGTTTCAAAATTTCATACAAAGAACCTATTTACAATGCAATGTTTACGAAATTTAGCATGGGGTGACATTTAAAGCTTGTTCAGGCTTTCAGTATTTAAGATTTCAATACATTCTTCTTGAAGTTTTTAGTTACTGTTTTGGTCTTTGGATACAATGAGTTATTTACTTTTTTTTTTCATGCCCTTAATATTCGTTAGTCGGGACATTACACTTACATAGTTGTGTGATGCGAATGTAATGTGAATGCATTATACAAGAGAAGACACAAAGGTGGTATGAATAATTAGGTAAGTAGGTATCTACTATTATAATTCAAGTCGTTCAACTTGCTGTGAGCAATTTAAAAAAAATGTCTAGGTACCTATGTAATCTAAGTGGATTTTATTCGTGTAAGTTATGTACCTATGTTTAACTAGGTGCCTATGCCTACTTACTAAACTTCATGCGAAAATTAGATATGCAAGTGGTTACATATTTATCTAATCAGGTACCTGCAACAGATCTTTCTGAATCTACTCCAAGTTATGGTGTACCTACTTACCTTTCTACATTCAATTCAAAAACCCATATTCTATTCAAAATTTGATTGTGAAGCATAATAAGAAATAAGTTAACACTTTAAAGGTACCTACCCACCTAGAGTGAAAGGTATCATTACTATGCATATGCACGTATAAACCGACCAATCAGACCAGACACCAGACTCAAAAAAACTTATTTTTATTTTTGTAAATATCAAAATCAAAATATTACCGATTCTTCTTCTTTTTCCATTCCACTTGGCATTTGTGGCACTGCTCGATTGATTGCCGAATATTCCGGCAGATCTGGTAATTCTTCTGCAAAATATATCGGCATTGGCTTGGAGGGATCCAAGGGTTTGGCTCTAAATGATAATTTTGACATTTTGTTTTGTTATGTTTGTTGTTGACGAAAAATTCTTATCAATTTTTTTTTATTTTAATTCCCTTTCCTTTCCCTCCTTTTTTGTTGTTGTTAATTTTTTTTGTTGTTGATGTTGATATTGTGATTGTAATATATTGATCCTTAAAATTACCCAATTTTAATAATTTTTTTCTTTAGGGATTGGATTTGACTTGTGTAGCAGCGTGTTAAATCCGAGATAAATTTTGAAAAAAATTTACGATTTTTTATTTTAATGATATTTTTAAAATTATGTGACTTAATTTTTATTTAATTAATTAAAAATGGACAAATTTTTTTTTTTTTTGTTTTGCTTAAAAAAATCTGACAGCTTAGAACGCATGTAAATTTTTTTATTTTTGTTGTTGTTTTGATACACACACTATTTTTGTTTGTTGTGTGTTTTTGAGGTGAAATTAACTAACCAAAAAAAAAATTTTAATTGAAAGAAAAAAAAATCACGAATTCTTTTTATGAAAAATATAAAATTTTTTTTTTTGCACGGTTCCTGCCTTTCGGCTGGCCGGCTTTCAATTAAAAAAAAATCAAATTTATTAGTTTCTTAATTTTTTGCCATTTTTTTTATTTTTTATTTTTCGTTCAATAAAAAATTTAATAAAAATTATTGTGATCGAAAATTAAATTCACTGAAATGGCTTGGTTTTTTTGTTGTTTTTTCTTCCATTTTTCGTTTTTTTTTTTTTTTGTGTATTTTATTTTTGCATTTTTATATAGGTATTATATTTTAAATTCTACACATACTAGAAATAAAAAAAAAAAACTTCACCAGAGACACACCAAAAATTTTATAGTTTTTTCTCTTTTTATTTAACTCAGAAATTATATTCTTTACTCTTTTTGTTTGGCGCCAAATTCACCAAAATAACACATTCTTACACTACGGATGATTGATGGCTAGCTGGGTAAACTCACACTCTGGCAAAAAAAAAATTTTATAAAATTTTTTTTTTTTTTTTTCTACTTTTAGCTCAACACAAATGCGCGATTATCCACCACAATGTGTAGAACAAAAACTATATTTAAATAATCAATATGGCGACTATTTTCAATGTATGTTTTTATTTTTTAGTATAATTTTTTTTTTCAACACACAATACAGAAAAAAATTTTTTTTTGTATTTCTCTGCCTTTCACACACACCAAAAAAGAAAAATTTTCACAGGAAAAAATTTTTTCTTCAAGAATTTCACAATGGATGAATTCTTTTTTCTTCAATTTCAAATTTTCACCTTAAAAATATGCTTAAACATAATTATCTTATTAAAATTAATTAATTTAATTATTAAATAATAATTTTTTTTATATTTAAAGTTTTTTTATGCACTAAAATTATTAAAATTTAAATAAAAAATTGTGCAATTCAATCCACGTTCCCCGTTTTATTCACCACTTTTTCGAAACTAATGAATTTTATGGAATTTTTCTATGGTGAATTTGGCATATAAATTTCACCATTACAAATCTATTCATATTTTAAAAATAGAAATTTTTATAAAAAATTATAATCAATTTTCTTGCCAAGTATCTTAAAAATTCTATAAAATTTTAAATTTGTAGAAAAAAATTATTGAATAAAAAAATTCGTATTATTTTTAGGCAATGAATAATAATTTTTAAAAGAAATTATTCACCATTCCCATTTGGGAATTATAACATACAAAAGTACTTCTTAATCGATTTTAAAAATTATTTAATAAAATAGCTACACTCACTCAGTTATCAAATTTATCAGTTTTTTTTTTGAGGAAACCTAATATATCTTCGTTTCATTGACAATTTAAAATATGATTTCGAATGATTTTCTTTTTCTTGGAATAAATTTTAAATCGGTTTCTACCCGATCGAGTTTTTTAACTCCATATTGCAACATAATAAAAGAAGGGAGATAATATAGATTTTTATTGTTCAGTTTATTATCAAATAGGAAACAAATTTCTAAGAACGAACAATGGATAGAGTCATGAATACCTATTACAAAATAAGCATTTCAAATTTATTGTCTACCTACCTAATTCAAGGAAGCAAGTCGAAATTAATTTTTGAAAAGAGAAGAAGCGATTTAGGCCAAGAAGATATAAGTTGCATACCTAGCCCTTCTATATTTTCTTTTTAAAAATACTGTGGATTAATATTTTTTCATCTAATAATTTTAAGTAAATATATAGTTTTCCTTTTTTCTGGGAATTAGTTTTTTAAGAATTTATTTTAAGTTCACGTAAAACGAAAATTGTTATTCTAATAAGTGAGTCAGTGTGACTTTAATCATAACCCAGCTTAAATTTAAATTTTTTCACCATAATTTTGTAAACATTATAATATCCACATAATAGCTTATCTAAATAAAACGGATAACCAGCTTACTTCACTTGGAAATGATTGTACAACTTAGGTATAACAAGGAATTATATAAAAAGAAAGCTTTAATGAAGTACACAAAAATGCCAATAGGCTTCGTGTAAACGAAAGCTTGATCCACCAACTACGAGATGTCAGCTGAATCAAATATTGATGTTTTAGATTTGATGATAGATTCTAAATGATGATGATGACAGTTGTTACAACAAAAAATTGCTTGCAACCAAAGTAAGCAAAATTGAAAACCAATCATTTGATTAAAACATATTCAAGAACAAGAAATTCTGAAGGCGGTAATTTTTTTAATTAAGAATTTTTATTTTTCCAAAAATATAATTGAATTAATAATTATTAAGAATTATAATAACAATAATAACAAAAAATTTAATAACAAAAATGTATCCACAAAGTTCACAAAAACAGTTTTGGACATTCAACTCACAAGAAACTTTAAATAATTTAAGGATTCAACAAAATGAGAAGTTTATAGAAAAATTTGCACCACAAGAAGCAACCGTAATGATATACTTTAAATTTTTATCTTATGAAAATCTATCTAATTCTAATTTTTATTGATCATTTCAGGAAGAGCAAAATTTGAATTACTTTCTAACACCAGATCAAGAGCGTTTATTATTAAAACAGTATGAGTTGCATATGAGAGACTTTTGCAAACGCTTTGAACCACCAATGCCAAAATGTATTCTAGGTAAGCCTATAGGTATATAATGAATTAAAAGCGATAGGATCAAATACCTAAAATATCTGACTATATTGGATGATATTTTGATTATTTCGTTAATTCTTTAGATTCAATTAAATGTCAGGTGTAAATATAATTAAAATTGTGTTATAACTTATTACCCACTAGATCGTTGTTCCTATTTTGTTGCCTTATTCTAAAATTTACCTTTTTGTTTATTGTTTAATATCTATTTGTTTTCTATTTTTAGGTACTGCTCATCATTATTTCAAACGATTTTATTTGTATAACACACCAATGGATTATCATCCAAAAGAAGTATTGTAAATACCAACTTTTTGTTTTATTTTAACTTTTAAGCCAGTGCAACTTTGAGTGCTATGTTATTATATTTTTAGAAATGCAAAACTAAATTTATGGGTGTCTAAGATAATGTTCACAACTCTTCCAGGACTCTCAGAATCCCTATTCACCTTTTTTTTTTTGAATAAAAATGCAATATTTCGTAAACACACTTGTATTCATTCGGCTTATTTTTAATTTTATCAATTATTTTATAAATAAATAAAAAGTAAAAGTAAGTTCTTAAACATTAGACATTAGCTAGGATTAGTAATAGGAATTTTAATATAATTTATTTAATTTAATTACAATTAATAAATAAATAAACAATATTATTCTTTTAATTTTAGAGTTACTTGCGTTTATTTAGCTTGCAAGGTTGAAGAATTCAATGTGTCTATTGGTCAGTTTGTTAGTAATGTTAAAGGAGATCGAATGAAAGCAACTGGTATTATTCTATCAAATGAACTGCTACTGATGCGACAACTTAACTATTATCTTACAGTTCATAATCCATACAGGCCTGTAGAGGGTTTTTTGATAGATATTAAAGTAATAAAACACAATTTTTTCCACTTGTTTTGAATTAAATTTTTTTTTTTTTTTATAGACCAGAACACAGCTTTTAAATCCTGATCGTCTTCGTTTTGGAATTGATGAATTCTTAGACAAAACATTTTTAACCGATGCCTGTTTACTGTACTCACCCTCGCAAGTAAGCTTTTTTAAATGCTAATTAAAATTTCATTTAACACTAACTTATTCATATTTATTAAAATATTCAAATAATTGAACTCTATGTTCTGATGAATGTTTTTTGGAATGTGATCACATATTTTCAATTTCTTATGTTAACACCTTTGCCCAAACAATTCGGCCGCTGTTAGATATAATTATTCTTGCATAAATAAAAAAATTTACTCAAATTTTCTAATTCGATCATTTGATCGGCTAAAATTAAATTCAAATCATCCAATTCCATGCTGAGATGAACGTTTTATGTAATTTGATAGTTTTCAATTTTTTGCGTTAACACAGTGCTTCCCCTTGTAATTTTGCTAAATAATTATACAATCATTAATTAATAAATCAAAGCCAAACTAAAATTAAAAGTAAATGCAATTAATGCATTTATTTTACAATGTATATTATATATGTATATTCATTATATATACATATATCTGACATATATAAATAAAGTATTAATATATAATAAGATAAAAACAAAAAATTATATTTTTTTTTTTGTAGATTGCATTAGCTGCTGTTTTACATGCGGCCAGCAAAGAACAAGAAAATTTAGATAGTTATGTCACCGAGAGCTTATTTGTCAATGCGAAAGATAAATTAGCTGGATTAATAGATTCTGTTCGAAGTAAATTGTCAAAATATTCATAAATAAAAAATATGCAGATTAATGTTAATTTAATTTTAATTTTAGAAATTCGTGGAATGGTTAAAAATTTACAAAGTCTGCCACGAGATCAAGTAAAAATCATTGATAAAAAATTGGAAAGATGTCGGAATCAAGAAAACAATCCTGATAGTCAAATGTGAGTTTTTTAATAATAAATTTTAAATAAGGTATTGTACTTTTAATATAATAATACAATTTATGTTTTATTTTTGTATAAATAATTATTGAATAGTGGCGTTACTTCGTTTTTGTAGTTTATAAAAAAAAACAATCATTGGAAGAACTAAACCTTGCTATATCTAAAAGATCTAATTTTATTTTTTCCTAATTAAAAAAATAAAAATTTTGAATTGATTGAACACAATTAATTTTTTATTTTAGCTATAAACAGAAAATGAGAAAAATGCTCGATGAAGATGACGATATTGAGATTATTTCGGATGACACTAGTTTTAATGTTATTAATTCCAGTGCAGATTTATCTATGAATATTACTCAAATGTAATATGAATGTTGTAAATTTGTAATTAATTGTTTTATATTAAAAAAAATTTAGATATATAAATACATTTTTTTATTTCAAATACCTTTGTTTTTTATTCAGTTAGAATTACGTTTCGATTCGACGTCGAAATAACGGAAGGGTGTCTTAAGATAAAAAGAAATAGCATAGGTTTATGGTAAGTTAGTTTATTAAAAATAATAAAATAAATTTAGTTTGAATCCTTTTTTTCTTTGTTTTCTCCCAACCCAATTTCTTGCCCACTTCGAGCACGATTAAAATATGTATATTTTTAAGAAATTGAATATTTTTGCAAAGAGTATGTTGAAGTTGTACCCGATCTAAAAATAATTTTTTTATTTGGAAATTTCCATCATTTTCATTATCATCATTGAAAATTCTATCAATATTTCATTTAATTAAATAAATTCTTGTTAGAAATGGCTACTGGGCATGAGGATGATAAAAAAAAAATACAATCAAATTTAGACTCACTTTTTAAAAGCTATTCAAACTATTTTACTAATCCTCTAGATTCGAACGAAAAAGAAATTTATGATGGAATAACTTTAAGTCAAATGGATTTTTGGTTTGATAAAGCAAAATTACTCAAAGTTCACTTCACCGGAACTGATACTGGATTAATGTATTTGAAATATGGGTAGGATTATAAATCTATGTAATCTTAGATGTTTATAAAGTCTAAGTTTATTTTTGTTTTAGCAAATGGAGATTAAATTTTGAAGAATTTTTAGGATTTTTAATGGAACTGTCACAAACAAAAGGTATTGACCTGGAAATGATAAAACGTGAATTGCTGGCAGTTGGCCCTCCATCTGAAGGTTGAACTTGAGTTTTAGATAAATTAAAACAACATTTGTTTTTTGTTTGCTAGTAATAATCAAAATCAGCTGTTTTAATTAAAAATTATTTACCTTGAAAAGTATATTCACTCTTACTCATGAACTTAAAAAAACTGATTTGGGTTCGGTTCACTTTAATTAAGGTATTTATTTATTCATTGTTACTTTTGATTTTTTCTTAATAAACATTGAATACCAACATCGTTTTCTCACACTTTGTAATTAAATCGTTGTTGTTCGTAGATTTCAAAAATAATTAGAGAAAAAAAATGAGTCGAAGAATCGACAAAGAAAAAAATTAAAAACAAAACCAAAATGGGTATCCAATGATAAAAATTAAAAAGCAACATTTTCAATGTTCCTACTGTTTTAGCTTGATATATTAAATTTATTGTACCTACTGCGATTCATAATGGTATAAAAATTACGCGCGTACAATATTTAAGTATGTCGACACATAAAATCAAAGTTCGATAATTAAAACAAAATTCTATTGCACTGTTCCTAAATATTAAGATAAAAAAAAATTTATCGATTTAATTGCTGTTCAAAAATTTTTTAATTGGCTCTTTTCTCGGGTATATGAAGTTAGTAAAACAATCTGCTGAGTTTTAGTAATTTAAAATATTTTACTACTTTTCACTTTTTTTAAATTAAAAAATTACTTATGTTTACTTTTTTGGGGATTTTATTCGCATCCTATTCCTTAACTTCTTCTTCTTCTTCTGCAGCTTGTAATGCTGTGCCATATCTTGTGTATCTCAAGATCAAGAACAAATAAAATATTTATAATGATGATTTCAAATTTTGTATATGCAAATTGATAGTCTATGTTATTTGGCACTATAAAGCACTATATTTCCATAAAACTGTTCTTGATAACATCAATCTTTATGTTACCTCTTTATGTTACCTATTAACACACACCTACAATTGTTCTTTAACTCTTGTATTGTTGCTTATATCAACAATTTTTTCTTCCATTTCTACATGTTCTCATCACTAAAATAATAATTATGTCATTATTTAATTTAACATCATATTTTATTTATATCTATATCTTAATTCAACACTCTTATGTAGAGTTAATTATTTTTGATTTAGGGGAAAACCTCGGGGGAAAACAAAATTTAGTAAATTCTTTTGTCGCAGTAATATTAAAAAAATGATGTTTTATTTAAATATTAAAAAGAAAGATGATGATGATATTAATATTTAGAATCAATTTTTGTACGTTAATTAAGCCTTTGATTTTTCTTAATCTTAAATTTATTATTTTATTTATTCTGTATGCACAGGTATTTATCCAAAAAAAATTTCCAGATTGTTTGAAGTTTCAATCTATTTTCAAATGCTTATTATGATAGAAAAAGCCTTTTTTTATTATTTATTTATTTTAATATTTTATTTTTTTTTTTCGCTCTTATAATATTATTTATATTTCATATAAATTAAAAAAAAAAACATTATTATTATATATGTATATGTTTTTAGTTATAACAATTTTTTTTTTTTTTTCATATTTTCTAATTTAATTTGACTTTAATAATTCAACATATAATTATATATATATAGATTTAGAAATTGAATAATAATTTCATAGTTTTATAAATTAATTAATTTTTTTTTTGTCTATTGAGTTTAAATTAAACTTTATTAGCTTATAATAATAATTTTTTTATTTCAAAATATTTGTTTTGGCCTTGAATTTTCTATTTAAATTTTACAATACTTTATTATGTGGCTTAGTTTTTATTTAATTTCATTGAATAGGTAGGTATATTATGTATTTAATTGTTTCGCAAAGCATTGGGCACTTTAAAAGATAATTTATTGTAAATTATTATTTAGTTTAAAAATTCTGTAAAAAATGAAATTCATTTCATTTGAAAGTTTTTCAACGATTGATTTTAAGTAATAATTATAAATTAAGGATGATTATGTCAGATTAATGATAATTAGAGCTTAAATTTTAAAATTCTGTTATTCCTTATAAGGGTGTAAAAAGAAAAAAAAATTTATAATAATTATATATAATTATGACTTCGTTAAAAATTTATAAATTCAAAGATATAAAAATTTAATTGATAATAATTTGGGAAAAAAAATATCTCGAAAACGATTATAAAACAACACATTAATTAACACTTTATCGAATTCCCTCATAAAAAAATGCCTTATTCCCACAATTGCCGCCACATGATAAGTTTTGTATATTTTCTTCGTTTTTCATTAGGTCTCCTGAATTTTCTTATGTAATATGTCTTATTTTAAATATGTTAGACAACTTAGGTATCGCTACAATAAGCACAATTTCCGAGCTTATTATAAACCATACATTTTTAATAAATTATTTTAAATTAAATCGTTACATAAGAATAATTATTTTGCATACAATTTATATGTGTTTTTTTTTTTCAATAACGTATTTATAATTTTAAATTTAAAACAACTAAAATTATTTGTTTTAGTCTTTTAGGTAATTTAAGAAAATTATTTTTTTTATATTGAAACCAAAAAAAATAAAACATTTTTGTGGGAATCTTTTATTATATTATTATTACTTTTATGGGACAGCATAACTATTATTATTGTTATTCAAGGATAATGGAAATTATATTGCCATAAAAATAAATGGTTTTAAAATCAAAAATAATTTTTTTTTTGGAAAACCATCGTTAAACTTCTAACTGATTAATTTTCGTGGTTATTGATGTCAGTTATTGAAAAGAAGTAGATTTAAATAAAAGATACAGTGTCTGATTTCTCAATGAATTCAAAATAACGCTTAAGCTAAGATATATCGCGATATTTGATTAAAATTTTAGTTTAAGTATAAAAATATGTCTGTAATATTATTTTTCTTAGAATAAACATAACAAAAACATACACAATGTATGTTTGAAATATTATTATTTTATTATTCTAATCTAAGTTTAAAATAAATTCAGAGAAAAATTCTACTCTTAAAACTATAAATATTAATTTAATTTTACATCTTTAGAACTAGAAATGATTAACAGACAGACATTAAGAGATGACTATTTGATATAAAAAAAAAATTTTTCTTTATAAATTAAATTATTCATACTTAGATTAAAAAAGGTTTAAAATAGTTCTGCTTTCCTTCAAAAGAAAATTAATCATTGAATTTATTTATATATTGATTTCATAATAAATAATTAATTTTTTACTAAATTTTTAACATTAATGAAAATTTTCAGATATTATTTTATTGCATGAAGCGCATAAAGCTTTTTCAAAACTAAAAATAAGTGATCGTAGCTGCTTCGATGCTAGAATTATTCCAATTATTATGTAATCTCAAATGAAGCCATTGCAAATAATATGTATTAAGTTATATATATTTTTTTATGTTAGGTACAAGTTAAATGAAGAAATAAAAACAAAATTATTTTTTAATTTTAATTATGTTTATAAGTTCTTTTGAATTTTGAATTAAGGACCTAACAAAAAATAGACAAGACAAGTCTTAGTAGTGAAGTTGATACAAAATTATTCTAATTCAGGATTAGAATAATAAATGTTAATTTGTTTTTTTTTTTTAACATTGAAATTGAAATCATCAAAAATTTACATTGGAAATGGAATTCTATGAAGTGATTGATTGATTCAAAGATATTCCAAAAATGCTATTTATTATTTTTGAGCAATAATATAGCAATCAGAAGCTTTTTTAAATTTTTTTATTTTATTAATGCCAAAATTTTGAATATTAAAAATAATGATAGATAGCTTTTCATTTACGATCGAAAATGTAAAAATATTTCGTTGCTAAAAATTTTCTTTTTTTTTTTATACTTTAGTTAATTTCTAAATTAATAAGTTTCAAAGTTAAAAGCATAATAATAATTTTTTTTTTTAAGTTTTTTTTAATGTCTGTCAAATTTTTAACTTAAAAAGCGTATAATATTTGAATAAAGAGAAAATGTTTGTAAGAATAAAGAGAGAAAAATTTATAATACAATAATTTTACGCCTAATAAAATAAATTGATTTCGATCGATTTATAATTTGTGATATGCCACTTTTTTTTTTTTATTAAAAGCTTATTATATAAAATGTAAACAAACATTATTTGTATTATGAAAAACTAACAATATGTAATTAAAATTCTATAAAATACTAATATGTAATATAAAATTAATTTGTTTTCTATGAATCAAAAATGATTTTATATATAATATTAAGATAATATTTATAATAATATCAATTTATTTTATTATTTTTATTAGCCTAATTTTTTTTTTTTTTTGTAACATTTAAAATTAATTATAATGTTTTAAAAATGTAAATTTGATTTTTACAAAATTATTTATTTTTATCTATTTATTTTTTTTAATAGAAATCTTCATTAACTGCATTTTACAATGGTACACGATGAAAAAATTTTAACAGACAGTGGTTCACATGTGAAAAAGCACTTAGACTTTGTTTGAAAAAAATTGCCTTCATTTTTTTTTTTCTGACACTAATTAAAATAAAAATTATAATTTGAAAATCATAAAGTATATGCAGGTTCTATATATAGGGTTTTTTTTTTTAACTAATTGGGATTTTAAGGCCAGCTTAAATCAAAATTTATTGAATATTTATTAAGTCGGAATTATTTATTTTATTTAAATTAGAGATCGAATATATTGTTCTTATTGTTCTCCCATTACTATATTTTTAGAGAAACATAATCTGTTCCATTGGAATTTACCCATATTATATATTTTGGTGTCTGTCTGAATTAAGTTAAAAATAAAATAATTATTTTAATGACGTCAATGTGGTTTTTTTAAAAAATACTCTATGTATATAATGAAATTAAATTCCAAATAATACGAAGTATACTCCTTTACATGACTTAACTTCTTTTTTTTTTAATTATTTAATTTAAATTTAAACGTTTTTCTACAAGATATAATGATGAAAATGATGTGCCCTGAAGAAACAAGTGATGTCATATTTACTTTTTTTTATACATACATATTTAAATACATTATGTATATATATGCAGGCCTTATTCTATTAAAATAAGCTTTTATGTAATGCATGTAAACAGTACATAATATTATGTACATTTATGTTTTTTTTTTGATGAAAACATGGCCTTTTGGAAAAAAATTTCATTTTCAGAAACGGCTCGATTATTAATTAAAAGTAAAATTAAAAGCAAAAAAAAAGTAAAAAATTTTTGATATTTTTGTAAGTATAGTTATTAGGCATTTTATTATAATTTTATAATTATATAAATTTATTGAAGAGCACCAAAAAAAAATGTATATAAAAAATTTTGGCAAGCTGTTTCTGAAAATTTTAATTAGAATAAAAGCTAACAGCTACGTTAGCAATTTTTCAAAAACTTTTGCAATTTTTTGATTTTTTGCCTTATTTGCAAAAACATAAGAAATAAATATTTAATACTTATTTTTTTTTTTTTTTCGTTTTTTGTGAACATTGTGAAAATAAAAATATAATATTTATTTTTGTGTAAATGTTTTTTTTTTTAATATATAAAAATATTGTGTTTTTCTTATTTTCACAAAAGTTCACAAAATCAAAAAAAATTTTTTTAGCGTTTTATTTTTGTAATTACTTTAAATAATAAAAATAGCTTCTTGAATGCATATTTTTATAGTGCTTTTTTATATTGTGAGGAATATATATATTTTGTTATCATTATTTTGTTATAATATTAATTTATTATTTATTATTTATTTAGTTTTTTCCCATATATATTCAATTATGTCAAAGATTCGTTCCTATAATTTTTAAAATACCAATAAATCATGTGAACAGAAAAAAAACTATCGCCGCTCTAATATATATCAATGGCTTTCAACAATTTAATAATATTTATTTATATTTTTTTAAATTAAATTTTTATCTAAAATTTATGTAGGTATAACAAATCTATAATTTCTAAGGGATTAATTAAGGAGAAAAGTTTTTTTTTTTTTTTTGGAAATTTAAATAGAAATTTTTATATAACATAAAAGTATAATTAGGTATATATATATATAAATAATAAGGAAAAATTAATTTAATTTAAAAATTTAAATTGAGAAAACTTCTATAAATTGTATTCTTCATTCATATAAACTTCAAATAAACAAAAAAAAAGGGTAACATAAATTAAAACAATATCTATCTGTGTGTCCAGAAATCAAAATAGTTTAAGTCTGAAAACTTAAAATCATAAAAATCTTATGAAATTATGATTTTAAATACTGTATTTATATTGAGGGGGAGGGGGGGGAGAGCAATTGTAATAAATTGTTCAATATTAATGTTAGGGTTAGAAAAGTTGGTAACTAAATAAAGTTAAGTTCGTAAACTATTTGTGTTGTTATGTAAGAAGAATAAATAATTTTCTAAGCAATATCATTAAGTCAAAAAGTTGTGAAACTGAATAGACGAAGAATGCAGGAATGAGATGTTTCTAGTTAAGTAAGATGAACACATTTATTTATGTATGTAAAATAATGAAAAAAATCCAATTTTTTTTAATAATACATTAATACAGGTGAAATTAAATTTTTATTACAATAGTACATAAATAACAATATATAATTTAATAATTTTAATTTTTTTCGTAATAAAACATTATGGTCAATTAATTAGTAAGATTGTAAAAAGTCATGTTGCAGTAATAAGTCTTTTAGAAAAATTATAAAAAATAAAATTAACTTTTTTTTAAGGAATTTTTATATATGTACAGGCAGATCATAAACATAATATTTTCTTTAATACCTACGTATGTCGTCAAGTGAATTACATTTTTTATTTTTATTTTTTCTAAAATAATATAATGTAATTCAAATTCATTTAAAATGTATTAAATGGGTGCAATAGCATAATATTATTTATTACATTTGTAATTCTACATAGTGTACAAATGAAATTCAATTATTGCTTTATAAAATTTCAAACAAAAACATGCAAACTTTTCTATATCAAATATAATTTTGTATTGCCATAAAGTGCCACTCTTGAGCGTGTTTTATGATTTTTTTTAAAAACTATAAATACTATAACTAAATGTATACATAACTATGAAGGAGCAATAGGAATTTTATTAATAATTTTAATTATAAATTAATAAAAGAGAAGTAAAGTATGTTTCACGCAATTCAGGCGTTATAAACTGGTTGGAATTTTAAATTTATTAAAAAAAAAAAATTAGCATTATCACTATATACAACAGGCTTACCATACCAAAAAGTTTTTAATATACTTCATATTCATTATTACTCCGTAAATAAATTTATCAAATCTTCTTATTAACAATCCAAACCTAGTAGTTATTAATAAAAGAACTTGGTCAAATTTAATTATTATTAAATCAATAAAATAAAAACATAATGATAAAAGGCAAAAATTGAATGATGATCAGTTAAGATGATTGAATTAGTCGGCGAATTTATCATGATTCTGCATTTTAACTTTTCAAAATAATATTTTTAATTTTTTTTTATTGTTAGCTTACTGCTTTCGATACTAAAAATTGTCAAATTTATTTTTTTTTTCAATTATATATTATGCAAAACAAGATCATATCTATGTACATGAACTATATTCTTTTGTTAAATGTATTTTAATATTTTCTGAATGATAATACAGAATATTGTTATTAGTTGTTAGAAAGAACCATTCAATATTATAATCTCAATCATATAATGTTAATAAATATTAATCATTGAATTAAGTGTGGCATATTGATGTAAAGTAAAAAAAAATCGAACACTATAGGCGTCATTTTCAATTTCAACTTGTTGGTTAACAATAAACATATTTTCAACATCTGTTAATAATTCTAACAAAATTCATTTCCAGATTTATTAATTTTTATTTAGATAATATTTAGATATATTATTATTGAAAATATGAAGATGATTGATGAAGAATAAAAGCGTATTATGAATATTAGAATTAAATGTGGGAAAATAAAAATCTAGAAACCTACAATCTCAGAGAAAAGATGATGAAAATTGTAAAGTATAAATATCAATAAAATCATTAATAAAAAAAAAAATAAACTTATTATTCTAATAATATATTATTCTATTTATTTTGTTCATGAATTTGAATTTTCAGCATCAAGATCTAAAAAGATATTTAAAAATGAAAAAATTAATATTTAAAAAAAAGACTGTAACAAAATCTATGTTTTAATGATTTCAGAACAAGCAGATAAATGATATTATGATATTTATACTTTAATTGAAATTATAAACAGTTGACTGATAAATTTTTGAAAATGAAAACAAAATGATTTCTTCATATTATTTTTTTTTTATTAATGTATTTTTCCCATTTTTTTTTTCTCAATATATTTTATTTTATTTTTTATTTTTTTTTATTTAAATATACTTTCAAAACAAATACATTTTTTGCTAAACTTTTATATATATGTAGTTGATTTAATATAAATATATTATGTAAAAAAAAAATATTTTAATTACACATTAATAAATAATTAAATATTTATTTTAAATACAATTATATACTTTTATTGGACGTTAAATATTTCAGTTTATATTGTTTATTTTTCATTGAATATTTTACCATTACATGAAATTTTTTTTAAGACGAATGTTAGTATTTCGAGAGATTTTATAATGTGTGTAAGATCACTGGTATAATAGTTATTAGTACAGCGATAAGAAAACCATTATGTTACCAATTGTTTTGAATTCGCATAAAAGCATTCAGTAAATAGCGTAAACATTTTTTTTTAACATAAATATAAAAAATTATATTATTGATAAAAAAAAAAATTATTTATTATATTAGAGGTTATCATTATAAATCAGGCTTGAGATAAAGTTAATTAAAGAAAAAAAAATATTTAGTAAAGTTATTTAGGTAAGAAAAGAATCGAATATAAAAGAAATACCATAACATCTCACATGACATGGTTTTCATTGTAAGAATGCTAATAAATCTAATTTTTTTTTTTTCAATGTATGTAATGGTAAAAAAAAAAAAATTAATTTCGTAATTAAATATATATATTTATATATATATATATATTTTTTTTATCATTTTTATTTTTATTTTGTATACACAGTACACGGATATCTGCAATAAAAATAGTTAATAATAATATAATTATTTTTTTTATTTTTCATCTTTTTAAGTATTTTTTACTATGTATTCTTTTTCACAACTCTAGTTTTTTTTTTTTTTTTTTTTTTTAATTTTTATTTCATAAAATTAATTTTAATTTTTATTCTATAAAATCAAAAATTTAAATGTCAAACTATCTAATATTGATAAAAATTATTAAAACTTAATAATTAAAAATGATAGGCTATAATAAAGATTTTGAGAATTTAGTCTTTTTTTAATGAAGTCTTTTGTGGAGATTTTTTGACTTTTTTGTACATTATGTATATTGAAGAAAAAATACATTTAGGAGTTAAAAAGAATTAATATTTAAATATATTTAGATACAAGATGATGGTCAGCATCTATTATCGGGCTACCCATCCAAGGAGCTGCCTCACAAGTCGAAAGACGTAAATATATTTAGATAGAAGCTGTTCCCATAAGAACTTTACATTCACGGCATAATATTATTAAACTATGTAGAAATCAGATTTCGTTGATATAATTTTTGTTTAAAATTTTTTTGAAATTTTAAAAAATTAGAAAATTCTAAATGAAAATTATAGAGAGATTCACTCTAATTTTAATTCTTTTAAATATTGAAAATTAAATTTTGCTACAAAAATTTTAATATAGCTATTCTATTATGATTTTTACAAAATTAATTAAAAATTCACATTATACGAAACCATTTATTTTATTTAATAAGGGGATCAGACGATAAACAATAATTATTAAACACAACAAGAAAATTAATTTAAATTATCTTTAATTTTTTTTTTATGCAAAATTTTATTTAGTTTATGTTTTTTTATATTTTTTATATTATTTTTGGTTTTTAATATTAATTGCAGATTTTTTAACTTTCCTACAAGCATATAAATAATATAATGTAGATATTTTTAATAAAGCTTTTAAATTTTATATTTAAGTTTATTATTATTAGTTGATGTTATATATATATATCATGATAATTATTATATCGATAATATTAAATTGAGCATCACAAAAAAATAACTCAGAAAAAAATTAATAATAAATAAATTAATAAATTGGAGAAAAGATTTCATGATACAAAAAAAATTATTTAACAAAAAAAATTTATTACAATTCAGAAACTTTGCCATCTTTTTTTTTTATTTTGATGATTTTTAAAATCGAACGAAAAATCTGAAATATTTTTACACGAATATTAAATAATGGTATTAAGGTTTTTTTTCCAATGTATAAATTTTTTTGTGATACTATAAATTTTATTTAAACTAAAATATTACATAATTTTATTAATTATTTTATTTTAATTTTTTTTCTTTTAACTTTTCTGATATATATATATTTATATATTTATTTTGTTTAAGAAATTGAACATTTAATTATATTTAATTTCTTTTTATTATATTTCAAAAATTTAGAAATTCATTAGATAAGTCTTATATTAGAGCAGAGAGATGCAAATCGATGAATTTATTGATTTTAATATAATTTGTATACATACTTTTTTATTTGTTATTTCAATTTTATTAAATCAAATTTATTTTAAATAGTATTTGATCCAAACTTAAATTCCAACATATTCTTCGACTTACATCTGCATATTGTGAGTTAGTTACAACTAGGCAAAAAAAAAAAAATTGTTCTCAATATATTTTTAGTTTTTTTAGATTTTTCGGTTAGAGGATTTTCAATGGAATTAATGTTAAATAAATTATCTGCAAGTTATAAAGAATAAGTGATTTTAATGTACTTATTTAAATAAATTATACAGTGATTTCTCGAATGCTTAAATTAACAGGTCTCTGGAATGTTATGTTCTTCAGACATCTAAACTACTTTTACTGCACTTAGAAATTATTTTACATTAATTATGTTAATTATTTTTACTTAAAAATTTCAATGATATGAATTGTTTTTGTAAGTATGTTATGTATGTTTTCTACTGATGATGGTAATTTTTTTTTCATATTAATTTCGTTAAAATGTCAATCATTTATTTATGGTATCAGGAATGTTCCAAGAAACATAATTACCAGAAAAATAATTCTTTGAAATATAGTTGTTATTTTGCGAATTATTTTTCTAGAAATTGTTTTTCTGGGAATTCTTTTGCTGTGAATTGTTTTTGGAAGAGTCCTAGAACCATAATTTATCTAAAAAGTTCAACAAAAATAAATAACTCAATTATAAATGTTATATTTTTCCAATGTATTATTTAATTATCTAAAAATATGTTATGTAAATATGAGATGATTTTTTTCTTATTCTTGAAATGTTGTTAAATATGTTTAAAGCTTTTGTCATTTATTTAGAAAACATTATTATTTTTTTTTTAAATCATTTTTTGGAAAAAATTAACAAAAATTTACAATAACAATGTTTTATGTGAAAAAATAATTTTTTATGTTCATTTATCGATGGCTCCATAAATAAAATTATGGTGAAAATTTAATATTCAATTCTTTTTCCTATGTTTTATTGCAGTTATAGATCTGTTACTATATAACAATTGTATTCAATAATTTTAATATTAACTTATTCGCGCTATTATAGTATCCTGAATATAATTTTTTTTTTTTGTATTTACTATAAGTTATATTATTAAGCTAAGTTTTGCAGATGATAATAACGACGGAAAAAAATTAATTTACCGAAATTATGAACTATAACATTCATGAATTCATGATATTAAACTTTTACTTCATTAATATTAAAAGCTTCATGTTTTATGGTCTCAGTTATAAGTATGTACATTGTACAATTATATAACAAATTAGATTATGACATAAGTAATCACTATACTGAAAATCTTAAAATGATTCAACTAAAAATTATATATTTATTAAAACATTTCGAATTCTAACCATAGCAACGCTTTAAGTTGAGAAAGCTCCTTATAATTATGTTTTTTTAATTAATGATATATATATTAAATAATTTTAATGATAATATAATAGGTCTATTAGAGATTTGAAAAACTAAATAAAATACAAATGAGTTTATTTAAAATAAATAAATTATTAGATAACTGCTCTTTAAAAATATAATATATTAATAATGCGAAACTTTCTTTATCAATTCATATAAATATATAACTTAGCCTTATAGAAGAAATAAATCTAATATTATCTAAATCTATAAATTAGAAGTAAAAAACTAGAGTATATAATAACTAATTCCAAAAAAAAAAAAAAAACTAATAGAAACTTATTTTCATTATAATTTTTTTTTAATTAATTATTCTGAAAAATATTTGTTCCTCTAAAAAATCATGCTTTTAAACAACATGCAAGTGTTTTTTTTCAGTACATTTCATTTAGATTTTGAATATAGAAGAACTTATATGAAAATATCTTTTACTCCTTCCTTAAATATGAAAACAATAATAAAATAACACGAAAAATATTACAAAAAATCAACAAAATTGTAAGAAATTTCGGGAATTCATTCTTAAATTTTTTTTCTTCTCTGATTTGAGTGATTTTATATTTGAAAGTTTTACATATCAATAAAAACATTCCCTTCCCCTATAAAAAGAAAATTCATTTTTTTTTGTGTGGAATGTAATTAATATTTTTTCAATTGGTACTTTTTTAAGTCTTATATTTTTTTTTATTTTTTTCAAAAATAATATAAAAATTTTAATAACATTTTTTAGAATTTTTATTTTTTTAAATTCAAAAGAAATTCAATAAGATCGATCGTAATAATGACTTTTGTTCGCTTTGATTTGCTTAATATGTTTGTTATGACATGTTTAATTTAATATATAAGTAATGTTTATGTTTTATTATCACACTTGAGTTCGGGTCTTTCAATGACTTAAAAAAAAATAAAAATTACCAATAAACAGTTATTTATATGTAATTTAATTAAGATTGACTTATGTTTAATTGAGTGGAAATATTTGAAATTTTTTTTTTTAGATAAAAGCGAACCATTATTCTGTTTTTGTGTTTATTTATTTATTTTTTGAGAATGAACTAATGATGATAAATATAATATGATAGTCGTTAATAACTTTACTAGCATTTACAAATTAACAAAAATATATAGAATTAAAGTTTTCAAACAAAATTTTTTTTTTTAATATTTTAAATAAATAAAGTAGAAAAAATTTTTTTTTAACTTATATCTTGCAAATGTAGGAGTGTGTTTAATTTTAATTGGGTAATAGCTATGATAGTTAAACATGTAAATATAATTAGTTTATAACCATCGATATTATTAAATAAGCGATTACTGTTATTACACATATCTTCCTCACAAAAGCACATATGTCCATTGCCTGAACTTTCCATCATGCACACATGATCAACCATAAATAAATTAATTTGTAATTGAGATGTACACATACGCCTGACGACCTCATAAGCTGTAATTAAAAAAGAAAAAAAATTGCGTTGTTTTTTAATGTTTTTTAGTTAATTACTAAAAAAAACCTAGAATTATTATATTAAAATTTGTTTACTTATCTTGTATATTTGACAGTTTGTCTATACTATATATTTAATTAATACTTACGTGATCTTGAATGTCGCACCATTTTAACACAACAACCGTTGCAAGTCATTAATGGTGGTTGATCTCTTGGTAATGCTGTATAATTGAATGGGTCCTTGCATCTTGCGTCCGTCCATGAGTCACACTCGTAACAATAAATCGATCGAGCTATATTTTAATATTTAGCCGTTGTTTTTGTTTTGAATTAAAATGTAAAAAAAATAACATATATTAGAAAAAGAAGTGGTTATCTTAAAATAATGTTTATAAAAAAAAAAATGATTTGATCATGTTGCCAAAATTTTCGGTTAATTCAATTATGAATTGAGCTTTATGATAAAAATATGTGTTTCATGTTTTTGATTCGTATAGTTGTGATGTAATGATTGATAACTTAACTCATTGTTATTGAAAATTCTGGCATCATTTCAAAAAAAAAAAAAAAACTAAAAAAAAACACAATTTATAAAAATATAAAAACATAAGCTTTTTTATTTAAAATTTATTGTTTTTTTTTTTTAATTAATTAACAAGGATTTTTAAATACACATATGGTTTTGATCATAATGAAAGCATGTTTTATGTTATATATCTAAACAGCGCTGTTTTTCAACGAAAATAAAAAAAAATAAATGTAAAGTGAACACAAAATTAATTTTTCTCTCTGGAATTGAATCAAATTCAGGCAGCCGCTAAGCTTTTTTTTTTAATACTCTGAAACATTAATATGATTTTTTTGATTTTAATAAAATTACATAAATGAATCTGCAGTAAGAGGCTTCTTATTAACGATTAAGATAATTTAGCTAATTTCAATGAAAGAAGTGTCTATGTATAATAATTTTTTAATTGAAAAAAATTTGAAAAGACTTAAAATTAATTTAATCAAATATTTAAAAAAGTTTATTTTATTTTTTAAGCATTAAGTAAATTGTTTATTTTTTTACCTTTAGTTCGTATATTTCTTAATTTCAGAGACTGTTTATCATAAATTTATAAAAATCAATCTTACAGTAAGAAGCACTAAGACTACATATTCAATATGTTTATGTAATATACACTCGTAAAGAACTTATAATTCACACAGTACAGCTTCTTTTGCATTATCTGACTATCTATAAAAAAAAAACTTGAAACATTATATCCTATTTTTCAATTTTTCGAGTGATAATCCAGCCAGCATATTTAAGTTTAGCATAATATTTATGTTTACAAATTTATTATTATATATTTATATTAAATTTAATGATCTTTTAATTATTTGGGTAGTCAGAGAAAATTTTTCTTATCTCTCCAGTAATACATAATAAATCTAAATAATAATTTATTTGCATGAAAAAGTCCGTAAATTTTTCAAAATGAAAGTTGAGCTGATATACTTTTAACAATTTTTTGTTGCTAATTTTTCTACAAGTCTTTTAATGTTCTTATATCGATAATGGTAGAGAGAAATTAATGAAGGCTGAATTTCAATCAGAGCAAAGAATAGATTTATTGCACATTTTATTTTATAATCAGTTGCAGTTTTTTTTTTGTTTATGATTGTATATTACATTAATTAATATACATAAATGTATGAGTTTAAACAAATAACATATAAAAATGAATATCATAAGTATCTAAGGTAAAATGACGGTGTTCCATATAAGTGAGACAAAACTAACACTTTTGTGATTTTTTTCAAAAATAAATACATCAAAATAAAAAATAAATGATAACATATTGTTTTCAGTTAAGTAATTATTATCCCCTCGCAGGCAAAGATAAAAAAAATAATTCAAAGTTATTGTGTCAATCACAAAGTTTATATATTTATGTACATTGATGATTCTTGATATTCTATGCTGTTATGTAAATAAAATAGCTCTATTTTTATCTTTTCGTATGACAAAAATTTGTAAACAAAAAAAGAAATTATGATTTTCTTTTTATATTTCCCATAAGCTTTTTGAGCTTTTTCGAAATTTAAAAAAAAAATATCCTCATGAGCGGCTTATGTTTTTGTTTTGATTTTTAAAGGTATGTGGTAGAACTTGATATTATATATGTCAGTATTTTTTAACATTTCATATATGTAATATATATTTTGTTATACAAATATATGATAAGAAATAAAACTTATTTCTCGGTATATAAGGTAAATATATTTATAATAAAATGTTATGAATATAATATGTCGAGAATTTAAATGAAAACATAATTATTGTGGCACATTTATAAGAAATATGTTAAAAACAATTTAACTAATATTCTTTTTTTTCTTTAAAATAAATTAATATGGGAAATTAATTATAACTTTTCTATAGGTTTTTTTTACTAACTTTCTAAATTAACCTCTTTCTGAATATTGAAATCATATACGAAAAATTTCCTCTAAATTCTAACATAATTAGGTATATAAATAATTTCTTATAAACGGCCAATAAAAATTTAATTTATCATAATTTATTAATTTTGAATTTTTGATGAATTTTTTTTTTTTTTTATTTATAATTAAATTTTTATTTTCTAACTAATATTATCTAAATTTTACTCCTCTATATATAGTTACCTGCACTTAGAAATTAACTCGCACATTTTATTTTTATTAAAATGTAAGAAATTTTTTCTTCTTTATATTTTTGTAATTTAATAATTGATATTAAATTAAATTAATCATGCGTATAAAAATGCGAATTAATTAAATTATCTATAATTTCTGTATATACATAATATATTCAAAAATCTAATCTAAAGTCTCAAAAAATTCAAATTATTGTGCGTTAAGAATATATTTTGAAAATAAAAATAATATTTAGTGGATTATCCATCAAATTAAACAACATTTTTGTATATAAAATATGTAGCAATACGTACATTATATGTATTAAGATACCAAATTATACTGAATTTAAATATAAAGAAGTCCATATGTAATTTTGAAATAAAGTTAACCGATAAGTAAATCCCAAATCTAGTAATAAACTTAATTTCATAAGTTCACTATATGATTGAGTTTTTTTCAATTGTTGGCCATTAATTTAGAATATAAATTTACGGTAAGGAAAATTCTTAGCTTACTGTTAAGAAAAACTTTATGTTTCCCTTAAAAAAAAAAAATTGGGTTTGGTTGATATTTACATCAATTTTTATCCAATTTTTATCAAGGCGTATTTCCAGATTTAGTTTATTATACATATTATCATAGAGGAATAATATTTATAAGAGGGTCAGAATTCATACAAGTAAATTTTAGAATTTTTTTTTCAAATAACTCAAAAATGATGACAATATTTTCAATGTATTGAATAAAAATTTCATGCTCAAATGTGTTTATTCTTAATACAATAATAAAAATAATAAAATTAAGAATAAACACATTTGAGTTAAAAAAGTTTACATTCAAAATATTGTCATAATTTTTGAAAAAAATTTACTTGTATGAATTCTGTCCCTCTTATAAATATTATTACTCAATGATATTATATAAATATAATATAATAAGTATACATTAAATATACGTTGCCACATTATAGTATAAACAATTAAAACATTTATTTGACAGCATTAAAAAGAATAAATTATTATAACGTGCTTGTATCTAAAGGATTTATAAAATTCTTTAATTTTCTTAACTCTCTAACTAAATCTAAATCTAAAAGAATATTATAAATAAAATGTATAACAAAATCAAATCGAATCAAAACTCTATTTGTATATGACGTATACTATATTTTAATGTTTTCAGTTTAAAAAAAAAAAAGAAGTATTTTTGAATTTATTGGAATTATAAAAGAAAAATAGGATTAATAATTACTTTTACTATATGCACATATAAATACTATATATCGATTTACAAATACAAGATGTAACGCAGTGTTTTTGTTATTGATATTATAATACTAAATATTTTAAACGATTCATATGTGGTTTTAGGTCTAAGTAGTTCAAAGATATATAACAATTGGTATTGGCACACGAAAAGATTTCCAATTGTACTCTTTTTAACCTTTTTAAACAAAAAAACTAATTTTGAATTTAATCACTTGGGTTGGGGCTTAGTTTCAGATCCGATACTTTTATTAACTGACTGTTTTTTTCCTCCGATGCGTTCTTTAAGTGTGTTTCTGCCATTAAAATTTTTTTATATTAACTTTTTTAAATTTAATTGAAACTTGAAAAACGTAATTAATCTTGACCCAGAATTTTGATTTCTGAAAAATTATTTACATATTATAATACTTTTTTCATATTTAAAATGAAATGTAAATCGAATCTCTTATAGTTACGACCACAATATTACATACACGTACGTAAGTAGTTCAAAGCAAAAAAAAATATATTCTTTTAACATATACCAGGCGTGGCCAAACTTTTCTTGATAAAGATCGACCCAACATTTGGAAATTTACTTTTTTCGTACCCTAACATTTATATTTATATACAATTGATTTTAAACATGCCTGTTTTTCTTGCTAAGGCAAATAATTATTTTCAGAAGCTCATACTTTTATACAAATATCACAATAATTTCTATTTCTGATTTTAAAGAATCAATCTCAAAATAAGTATAGCTATTTTGAACATATATCTTCAACTTCATAATTTCCAAAAAAAAGTTTGGCCAATCCTAAGTATATTTAAAAGAAGAAAAGTTAAAATTTTTTTAAGTTTAAAATTGGGCTTTTTTTTTATTTTTCAATATAGATAAAAATTAATATTAGTTTATTATGAGTGCACCAAGAAAAATTTCGGGTTCATCGGTAATAAAATGATAAGCATTTACAACAATTAAAAATTGGAAATGTGAACATTCTCCGAAGTCATTTCAAGTGTGTGTTTTTTTTTATAGGAAGTGTTTTCAGTTATTCAAAAAAAAAATTAAATATTTTATTGACATTATACATTTACTTAGTTTCCTAGTAATATAGCAATAATCGCCGTGCGCAAGCATTATATACATAAATACTTTCTTCTTTAACAGTTTTTTTTTTTTAACATTTAAGTTGCAAAACAATAAATAAATATGCAATTTTTTTTCGATTATTATAAATTTGGATTTTTGATTTATATAAAACTAATATTATAAATTTTGACATTTTATTTAGCTTTTATTTAAGTTTAATTAAATATTTTATATATAAGTAAGTAAATAAATAATTTAAAAAGATAAAAAATAAATATACAAAAAAAAAACAAATTTTGGCTCATACTTTGGCATTCGGCTGATACATGGGGAATCCAAAGCCAAAAAATTACTCCAAATGTGGCTGTAAGTAGAAGAAAGGAAAAAAAACAGGAAGTTGGAAAAAATTCTAAGCTTTAAATAATTTTGACACAATTTCACCACTTTTATGTTTGGATCACAAAAAAAAAAAATTATAGTTTAGAATACACGAAATGGAAATTCTTGTGCAGAAGATTGTCATCGAAAAAAGCGATGATAATGAAGTTTCAATTCAGGTAATTACTTATAAGAAATATAATTATGATAAAATTAAGATGTTTTTCGGAAGAGTTTAATTCTGAAATTTCTTTTAATATTTTTATATATATATATATATAGTAAAAATTTCTAAATATTTAATAACCCCCCTGAAGATATTTTTTTATAATAAAAAATATTTACACTTGTCACAATGGGAATAATAATATAATTTTCCTTTGTCAAAATAAATATTCAATCTCAAAAATACATTTATTAAGTATCGACAAAGAAAAATGTATAACCCGTATAGTCTAAGTGAAAACTTATGTTAACTTTAACTTTAAATTTAAATTTATAATACCATATTGTGTAATCAATTGAAAACGGAACAAACTATTAAACATTTTTTTTTTGTCAGTTTGCCCACAGTGAGTGTGATTGAGAAAAATTTCACTTTTGTGATAAAACACACATTTATTAAAGACTTTTGAAACAAAACAAAAGTAAAATATTGTCAAATAATGATTTTGTGAGAAATTGTGTAATTGCATTTCTCATATTTTGCAGATAGTATAGAGACTATAGAGATTGAAGCATTTTGTAAAATAGTACTAGCTATTAGTTCAATAATTTTATTAAAAATAATATACTTAATATTAAAAGAAAAGTGATTGAAAATTTAAAGACGACAAACGTGTGGTGATTTAATTACAAAAAAAAAAAATATTATTAAGTGGAGAAATTATGTCATTAAGACAATGTTCTGTTGATGTAAAAAATGTTATTATTTATTTTTATGTACATTATTATTTGTATTAAAAAAAAAAATCAATACACATAAATAATAATAATAATAATTGTGATAATAATAATAAAAACTTATGTAATTCAGTTGAAATATATGAAACTTGAATACTGAGCAAGTTTCGAAAACAAAAAATAAGCTAAGTAAATGTTCAATCATCAATTCATTATTGAGTATTATTACATATAGTATATATATAACAGTATAATAAAGAATTCGATATAATATTTAAATCGCTGTCGGAGATGACATTTTATTCACTTGGTTTTTCTTTCAATCAATAACAAAAGTACACAATATACTTGTTTTTATGGATGATACGGTTATTGGGAGGTTATAAGATTTTTAATTGCTATTAAGTTATGTTCACATAATATTTGGTATTAAACTAATCACCTTTTTTTTTAGAATATGAAAGATTTAAAAAAAAATTATACTTAATGCATAGAAAAATCACAGTGATAGAAAAATCACAGTGAAATATAGTACACACAGAGTTTCATACAACTTTTTTAGTATGAAAAATAACAGCTGTCGTTAAATTTGATAGTACTATTTGTGCTATTTTTATGCAACTATATGAAATGAAGCGAATTCTCACAGTTATTTCGTACATAAAAAAGTTGTATGAAATTATTCTTCTGTGTAAAATGCATTTTATAATACGATTTTCGCTCCCATGTGTTATATGGTTTCTTTGACTATGTTTTGAGATTCAATTCTAAAGTTACTCCAATCGTCAGAGTTTATGTAAATAATTTATTGAATTAAAAATTAAGCAGTAGTGTAGTAAGAAAAAAAGTTTTTACTTAGAAAATTAGTATGTGAAAATAGTCTCCGTTTAACTTTATTAAATTTGGAAATCCCTTTGACATTTAATTGACAAATTATATCTTTGGTATAATACGATATATCGTTATAAAACCATTATTATGATTTGTGTAAAATTTTGTTCGTTTTGTTTGTTATTCCATTTTTTTTTTTTGTTATTTTTAAAAATGTTAATATTATATTTTAAAACAACTTTACTATTGACTATGGCTATAAAAACAAATCCATAACAAACGTGAAATTAATAATGCAATATTGTCTGCTAGAAATTTTCGTAACTAGAAAAAGGACAAAACAGTTTTAATGAACTTAACTCAAGCTGAATTAATATAAAATAAATTCAAAGTAAAATTTAAAGTTAATAAATGAAACAAAATAATATTAGGTATCTATGTAAATTTTCTTTCCTAATATTTTTAATTTTAATTTTTGCTCATTAGAAATTTGTTCAAAATCACTTGAAAAAAAATATTAAAACATACAAAAAAGTTGATCAGCTGTTAATTAAAATAGAGTAGTAAGTAATTTAGTAGGTAGTTTTTGAAAGAAAACGAATTTGGTACTCCAAATTTTATTAATTATCTAAAAATTTATAAATTTAGGTAGACAGAGTTTTTATTTCTGAATTAAGTTTGTGTATAAATGTAGGTGTTTATATATATTTTTTTTTTTTGATATTTATCGAATCTTTAAGTGTATGAAGGATCTCAAAGCTTGTGTGATACGTTTAATCAAGTTAAGTACATAAGGATATTTGGATTAAGCTTAACATTTTGTTATATATTGAAAACTTTAGGGCTTATAAGTATTCTAATCGAAAAACTAATATTGATTACTGATGAATTACTCAGGGACTTTTAGTTCAACTGTTTTCGAACAAATTCACTACAAGGATTCTATGATCGTAATACTTATATATTTAATATTAAAATTGCTCAATATCTAAATTAAATAATAATCTGTCTTAAAAGATATTTGATTAGCATATTATATACCTTACTTTAATTTCAATTGTTTTGAATGTTTTGATAATATTTTTGTTTTGTTTGAAAAATTATTAATAAACTTTTATGATTTTGCATTCAAATAATACCAAATAAAAAATATTTATTCATTTGTATATGAAACATTCAAATGAAATAAACTTAAAACTGGATATTCAAAATATACAACTTATGTTGTTAAAAATTTTTTTTTTTTTAAATTCAGTAACCACAAATATTATTTTCATAAAAATGTATAAAAATATTTTAAGCCCATCATTTGTGGTATACAAAACAAAAAAAAATCCTTCCCTTAAAATTTATTTTCAAATTGAATATTTTATTAAAAGTTTATAACAATTTTTCAAAAATATTCTACCAAGTGGGTATAAAGTGTTAATTTAGTGTTTATTATTAAAAAAAAAAAAAAAATTTAATGAATTTCAAACTTTTTGTTAAAATCTAATAAAACATATTTTATTTATTTACAAAATATGAAAAAAAAAAAAAATAATAATTATAACTTTTAATATTTTTCACTAATTCAAAAAAAAAAACTAATTTGGCATAAAATTAAAATAATAAAAAAAATATAATATAAAAATACATGTACTAAAAATATAATATAAAATATTAAAATTAAAAATTAAAAAAATTTTGTATTTTTTATTTTTTGCAGAAAAAAAAAAATGATTTTTCGAATATTTTTTCCAAAAATTAAAAATAAAAATTTAAAACCGTAAAAAAACTTACTTGGAAAACAATTGTCAGCAATTACAATTTTGGCGCAAAATAATAGAATAACTTTTTTTTTTAGGTGTACATTTATGTAAGTAATATAAGAAATGAAATGCGAATAATAAAACGAATTACATAAGTAAAGTTATCAATTAAAATTGTTTTCCCAATCGTTAACAGATGTTTTTTTGTTATGATTTTGAAAATTTTGAAAAGAGAAAAAAAAAAATTAAAAGAAAATTATTAAAATATGTATTTGGAAAATCAGATTTTTGAATAAAAAAAAAAAAAAACTACATTCCAAAGAAAATTAAAGAAAAGTGCAAAAAAAAATACATTTTTCTGAATTTTATTTTCATAACTAATATTATTAAAAAATAATTTGTTTTCAGAATACAGTTAAGGTTTTGTTGACAACTTGTTGCTGTAATTGGTTGATAAATCCAAATTTTGTAAACTAAAAATTCGAATCTTTACATTCACAATTGGATTTGTATGTGAAAATTTGAATTATTAACACTGCATTTCTAATTTAATTTTTAGGAATAGAAAATCACCTTTTAAATGTGATGAAATGCGAACAAAAAAATTTATTTTGTCATTCAGGTTTATAAAATTAAAATTCTCTTTAATATAAGTTTAAACTTTAATAAAGCGATATTATAAAAATTTAAATCATTTGACATTTCTAAAAAAGTTTTTCTATAATCAAATTTACGATATACCTATACCTTGCAAATTTTTGTTTAAAAAAAAAAACTGAATACCTAAATTTTTCAATAAAAAGAAAAAGTTAATTATATTTAATTTTTTTTTTTTAAATTTAATTTAATACATACTTATTACTTTTAATTTTAAAAAAATTTAAAAAACTTTAATTCACCTGTAAATTTAAATATCCACTGACTAAATGTTTTACCACTGGTAACTAATGATTTTTTCCTTCTGATTCCAATATTTTTCCAATTATTTTCATTTCTATTAGATCCATCATCACAACCATCATCATCATCTACTGAACTGCCAAATATGGTATCACTATTTATACAACCATTTAACCTCTCAGTTGAGGCCATGGTGTTTTTATATATGAATCACTTTCAAACTGATAGATATTTATTAAAGAAATATTTTTTAATGATCATATAATTAAGACTGATTAATAACACTTTTAAAAGTATATTTTAAAATATATTGTACATGTATATACAACAAGTACATATATATTATTTTTTTTTTTTCACTAATTATAATTTTGTATTAAATTTTCTTCAAGGATAATAAACAACACTTCCACTACTGTATTCATTCAATTACTTATATACATAATGATATTGAATTACATTTAATGGAAAATTATATTAAGAGTATTATATATATTTTACTTTTTTTTTGTTATCAAATTTTATAATTATTTTCGTATAAGATTATTTACATACACTTTTTGTTGTTTATTTACAAGTCTTACTATATAAAAAAAATATGTAAATATGAGGTATATTCGTATATTATAAGTCTAGCACTAGTAGGTATATACTTATCATCCAAAGACATTAAAGCTTTAGAAAAATTTTTAAATTACGGATGAAAAACTTTGGTCTATTTTTGTCCAGATTAATTACAAGCCTCTCGCAACCGGAGGAATGATTCTTTATCTAAGATTAACGTGAACCAGATTTACAGAATAAATGATGATAAATGCATATAAATTATATAAAACTAACAAAAAAGTTAAAATTAAAATTAAAAAACAAAATTTGTATTTGAAGAATTGTGACTAAAATACGGATGAAATTAAATAAAGCAAAAACTATGGCGTTATTTGTCAATAATCACAAACAGCACGCAAAACAATAATATTATATTTGGCTATTAATAGATTTAAAAATGTCCTTTATACAAGTTTTCATAAAATGTACAATAAAGCAAAAGTTTTTGAACAACTCTTTCAACAAACTCTTTTCCACCCCGGAAATATATGTATATAGTTATGTATATATATGTTTAGATACTTAATATGTACAATATGGGATTTATTGTCCGGTGAGATATGAGATTTTGATTGTGCCTACGATTTTTTTTATAATTGTACTCTTAAGTAAAATATTTAAAATAATTAACTCTAATCTCAAGATAAATTCAATTATGTGTTGTACAGAACAATTATGTATTGTACATATATGTATATTAATGGATTTGAATTCAAGAATATATAGATTAATATTCAACTTATTTTATTTTACACTTTTTGCAATTTCTTTTTTCACATCCGCTCAATAAAATACAGAAATATGAGAATAAAACTTAATGAATCAGTTAACTAACTCATTTTACAATTTTGTAATTCTAATCTTATTCTTTTTTTTTTTTGTATGTAAATATATCATTTATTTTCTTTTGAAATTTTTATGCTTTCAGATTTCTCTATATCACATTAAAATGAAGGAATTTTTTTCCGAGACTTTTTGCCGCCATTAAGTTTTCTGATTTTATGTTATATTTATGTATATTATTTGACAATGTCATTAAATCTAAGAATAGGTCAAGATTATAATATAGCACATATATTTTGTGTCAAAATAAAATTGAATAATGCTACCTTACCAAGCAAGAAGGGCATAACTCTATTTTGATAGTTTCAAGTTTTTCTGTTTTTATTGTCGAACATACGGAAATGTGCTCAATGTTTTTGTATATTTGAGGCTTTTAGAGGAAGAAAATAAATTTTTCAAATAACGAATACGGTCAAGACTATTTACACTGTTCCAAATATACAATTATCTCAAAACTTGACTTTAAAGATTTATTCCCTTCTTGCTAATTAAGGCAGTGTATTATAAAATAATATATATTTAATAGTATATTATAAAAACAGATTTAATAGTATATTACATATTCAAATATACAGACAAAAAAAAAGGAAGTTTATGTTATTCATATTGAAATTATTCTTTAAAAAGAATAGAACGATAACAAATATTATGATTCAGTTCTATACTCAAATAAATAAAGACGACAATATTATTTATTACAAGAAATAATAGAAAATTTTGTGAAAAAAAAAAGATATTAAATTCAATAATTTTCATGTTTTAGACTTTTAGAGACAGAAAAAGAACTTTTAGAATTTTAGATATATATAAACATATTTTAATCAAAGTGTAATGAACACAAAATAATTACATTAAATTTAACTTTTAATGCTCTTTAACGATTGAACACATAAGTCATAAAGATTATAGATTATGTATGTACAAGTATATTATGTATTTACTATATGAAAAACTTCAATTAGAAATAGCTTTACTCTTATATGAATAAATAATACATTATATTTAAAACCAAATTAGTTTATTTTATAAATATTTACCTACAAATTTAAAGTAATGTAAAATATTTTAATGCGCATGTCTTTGGTAAGTTGTATTTACATTCGCAAATTTAGCTCGGTAAATGGTCCATTACATGCATCAATACACATGCAATTATAGAGGAATGTAAATTGTATTTACATTTCCCTGTGATGTAAATTGTATTTACATTGCTCTATATTGTATTTACATTCTTCATTTTGAACTGCGTAATACTATAAACAAAAATAATATCACTCACACTCACAATATTTCAATACAGACAAATACCAAAAAAAAAAAAAAATTGCAAATGTATACCTCTCACATGCATCATATAAATGTCAAACAAAGCTTAGTTTATAATGCTAAAATCTATATTTTCCCTCTGAGCTAATCTACATTTTCCCTCTGAGCAAACAAAAAAAAAAAAAAAGAACCAATAAAAAAATACGCGGCTATTTTTTTTTCTAAAAAGCGGCCAGTCGATCAGTCGATGAATTTTCTTAATATGTGATTCAATCTACTATTTTTAAAGGATCTTCGAACCTCTACTACTAAATTTTTAAACGAGTGTGGTTGGATTTTAGTACAAAAATTTAAACCACACTTCAAAAATTGCACTTATTTTTATTCAAAAAAACAAAATGAATAAAAATAGAACAATGGTAACCCTGAAAATATCTTTGTTGTCATTATAAAGCTTGCTGTGAATTGTCAAATGTCAAGTAAGAATTTTTTTTTCTTTTATCAACAAACGAGGAAAATGGCAGCAACAAGGAGATTATTTATTGTAAATATAAATTATAATTATATAATTATTATTTAATTTTATTTTTAATTATAAAAAAAATAATTATAAAATTATTATTATTTTTTTTAATAATTAAAAATAAAATTAAATAAAATTTAAGAAGACCATTAGTTCCTAAAATAATAAAAAAAAAATTAGTAATTTTTCTAAAAAAAAATTATTCGATTTTTTTTTTTGCAAAAAAGAAAATGAATAATTTTTTTTGGAAAAATTACTAATTTTTTTTTTAATATTTTAGGAATCTTCCGGTTTGAAATCATTTCGATAAATAAATAAACTTCCGTATTAATTAAATTTTATTTCCTTGCTTCTTTTTTGTTTATTTTTTCATTATAAATGTATTGTTTTCAACTCCCTCTCACATGCACATTAAAGCAGTATACAATACATGTTAATCAAATTTGTTATACAGCTCGTTTTGTATACACACAAACATATAGACACTCGTTAATATTATATCACTCGACCTTCGGTCTCGTGATATAAACATGACTCGTGTCTATGTGTTTGTGTGTATACACAACTCGCAAGAATAACAAATTTTCTTAACATGTATTGTAATCTACTATTTTCCTTCATTCACTTATATAAGCAATGTCTATTTAAATTAATATCAAAAAATAAAATATGTAAATTTCCTAAAATATTTTTCAATAGCATAATAATATTTTTTATCTTCCTTTTTTTAATATATGTATATGTACTTGTACATATTTATATAAAATAAAATAGGCACTCGTTGTATTAAGTGTATAAAAAAATATATAGCGTACATATCATACATACATTATGTGTGTGTAGATTCATACATACACCAAATTGTTCACATCCTTAATAATTATAATATGTAAAAAATGTGTTATTTTCATCCTGTATTTAAAAAAAAAAAACCTCCATAGATCCGCTTTAATGATGCAAAGTCAATTATAATAATATAATGTCCTTGAAAATACTTATAGAGAAGAAGAGAAACAGATTTTCTTATTTTTCCTTATTTTATAATTTGATGTAGTAAGTATATGTGTACTGAAAAAATAAAAATAAACAAAAAAAGATGAATGAAAAATTTCTTTCAGCTATATCAGGCATACAAGAAAATTAAACGGCAAAAATCAAGCAAAATGTGAGTATAAATCAAAGTGATTCAAGTTTTATATATATATGAATTTCTAGTTCCTGCTAAGAATGTACCATTAATGATAATTATTATAAAATCATAATCAAGAATTTATTCCAAAAAATCAACAAAAAACCAAAACAAATATTTGAATTAAACTAACTAATTATTCAAATTTTACTTTCAAAAACTATGAATTAACAAGTTATAGATTCTCAAAAGACATAGTCTCAAAAAATATGAAAAAATGAAAAAGAAAGTGCAATATTTTCAATTTAACGCATTCATTATTTTGAAATATTATTAAAGCATATATTTTCCAATTTCGCTTTGTATAAATTTTACTATTATTATATGTAGAAAATTTTTCTAAAAATAAAATTTCTCCAAATTGAAATGGAAAAATTAAATTATATTTTTTTTATATCATAATGTTATGTAATATATAAAAAATAAAAATATATTTCCTATGTTTTAAAAAAAAAAAATTCTAGATATTAAAAAAAGGAAGTCAACATAAAGATTGTAAAAATACAAATGAAGGAAAATAATTTATTGCGAATTTATTTGTTATTTATGGAAGTATATAATATATAAGTATGTATTTATTGGTAATTTATGCTTTAATTTTTTAATTTATCTTTTTTTTTATATTATATTTTTACATAAATATGTAAGTGTTCAAAAAATTTATGAATTTTAGCATAGGTATTATAAAACATACATACTTATCTATCAAATGGTACAAAAACAAAACTAATAAAATAGGTACTCTTGAATATTTCTTGAAGATTATATTAATATTTATCAAATCGAAATCAATACTAATGATGATGGGTAGAATAAAACAATAAAAAAAATGCAAAAATATGTATAAATTCTAAAAATCGGGATTAGTATTAAATATGTACTATCGATCTTAACAATCTTACAAAAATCGTTTTTTTTCTAATTTGAGTGAAACTGGAAATGCATACCTACGTATTAATTTATTTTCATTAAAATAAAACTTCAGAAGAAGATTTTTGTATGACTTTTATGATCGAATATAATTTATAACAAGGAAAATTTTTATTATGTTATATATGAAATTCGATTAGGCATTACATATAATACATATTATGTACTTCTGCAAATCATTGTTAACGTCATATTTTTGTAATTACAGGTATGGTTAATAATAAATTACTGTCATTTCATTAAATTATATACCTTTTACATTTTATTAAGTTTTCATGCAATTAATCAAATCTATTTTAGATATGATATGGATAAAACATATTTTTTTCATATAGTAGGTATTTTGCATGAATTTTTTTGTAGGTATACCAAACGAAATTTTTTTTTGTTGTTGTAGGTATCTGCAATGCGACGACCAAATTATAATTTTTTATTATTTATTCTTTGTATTTTATTATTTTACTATTTTCTTTTATTTTAATATTTTCAAAATTTATAAAATTAATATTAAAATTCCATTTTTAAAATTTCTTACAAATAGTTTTGAAGAAAATTAGGTTAATTTATTAAATTAATTTGTTATAAAAAAAATACAAGGTGTGATTCAATTAAGTTTCTTCACATATATAATACATGATTCTTGATAATTTAATTGTTTGAAAAATATATTTTGTTCAGTTTTCAGATCTTAACAAAATAATGTATGAATGTAAATGTAGAAATTCTTATAATTGCACGTTAATAGTTAAGTTTGATGGATAAGTTTTTTAACAATTTTTAAAAATCGAAATTATAGGAAACTCATTTAAGATAAGCCTAAACATTCCTTTTTTATTTAAAAAATAATTTCCAAATGAATATATTATTAACTTATTTGTTACTAAATACTTTAAAATTTTGTTCTAGAATTAGAAAAATATATAAAAAGTAAGTATCTTGAACAACATCTGGGAATTAAACTTTCATTTATTTTTACTCCTACAGGCATAATAACTTATTAACTATATTTTACTAAGAGATGTTTTTATAAAATTTTGCAAAAAAAAAAACATTTTAACTATTTAACATTTTTAACCTATTTCTTAAGGACACTTTCCTGTCACACCTTGTACCTAATAAAAATTTATTGATTTCATATTTTCTATAACTACTAAAAATTTATTATAAAATTATTTTAATTTTGCTTTTCTTTGATGGATTTTTTTTCACTTCCGTACACTATTATTTGAACATAAAAATATATTCAATAATTTTTTAATTTATTTAATAATATTAAAAATTGAATGAATGTTATACAGAAAATTACAAAGAAAAAAAAAAATTCAATGATTTTTTTATGTAATCAATTATAATTTCGTTATTTTATATAGGTAATTTTATTTTTTTCACAATTTTAAAGTTTTGTTTCAAAACAAAATTAAATACTTTTTTAGGGATATGACATTTTTAATTAAATTGGATTAAATTTTATTAAGTTTAATCAAATATGAAAAAAAAAAACTATGTAGGTATGTCGCTGGTTCAATTTTTTTTCTAATCCTCATTTGTTTACTTCACGACGCGACAAATTTATCCTCAATACTGAAAAAATTTTCCGAAGAAAATTTTCCAAATGTAATGTATACATATTATGAAAAATTTCCCTGCTGTTCATATGTATGTAGTTGTATACATATATAAATTAACAAAAATTGAGAATTTTTCGAAAGCTTTTTCAATGAGTATAATCAAATACCAGTTAAGAAATTAGAAAATTTTAATATTATTATTACGAAGATGGGAAAGACAGATAATGCTCCAGACCAAAGAATAACCACAAAGTTAAATTATAAAATCATAAAAAAAGAGGGAAATAATTAGTTAATTTTCCAACTTTCATGTTAAAGGACCTATCTTTAATGACAAAAAAATGGTATCCACAATTAAAGAATTCATATTGTACAACCCATTATTTGAATGATTCACAATAATGACGATTGGGTGGTTCAAAATGGTGCCTTAAAAATGTTATACAATGTCGCACAAACGCAGCTTTTTTACATTATTATGCTTAATCGCCCCGTTTTTCTTTTATATTTCCATACGCCCATGGTAACACAAACAGTCCGCTTTCACAACGTAACAACGGTTCGCAGGCGTAGACTACATTTTCACGCCTGCGGCTCGCTTTTTTTTAAAAGGGTACCTCTTATTTGTGTCAAAAAAAAAAAAACATATGATCTTTGTTATTGTTTTTTGAGTTTTTTCTTTTACGCCGAGTTTTTAGTTTTTTGTTTTTATTCCCAGGGCTGCCAGATTGGGGAATTTTTTCCCCAAACTGAGGAAATTTTTAATTTCGGGGGAAAAAAAAAGTTAAAAAAAAACGTGGGGAAAAATTTGAGGAAAATATTTTTTTCTGAGGAAAATTTGAAGAAATTCAGAAATATTGAGCTAACGTTGGCAATCAATAATATTTAAAATTTCAGACTCGTAAACCCTAATGATTTTAATAAAATTTATATCATTACCATATTCTTCTACGTACGTTGAGCTCAAAATCTATTGTTGGAACTAAACTTTTTGATTTATAACATATAGGTACCTCATAAAATCTGAAGACATTAAAAATTTGAGGGAATCTTGCAAAATGAAGCTGTTTTTGGGGGAAAAACTGAAGTGAGTAAAACCGTTATACAATTTTTTTTTTTCTAATTTATGGCAAAAAAAAATTTTAGTACACAAAAATATAAAAAAAAATTTGAGGAATTTTTTTAAGAAAGTGTCTATTTTGGGGAAATTTCTAGAAAATTTGAGGAAATTTCATTCATTCCATCTGGCAGCCCTGTTTATTCCAGTCTTTTTTAAGTATCTTTTTTTTTTAATTTTTAAATAATAATATTACAAAACAGATTAGTGAATTTTATTTTAAAATAAAAATTAAAATGTAAATGGTTTTGTTTTATCGATATAATAATTAAAACAAAAATGTATTACATATTAAATTTATAATTTATCAATGACAGATAAAATGGAATAATGAAATTATTTGTGAAAGAGCAAAAAATTTATTAAAATAATATTTTAAAATTATATTTTACAAAAAGGATGAATGAAAAGAAGCATGAAAATGAAATGATTTTAAATATTGACAACAATAAAAATGTATTTCTTAGTGGTAAAAAAAAAAATAATTTCTTATTATATACTTGTTAAATTTTTATGTTTTATATAGGAATAAAAGATAGAAGAATCTACCAACATCATACAGTGTTTTTCTGACAGGCGAACTATATTATTATATCACTAACTATACTTGCAGTACCTTATTCATACCATCTGCAGACATTACTGACTCTCCTCTACTCATAATTATAATTTACTTTATTTAATAATTTTTTTTTTTTTTTAGTTGATCAAACCCCAACACCAACACGGTTAATTAAAAATTGTGAAGAAGTCGGCCTATTTGATGATCTCAAAAATGTTAATCCATTCGATCTAACTTTTCGGCGAGCAATTGAAGAATCTAAAACATCACTAAAATCGACTTTAAATGAAAATCCCGAGAGCTTATTAATAAATGAAGATACTTTGCACACTCCACAGGTTTTATATACCAAGCCAGAGGAATTGGATTTAAATGTTAGCAAACAACAGAATCAACAAGAAAATCTAGAGAATTGGGAGAAAAATTCAAATAACGAAACTAGGCGTCAAAAATCTATTGAGCTTGTTAAACAAAAATCGTTAATAGAAAAAATTTCCAAAAATAGTACTGTTATTAAACATAGAAAAATCTTGCCAAAATTTGATATTGAACAGGTAGAAACGAATTTGAATTCAACATCTTTGAATTTTATACAAGTTCCACAAATCATCACACAATTTACTAGAATTAATTTACCGAGCACATCACCAACAAAAACAAATGTTGAAGAAAAGTCGAATATAAAAGAAATAGTATCGTTACCCCAAAAACCTGCTAGGCAGCTTTCAATTAAGGAAAAACTTAAATCGTTAATTAATCAAAAAGAACCTATTCCTGAGGTACCAACAATAACGATCAAAAAATCTATCACAAAACATCGTAAAATAAGCAGATCAAATGATGCTGACGCTAAAGAAAGGAGACGAGCAGCTTCATCTCGGTATCGTCATAAGATGAAAAGGGAATTCAGTGACTTGGAAAAGAAAAATTCCAAACTTTTAGCTGAAAATTTTGAATTGAAAGAGAAAATTAAACAATTAAATAGTTTCATGATGATGCATCAAAATTGCGATGTATCAAAAAAAATCTTAGAAAAATCACCGAATGGTAAAACTGCAAAATTATTAATAAAACAACTTCCGCAAATACAAATTCAACCACCTACAATAATAATGAACATACCCAAGTTTGTTATTCAGCCAACCATTGCATTCAATCAGCATTTAGATAAGAATTCTTGCGATGAACTTAGATAAAAATAAAGAATTTTGAAATATTGAAAAATATTAACCCGAAATATGTAACTATACTTAGTGCCATTTTGTTTTCAAACTTTTAGATTTAAAATCCTAGCTAAATTATTTGTACATTGTATTTTCTGCTGGCACAAACCACAGCTATCAAGAAAACTTTTTGTTTTAGGTATAACATAAATTATGAATAATTATAAATTATGAATATGAAGATAAAAAATATTATCAATTTGGAAATAAATTCGGAGCTATAACTTTATCATACTATTTTCTATAATTATTTTGGACTACACATAATCTTGAAGTGAGGAACTCGATTAGTACAAATATACCTTTTGATTATTACAAAATTTGATAATTTAATAATTTTCTATAAGATGCTTGCCAAAATTTCTTATGCTTTGCTTCGATTTGCATTCATTTTATAGCTAGGAGACCTTACAACACAAGAAAACTGAAGGACAGGACGTATAAAAAACTATAAAGTAATTTCACAGTATGAACATTAAATTCAAGTTTCACATCTGATGAAAGTGAGAATTAATTTATACAAACACGATTCAGCATTTTTCTAACTGAAGATTAGATTCGATTAACAGCAGGAGGTATAATTTGAGTTACGATTGAACATAAAATCTTACGAAAATCCTTTTCTCTTTTCTAATCTTGTGAAAGTTCATCAAAATAGAATTTGAGAATAGAATTTTCATAAGTTCGATCGTAACTCATAATAACCCTCCAGGCCTAATATTATGATAATTTGAACGATTATCCTATTGACATACTCTAATATGTATCAGCCGTCTGGTTCTAATCAATATTTCACAAATTACATCATTCTCAATAAGCTTCTATAAGAGACTTATATTCCAAGTTCAAATCTTAAGACATATAACCTGGATTTCATCATTTCCATAAGAACAATAATTCATTGTATACCATTTTCCTTAGTCCAATAATAATTTGCCTACAAAATTTAGCTTAAATTGATTGAAAAATAATTTTACTATTGCATTAATTTTTATCAAAATTTATTATAAATCTTTTTATATAATTGGTTGTTTAAATAAGAAAAAAAGCTTATAATTTATCACAAAAAGAAGTCATACAAATAAAATCATCTAAAATCATTTTAAAAAATTGCTTATATTTTATTTTCCAGAGATTCTGCATTTGCGAAATTTGTTGTTTAATGAAAACGTGATTTTAATTATGGAAAATAAAATCTTAAGTCACGTACGTATATTATTCATTCCAGCATTCTACTAAAGGAAGAATTAATAATAAATAAACAGTGAACTTGTCACAAAAAATAATAAATTCTGAAACAGTGAAAAAAAAAATACTAGTAGGTATAATGAATGGAACCACGAATAAAAATAATAAATAATCTTGGACATATATCTAAATGATTTCTTTTACTTTTACAAAATTGATTGAAAACTGTACAACAATATTGAGCAAAAACCTAATTATTTAAAAAAAGTTACAAAATTTTGCATTTTACTAAATTTACAAACTTTAACAAACACATCAACAAAAAAATTGCTTAGTTTTTTTTTTAAAAACATCGGTAATAGAAATAAGCCACAAAAATTATAAAATATCCAATTTTTTTACTATTTTGATTAATCCAACTAATCTTTCTATTTCAGTGAAAAGCAATATCTCTATTTCAATTTTCATTATATATGCAAATAATTTAATAGCAAATTGATGTTTCTTGTTCAATAGTCAACATTTCGCGATACTTCAATTTATTAAATTACTCAAAACATATTAAACATTTTGAACACTAATAAACTAAAGTATCACCAAAATTTACGTTATACACAATTATTTACATATTTTATTAATGAAATTAAGATCACTTTTTGGTAAAATTTATAATAGTTCTTGATAGAAATACTTAAGACGATACTTAATATTAATTTAATATGACGATCTATAATCGAATCACTAATTTAAAAAAAAAGGGAAAAAAAATTAAATAAAAACCTTATATCGTAATAATAAAATTAATAAATTAACAAATCATATTTCTTTATACATATTTCCCATTTTGATTTGTGTTTTTTCTGCTTAAATTATTAAGATTTTTTTTTTAGTTAGCTTAGAACATTCCGCCATAACCTTCGTCAGACTCTCTCATTGCATGTCCGAATATAGTTAAATAAATTACTATATTTCCAGCTACTGTTAAATAAGCTCCTAGTGGATCAATCTAAAAATATTTAAGAAAAATATAAATTGTAAATAATGCAAACAATATGATAGGGTACCTAATTAATATGATATAAATTTTAACTTATTGACAATAAAAATGATTTAGTTTTATAAACACTGGAGCAGTCAACATATAACAAACTTTTGTTTACAATTATAATTTAAAGAATTTATTTTATTTGTGATATGAGGGTTTAACAAGATATTTATATGAAAATGAGATGATTAATAAAGATATTTCAAAATTCAAATTAACTCAACAAAACAATAAACTAAAATGAAAGTTTGCCGCTATCAACGCTGCTATCAACTACCATGATTTATAGCTCTGTATAAAAAAAAAATTAATACTTACAGCTCCACTTTTAGCCAATACTATTGGTAATGCAAATGTACTCAAAACAATGCCTGCTGTTAAAAATAATGCAAATTCAAAACCTGAAATAGAAAATATAATATGTATGCAATCAATGTACCTACCCCTATCTCTATTATCTACAGCAATAAATTTCAAATTAAAAATTAAATTATTAATTAAAAACAACTTACACGAATTTGGATGTGAACCACCAGCCTCTGCATTGCGTCTTTTGGCAACAAATAATGGTAGCACTGATAATCCATAAAATAAAAACACAAAAAATGGCCAAAATCTTTTGTGTTCTGGAACGGCACAAGCTAATATGACTAAAGTCATTCCAAGGCATACAAGTAAAGCTGACACTAGTAAACTAAAAACAAGACAATAAAGCAGGTTCATAAATAGGATACAATTTATTTAAGTAAATAGTTATTTATTTCAGTCAGATCACGTGAACAGAATGAGTAGGTAGGATTGTGTTGTAGGTAGACTATCATTGTTGATGATGATGATGACGAGTTCTACTGATTCTGCTGAAGGCAACCTACGACAGCATCATAAGGACTGTTAGAAAACATTTTTATTTATTTTAATGACATCATTTTGTTTTTGTCTTTTAATTCAATGTTGAAAAGAAAAGAAAAAAATTTATTTTTATATAAAAACTTACACTGTGAGTTTTGTTTCGATGAAATTTGTTGTTAATTTTATTTTTCATGAAAATCCAATTGACAATAATAAAAAAAAAAACATGAAAATGAAAAACAAAGAAAATTTATTTTATTAGAAATTTTTGTTATTTAAAATTTTTTATTATTTTTTTTTTTTTATTAAATTTACCTTTTTGCGAAGCCATAATTATAAAATATTATAATTGTAATAATCAAAAAAATATATAATTTTTTTTTTCCCGAATTTAAAAGAAATTTATAATTATTTTTTGCAAAATTTATTATATTCTGGAATTGTGAACAAAATTACGATAGAAAAAGAAAATGAATTTTATATTTTTATTTTTCTCTTTGAGATTGTAGTCATCGCAGATGTTAGCTTTTCTGTATAAGATTGAGTGACTAAAATTAAGCCGCCGCTGTTTAATATGAAACCCAAGATATTCTCAAAAAAAATGACGTGCATGAACGGCGACGCCATAAAATACAATACAAAAATGTTGATTTTTATTATATATGTTACTGTAAATGTACGAATTCCAGTAAATGTGAGTTTAAAAACCCGTAATTTTAATATTACATTACATTTACCGGCCCGATTGGCCCGACCGACCACCAGTTCCAGAAGTAAATCGGTTCAGTCGTCATGGGTATCGTTTTAAAAAGGACAGTTTTGAGAAAAACGCGTTTAAAGTTTCACGCAAAGCTTATCGCAGTCTAATTCATGAAATGATATTTTAGTAAAACAGCCATACCTCCGAAAATAATTTGAATTTTCTAAAATCCTATTAAAGACATGTTCTTAAAGGGTCAAACTTTGAAAATATGAAAAAAAAAAAAAATGATTAATTCAAATTTCTGGACCAGAATACCCCCTTAACATTTACCAAAAGTAAACTCACATTTACCGGAATTCGTACATTCGCCGTAACATATACACTACAGGCGGCACGGAATCAAATTTTCAACTTTCATATAATTTTTTTAACTTTTTTATTTTTATTGTATGAATCAAATACATGATTGTGTAAAATACAAAATTCGATTCCTTATAAATAGCAGTCGAAAACAAGCTGTTGATATGAAATTTATCTTTGGATAGTGATAGTATAAAATAAGATCTGTTCCCCTTAGATGGCTGTGAACGTCACTCATGCGATGGAGTCTTAAGTTTGATTTTGCCTATCCATGTACAATTTTATAAATATTAACTTTGATTTTGTCGCCAAATCCTATTATAATTTATCAAAAATTATGTTTTTGAGCGAAACTCAAAAAAATAATAAACTTTGACACGATATTATATTTAAAAAAAAAATACCTACCATTATTTTGAATACATTTTTTAAGTTATGTGAATATGATCATTCGACGAGCAATCGAATTAAGTCTGGAAACTAAAATCCTGTGTTAAGGGAAATCGAAATGGTTCAATTTATAATTTATAAACTTTTTTTTTAATAAAACAGAAACAAACTTGTAATGTTTTGATAGTAATTTAATAACATTTTATTCAAATCTGAATTGTTTCAGGTATACAACAACTAATTTCATTTTTTTAAATTAGAATTCAGTAATAATTCTTTTCGTTCCTTTCATTAACTTGGCGGTTACAAGGTCACACGATTAAATTACTAAATGTGAATACAAATAATATATATTAAATTTATATATTTAGTCTTTTTTATTTTAATTTATATAATAAAACAGAAGCACCCAAAATACATACAACCTTCTTTTATATGAATTTTAATTCAGTTGTTTTTCAAAATAAAAATCTTATACTAATTTTAGTGTAGGAATTTACACAATTTATTATTTAGGTATATTGAGAAAATTTTTCGTGTCATTTTTTTTATATAACTAAAATAATTTACAACAATTTTTTTTTCTCAAAATAAAAAATAATTCAATTAATTTATATTTACCATAATGATATTCATTGCAATTTTTTTAAATTTTACATTGTTAAATACGAAAGTTCATAGATTTCAGACCATTTAGTAGATAGACACTTTATTTTGAATTTTATATACATCTCAATAGAATTATAAATATGGAGTTTGAAATAATTTTTTTTGTTTCAGATAAAAAATTTAAAATCAAAATATGTACTTTAAAAATAAAATAAAAAATATCGTATTAACCCCAGAATCGTAAACAAAAAAGATTAATTAACCATTTCGTAGATTACTTTAGCTTAGCAGTATCGAGAACCATCGATCGATTGCTAATGATTTGGTGGAAATTAATGCGGTTAAAAATAATGAATAAAATCAATAAATAAATAATTAAATTGAAATATTTAAAATAAAATGCTTCATTAAAAAAATTTATAGTGTATGTTTTAAAATCAAATTAAACTTTAAAAAAAAAATGTACATAATGGTTGATAAATTATTATTCTCAGTCCTCTCTTATTATTTAAAAGAAAATTTATTTCTTATTTAGTACCGCAGAATAGACAAACAAAATTTTGTCACTTTTTTCGATTTAAATTTGGTAATTTACATCAATAGCCTTTTTACTTTTCTTTTTTTGCGAGTAAAATTTTCAGGCTCAAAATTTCGAATTTTTCATAGTTCTAATAAATAATGTATATTCAATTTATTCTTTATTATAAATAAATGATATACTTATTCTTTTCTAACTACATTGTGTTATAGTTACATAACTACATTGTGTTGTACATTAATGGTTTGAGGTATATTATTGCTAGAATTATTTGAACTATTTTCTATTGATGCTGATCTATCATTTTGTTGGTTTGTTGAAATTGTTGAAAAGAATTTTAGTATAGTTGTTTCACAATTTCGTCTACTTGGAGTTTTTGGTAAATTAGAGTCATTAGAATTTCTACGTAATATATTACTGCATCCAGATTCTTTTAGATTCTGTAACCTCGGTGAAGAAAGGCAGTCATTTAAAGTGGTTGTTACTTCTGTGTCATTAGAACTTAAAATTTTTACATTTAAAGGTGAGCTTCTTGTTGACATTAATTTCTGTTTTCGAATTTTTGTTAACCAATCTACTTTTCCCTTCAATTGTCGTTTTGGTGACATTATTCCTAAATGTGGAGCTTCTCCATTTATAACATAATTTGGTAAATTTGAGGTAGGTGAAAATATTGCAGCCTCATTATTCAATAATGTTGAAGATGATTGCAAAATTGAATTAAAATTTTTATGTTCGCTAAGAGGAGATTTAATTTCCGTGATTGATTGTTGATTATGGAATTTAAACACATCATTTTCTTGATTACTATTTTCATTTAAATTACGAACTATATTTTCTATTATGGTGGATGATTTTTGAATTGATTCAGCCTTATGTTCCTGCTCATCTTTAATAATATTACTACTTAAAACTGTATTCGATAAAGCAGACGTCGAAGGACTAAAAAGACGACGTGCACGAGTTTCTAAATGAGGCCGTTTTTGATCGCTTCCTTGATCAAAATCCGGAAACTCTTCCCCAATCATCATTTCACAGTAAGACCTTTTCGTGTAAACTTTTTCCACCGAACTGGGAGTTTTTTCATTTTCTTCCACAATACGTTTCAGTGAGCGCGGTGTTCGATCTAAAGCTTGAAAACGTGTCTTGAGCAAATGGGTTTGTGACGAGATGCACTTTTCTTTAAAATAATCATAGCAATACATTGCGGTACCTTTTAAATTTATTTTTTCATCCTCAGGAATTTCTTCCGAACCAATGTGCCATACTTTATGTCTAGCATCATCACTACATGTAACAATTGGTTGATCTCCCACAGAGCTCCAAGCTACACAGGTTACTTCAACAGTGTGTCCATTTAGTGTTACTAGCGGTTGAGATTTTTTTAAATTCCAAATATAAGCTTTCTCATCACTGCTACCGCTACACAAGTATTTCTCATCAGGACTCAGACATGCTTTAATATAAAAAGTACTATTTCGAAACCCAACATATTTTTGTATTGGATTTTGTGAATATGATGTCAAATTGTAGCAATAAATTGAATTATCCATACAATTAGCAAACAATTTTGTTCCGGCTTCATTACAAAGTAAATTTGTGAAGCCTTTAAACGTTGATACGCCTGCGTACATTAAACTGTGTTTCGGTAATGGTTCTTTTCTATAACTTGAATAATTTCGACGTAAATCCCATACTTTAATTATACCATCTCCACCTCCACATGAAACCAGTGTATTGTCATCTTGAAAAACTAAGCCTGTTATACTACTAGATGTGGCGGTTGAACAAAGTTTCGGAGTATTACGAGTTCTTTTCCTTTGTGAAACCGGTGTTCCAGGCCCACCTAAAAGAAAATATATTTAAAGGTGTTAAAATATAATTTAATTCTTTAAATTACTAAGAAACCAGACTATCTACAAATATTTGGTTTCAATTATTAAGAGTAAATAGTCTCATACATTATTGAATCAATAAATTAATTTGAATTTGTATATTTATACAATGTTGTAGTTATATAATATTGCATTTAATTTTAAATAAATAATTAATAGTATAATGTATAAACGTCTTACCAGCATGACCACTGTAAATACAATTATCAGCTCTAGGGAGTAAATCGAGACTAAGTTTCGCTCTGGTATCCCAAATTAATATGGCACCTTCTCTACCTCCTGTCGCAAAAACAGCAGAATCATTTTTACGAAATGCTGCTGTTTTAACTGAACGCGTATGACCAGTATACACTTGACAATACTTTATTTCTGATTCTGTTACTTGCCACAACCGAGCTGTATGATCCCCTGAGGCAGACACAAATTTCATTGTGCCTGGACACCATTCTAAATCAAATACAGCATTATTATGACATTGTTGACCTTCCAAAGCTCTCTCCTCATAATGAATGTTTCTTTTTGTTGTATCATGTAGAGCAATCTTGAATAAAATAATAGTTTTGAATATAGTACTTATCAATGACAGACTGATTGGGGTTTGTCTTTAAAGAAAATACACTAATAACTCAAATTACCAATGCTTTGATTTATAAGCTTTGACATATAATTCTAAAAAAAATTAGGAACTATAAATCTTTGAAATATGTAAGTTGTATTTTTTTTTTTATAATTATTATTTTATTTATGTTTATTTTCTACTCATTTAAATCAGTTTCTTTCTCGTTACCTTTCCATCTTCATTGGCAATCGCTAAAATATGTTTATAATTATTGCAATTGGCAAATTTCGATGAGAAAATTGGTGGTTCAGGATTATAATCTGAACTTGTAATTGATGGTGTTATTCCTCTCCAGCTATCGTCTTTCGGTACGCATAAACGCCCCAATGCGAAATCTAATGAGACATCATTGTCTACAAAAAAAGTAAATAAAATATAATTAGAGCAAAGAAGACAATATATAAAACATTAAACTTTCAATAAGTTTTTAGAAAATAATAAAAAATATATATGAGGTATATATTCCTTAAAATATCTTGAAATACGGTGGGCTAGATTTAGAGGAAGGAAGGTAAATAACATATATACCTAACAACACTTAACTTCAAGATTCTGCTGGCTATAATGAATAATTTCAAACTAGGTAAGGCACCTACATAATGTAATAAAGGCACAATCGAAATTTTCAGAGAAAGGAAAATTTTGAGTTCGTTGATGGAGGCAAAAAAAATATGCCTAACCAAGTTTTTAGACAGGTAAACTCGTTTTTAATTTAAAGGCGGGAATGTTATTTTGCCACAAAAATATCAATAATTTGGAGGGAAACATTGGCCCCCAATTGAAGATTTTTTTCACCAATTTTGAAGAATTAATTACGGAAAATTTTGATTTATTATTTATTTAAATTTAACATAAATTTATACAAATATTTAATTTTCTGATGTCCATAAAAAAAAAAGCCAAATAAAAAATTGGCGCGCAAAAAACCCAGGCCGATTGCCAAATATTCACATAATAAAGAAAAAATCAGCTAAATTTCTTAATTCAATTATATTGCCCTAGAAATCTAATTAATTTTTAATTTTTTTAATTATAATTTACAATTCAACAATTTAAAATTAAATAAACAAAACAAGTTGAAAAAAAAACTATTTCGTAATATCTTAATAGTTCTGTTCGAGAAGATAATATTGAAAAATAAAAATATGACTTACAAATTTCTCGTTCTCTTTTTAAAAATGTTAAGAAAATATTCATATTTAATTATTTCAATATATATATTTTTTTTATTTATTTTAATCTTTATTTAAGTTTTTTAAAGTCATTATTTCATTAATTAAATTGTTTTTTAAGAAGACTTTAAAGCAAAAAAAAATATGAATAGAAAAAAATCTTCTGTTCTTGTTGTAAAACACTCAATTATTGTTATTGAAATACAAAAATGTTCGCGGAATAATTTTCATAGCACTGCTAACTGCTTACAGCCAGTTATGACATTTTGTAACAATCAAGTTTTTAATGGCAGAATTAAAAAAGAATTTAAATACTTTTTTGTGTATATTAGTGTGCGTGAGAGATTTTAAAGTTTTAAGTAGGATTAAATTAGGAATTTTTAATTTTAATCGGAATATTAATTAAATGTATGTTTTAGCTTATGATTAATTTAAATTTTCAGATGAAAAGAGCAAAACAATTTTTTTTTTTTATAATCATTAATAGATTGATTAACTTATTAATTATTGGTTTCTCAAATAATTTCAGGAAAAAAGTACTATTTGTAGGACATTAAAGGTGTTTTCGTTCAAAAACTAGATAATTCCAAAATTATGTTCTCATACAACAGACTAATAGTTCCTTCCCTTCCGAATTAATAAATAACCGTTTACTGAACTAGTTCAGCGACGTCAATAACTCAATAACAAAATGGCAAATACCTATATCTTTTACTTTTTCTTTGTATCGTACTTATAGGCAATTGTATATTTATATATGCTTTTTTGTTCTGTATTTGCTTATACAGATTATTTTCCTTTTATTTTTTGTAGGTATGCTTTTAATTTAAAATAATAGACAAAATTTTAAATAACAGTTATTTAAATTTTTTCATAGTTTTATTTATAAGATGACGAAGTCGGTGATATAGTGATATAGTGGTGATATAGTGGTGAGATTCAGCCGGTTCGCAGCGGTTCGCGCGAACCGTTTTATAAAATATTTAAGATTCGCGCGAACCGTTTCCTAAAATATTAAAGATTCGCGCGAACCGTTTCCTTAAATTTGTAGGTTCACGAAAATCGCCTGAAAAAGTTTTGAAATAACTATTCACTGTTTTAACAGTCCCTCCGTGTCAATTTCTCAACTACTCAAAGAATATACAATTTGAATTAACATTAAAATGTGTATTAATTATAAAATTTCAATTATATAAAAAACATGATGTTTGTCTTTCGGTCTGTGTGTTATCTAAAAATTTAAAAGCTACTTTCACACGATGAGTATCTCGACAGGTGATGCGCGTACAATTTACAATAAAACAATTTCTTTCTTGCTTTTTTATTAATTTATAAAAGAAATACTGGAAAATTTGACAAGCGTTTTACTTATTTATCTGAAAATCTCCTTTTTCTTTATTTGAATACTGTGAGTAAAGAACTGAATAAGAGTAAAAATATGCTTTTACAAAGTATAAACGTGTAACATGCAAGCCTGTTTTGAAATTACAACATTTGGAAACATCAATCTAAAAATTTATTAGTTTTTATGAAGGAGAAAGTATATATACGTTCTGGAAAGGTCTTTAGAATCTAATTAAAAAAATTAAAACAACTTTTTAGAGGATTCGAAACCACAAAAAAAATTTTTATTTTTTTTTTTTTACGGAATGCGAACCGGTTGTTAAATGTTTTGAATCGCACCACCAACCTTTACAATCGGTTCTAAATGTAACTTTTTCAAAATTAGAAATGCACATTCATAATAATAATAATAATAATAAATAGCCAGATTTTCAAAACACATGATTTTGATGAGATCAGTGGGTATATTAAGATATCACTGGAATACTGAAGCATATGAAGAAGCGTTATATATTCAAGCTATCCAACAAAAAATTATTAGTTGGCATAAATTTGTTTTTTTTTTCTTGTATAAAATCGCTTTTATCAAAAATGTGTAATTATACATTTTATTGTGTATGTGTATGTCTTATTTTATACGATCGTTCTAAAAAAAATAATGTTTATGTGTAGAATGTATATTTCCAAATTACCCTTCTGATTTAGTTTTGCCTACTTGGAGGCATTGAAATGAGAAACACTTATTCTTTTTCAAGCTTTCAATATTGAATTGCCTAATTTTAGGATGTTTCAAAAAACGATTAAGAAATTCAAAAGTGCACAATTGAAACTTATCAAATCGTCCCTTAACAAAATCTAATCAATTTATTGTATTAATATGACTTCCAAATGTATTAGATATTATTGCTTATATCAAATTTTTTTGGTTTAATTGAATTTTTACTGTTCAATTGTACTACTGTTTATATTGTCTACATATTTATACATAATATTAATATTATTTTAAATATTATATGAAAACTTGACTCCAGATAATATTAACTTGGATGTATTAATAATGATTGGATAAATAAAATGGGATTTTATAGTTGCAGCAATTCTGAATGAAATTCATACAATTTTCTTGAAATGACCATCAGATTTAGGTAGACTTACCTTATCTATCCGCATATTAAGCAGTCAAATTCAAATATTTTATTAATTTAATTGTATTTTTTAAAAATAAATACATTCATGAAATCAATTAAAAATTAAAAGATTTGGAAATTATTTCAAAACGTTACTACGAGTCGAGAATAACTAAAAAAAATTAAATCGACGTCGCTGCCTGCGTTCTTAAAAATCGCAATCTTTTTTACTTTTGTTTTTTTTTATCTTTATTTATTTGTATTATGTTAGGAGGAGTTCGTACAGTACCTGCTACAAAAATTTTATAAAAGAAAGAAAAAAAAACAATTTTTTTCAATTTTTTTTTGAACTTATTATAACAAGTTGTCGTCCTGAAAGATACGCCTGCTATTATAGAAAACTTAGAATTTCAATTTTTTTATTGAAAAAATATTTTTTTTTAGAAAAATAAAAATTAAAAATTATGAACTCTACAAAACTTTCGAGTAGTGGTGAAACTAAAAAAATTGATAATAAAAATTTAATTATCGAAGGAAGTTGGAAAAAATCAAAAATTAAATATTATTTTGATAATAAAAATAATATTTGCAATGAATTGAAAAAATTAACTATTCCATATATTTTAAATGGAAATATATTTGAAATTTTAAAAATAGATAATTTGAGTGGTGCAGTTACAGTACGATGCACTAAATGCCCAGACAATAATATTTACAAGGGTAAGATTTTATATTAAATTAAAAAACAAAAAAACTTCACTTTCATTAATAGGGTTAGGATCCGAAAAGAATAAAATAAAGGTAAGGTACACCTAACCAATATCCGAACCAGGGAACAATAATAAGTCTAAAAAACGAACCTAACATTGGCTGAGTGAAAAAGTATGCAATAGATAAAGTCAATTGACCATATAATTATTGCCCTTTGAAGAAGGAAGATAACATAAAGACATAAAGTTAAAATAAGAAAAAAGGACATGAAGTTTCCTTTATAGGAAAGGAACAAATACATATTCCATAAAATAATAACGTTAATAACGTCTTTTGAGCATATGGGCTTATTTTTTAGAACACAAAGTTTATTGGTTCGTTTTACCATTTAAATGATCTAGCAGATAAGTAGGTAAAATACTTTTATTTAGGAATTATATTATGCAAGTAGGTACATATATGTATTTGAAAACTAGATTATGTATTCCATATGTATCTAGGACGTAAGCAGAAATTTACTTATGAATAAATTCGAATCGAAATTTCGAATAAGTAGGTATACCTACCTGATTCTGTTCGAATTCGAAATGAAAGACACACCAACCGAAAGTTTCAGAAGCCTAGGTAGGTATGCACTTATTTAACATTTTATTATGAACCTATCTCCTAGTTGTTTTTTTTTTTAAACAAAATCAAGCTCGTAACCTAAATAAAAGAAACTATATAATAGTAGATTATTGGATATGTAAACTAAATTTGTTATTAATTAAGAGTTCTGTATACACGAAAATACATTGACACGAGTCAATACTTATATCACGAGACCGAAGGTCTAGTGATATAAATTGACAAGTTTCAATGTATTTTTGTGTAAATACAGAACGAGTTGTATAACAAATTTTGTTTACATATCCAATATACTGTTTTAATGCGTAGGGGAGAGGTAGTTGCAAAGAGAGAATATTTTTTCTTCTCATTTTTTTTTTGTATTTGGCTGTATTGAAATATTGTGAGAGATATTATGTTTGTTTAGGTATTACGTAATATTCAATACAAAACATCTAAATGATTTCATTATTTACGCTGATGCATCTAAATTTTTTCATTATAAACGCTGATGCATCTAAATTTTATCATTATTTACGCAGATGCATCTAAATGATTGCATGTGTATTGACGCATATAATACTCCATTTAGTGATCTAAATTCTATAGCACTAAATACAACATAACGATCCCCAACGCATTAAAACTCTTATGTGTTTGGAATAAGATTTTTATTTCTGATAAATTAATTAAATACGCACTGATATTATTAATATAAGCCAAATTTTTTTTATATTTTAGGTAGTGTCAAATCGACTGGAAATTTTCATATGCACATCAAAGTAAGTTGTAATGAATTTAATTTATATATTTATCAATCAATTTTAATTTATAAAATTTGTCATTATGTTTTTTCGAATAGGTAGGTACATAAACAACAAATGAAAATAATAAGAAAATGCAATTTATTAATCTTTTTTTATTTCTGTATTCTATAACATTTTAGATATAGGTACCTATATTTAGCTCAATGTATAATTGTGAAAAGCGATAATAGTTCATTCTCGCTATTAACAATTAAATGTTTGAGTTTATGTTTTCAGGTAAAAAAGTTATAATCAAATCCTAACATTAGAAATTTAAAAATTGATTTTTTAAATGAAATAAGTTGTAAAAGGAAGCTTTTGAATAGGCTTTGTTTTCCTTTTTTTTCTTTTTTTTTTAAATAGACTTTGTTTTGGTTTTTATTCATTTTGAAGCTTCGATATTTTCTTACTTAAAAAATAAAGTTATTTTGGAAATAATCGTTCATTAACACATTGTACTATTTTCGATATTAACTTCCCAATTATAGTCTTGTTAAATTTCATTAATTTCATCTCAAATGAGTGCGAGAATTATTATGTACATAAAAATTAAAAAGTTAAGAAATTGATTTTTCCTTCGGTAGATAAGATATAAATAAATTTTAGCCCGTTTTCCATCAAAAATCAAAAAACAAACTATTATGTTTTCATTTAATGTCCGTCCGTCCGTCTGTCTGTACGTTCGTTCTTCAATAAAATCCTTATAACTTTTGAACCAGTCAAGTGATTTTTATTCTTTAAGTGCCAAAACCCGCTCAAACTCGTTCACCTTCATCTGGACTAAATGTTGAGAGTTTAACGTTTCGAATTACGGAAGTGAGGCTCAGAACCAGCCAAGGGCTTAAATTATTTTCATACAAAAGTTTTATAAATTTTGAATTTTATAAAAGTGTACAGTACATGGGATGTAAGTCGATTAAGGGAATCTAAAAAAAATTAATTTCATCCCAAGGATTCGGGCTAAGATCCGGATTTCGATGAAAATTGTTATTGTAATATAGTATGCATGTGACTTACTGATATAGATGTGATGATATTGAATGAAGGAACCTAAAAAATCTGAATGTGACTTTAAATTAAAGTATCTTAAATCGAAATGCTGAATATGAGCGCAATACTTCATTTATGAGGTACTGTTCCATATTTTTTATTTATTTTACTATTGTTTTATTATTATACAATTATAATCAAAATACATATAATATAAAAATATAATAATAAAAAAAATTTAATTATGTATATTTATTATAAATTATTTGAGCGAAAAATATTTTAAATCTCAGTCTCTATTTTAGTTACAAATCGCTTTAAAATCTCCTACCTACTCAATTAACAATCAAGTTTTCTCATTTTTATTAACGATTATTATTTTTCAAACCAAGCATTATTGCTGAAAATTTAATAAAGATAAATTTCACAAATTTTAATTAAATACAATTAATTGAAATAATTGTGAAGTAATAAGTGGAGTTTCATCTTACAAAATGTTCCCATTATATGAGAGAATAAAAAATAGAATTTTGTAAAATGCGACAAAACATTTACAAATTGAAAGATTAAAAAAAAAAAATCGCAGAGCTGCTGTGAGAGAGTTAAAAATTTAATACTTACCTGCTTGTGATAAAATTTTGATTTTATTTTTGATTCAAAGTACCTACCTACAAAATAATATGGGCTTTTTTTTTATAAAAGATTTTTGTTTATTTTTGCCTTTTGATAGGAATAGCTTTTAATGTGCATGTCTTTGGTAAGTTGTATTTACATTCGAAAATTTAGCTCGGTAAATGGTCCATTATATCAATACACATGCAATTATAGGGAAATGTAAATTGTATTTACATTTCCCTGTGATGTAAATTGTATTTACATTTCCCTATATTGTATTTGCTTACTTCATTTTGAACTGCGTAATACTATAAACAAAAATAATATCTCTCACACTCACAATATTTCCCTTTTTTCCCTTTATCTCTAAAAGAAAGAAATTAAAGGATAATTAACGTGGAAAAATTCAATTGGTATTTTTTATCTGTAAAAGAAAGAGAAATTAAAGCATAATTAACGTGGAAAAATTCACTTGGCTTCTTTTATCTTTATTTTTTATTATAAATTATCTCTATATTCTCTCTTTGCAACTACCTCTCTCATGCACATTACAGCAGTATACAATACATGTTAATTAAATTTGTTATACAATTCGTTGTGTATACAGACAAACACATAGACACTCGTCAATATTATATCACTCGACCTTCGGTCTCGTGATATAAAAATGACTCGTGTCTATGTGTTTGTGTGTATACACAACTCGCAAGAATAACAAATTTTCATAACATTTATTGTAATCTACTATTAAAAACTGTTTGTTTTATTGCTGATTTTTTGTTGATTATTGTTTTTTTTTTAAATAATAATTTACTATGTACGGTACATATAATGCATACACTGAATGTTTTTTTGTATTGTCAATATTAGAACGAGGAACTTGAATTAGTTTGAATTTGTTGCAAATAACAAATTCTACAAAGTGAAAAAAAAAATTGGTTTCGAAATCAAATCGATTGTTTCATTGCGTGTGGAAACATTTATAAAACACAATTTAAATAAATGAATGGAATGAATTCCTTTTGTAGGAGGCTAAGGATTACATTTTTTTCGAAATTCCGATGTATGCTTACCTACATAATATACATTATTCAAACGATTCGAACTTCTTATCTATATGAAGCAACCTTGAATAAAATTTTGTTAAAACATCAAAGTTTTTCCTCCTGTGCATAAATATGGCGTTTATAACGAAAAAAAAAATCGAAATCAAATCTCGATTTTGTAATTAACAATGGAAACTACATATTCAAATTTTATAATACTTGACAAAAGAGATATAATTAGGTATTTGTTTTGATGGCATCATATTTTTATCCCATTTTTAATTCATCTTTTGGCTTGATAGCATAAAATTACAGAGTTTTGAATAAATTTCGCGGATTTCGAATATCTTAATAACGTTTTATTTTTCTTTGGTGACATTTGAATTAATAATTTTTATCAAATATGCAAAAAAATTCCAACAAAATTAATAAATTCGATGAAGTAAGTTTTCTTTTGTAAAAACAATAAAAAAAATTCTAGGTATGCCAAATTTGTATTTTAGCAAATTTATTTTTTTTGTCTTGCTGAAGAAAATCAAAACTTTTTAATGGCGATTAAAGTATCTAAATATTTATTCTATTTGATATTTTCAACACTATAGACCATTAAATTTAAGCAGATTGCTATTTTGCTATACGATGCTAACTGAGATAATATTTCTCCTTTTTGAAAATAAATACATACCTAATGAGTGACATAAAATTCTATCATACAGAATTTTATCGATATCGATAAGAACACATTGCAATAAAATAGTGATTAGTAATTTTGTGGTAATAAGACTGAAGAGTCAGATAATATATTATATTACATATCATAATGAAGTAAAACTTAATTTCCTCCTAACCACTTTTTTATATTTTTATTTTATTTTATATTTTTTTCTTTTCAGCGAAAACATCCAGATTTAATATCAACTGTAAACGATATGAAATTGAAATCTTTTTCAGATCGTAAATATCGTATAACACGTCGCCGTCCTAATTTATATGGAGGAACTAGTAAACGTGCAAAATCCATTAAATGTGAAAAAAATGAATCAGATAAAACTTTGATTATTGAAAATTCGGTGAATCAAATTTAATGAATCCCGTCTAAATGGCTTATTTTATTTTATTTTTTTTAAATACTTTTAGATACATTCGAAACATCTACCTTCAGAGCCTATTGATTATAGACATCAAGTTCACAAAGATTATCAAGTACCAATTTCTGATTTTTCAACATTATCAAATCATCAAGATCAAATACCGATCATTGCAAAAAAAATACATCCATGTGTTACAACTGAATATATTCAACCGCCACCAGCTCATCGATCAAATTATATAATTAAGACAAACGCAACGGCATCTGTTCCAGTTTATATTGATCGTCAATATTACAAATATTCGAATATTGTTCAAGAACAGCAACAAACTAATATACCAGGTAACGAAATGTCATAAGCATATTCGCGTTAATTAATTAATCTAGAAGTAATAATAATTTGATAATCGAACGCATTGAGTGATAGATTATTTTAAGCTTATTTCTGTCAATTTTAAAATCTCGTATTAACCGTAAAATTTTTTAGTTGAATCCGAAAAAAATTTGCCATCTTCAAAAGAAGTTTCTCGAAATTCTCCAGCGAAACAAATTATTTTTCAAAATTCTTTAAACAAAACATTGTCGCAACAACAGCAACAGCAATGTGCCATGACTTCTTATGGGAATCAAATAACATCTGTTCACTATTTACAGCAACCGGTGCCTGCGTCATGTGATCAACAAAATTTATCAGCTACTAGTTCTTTTCATTCACAACATCAGCAGGCTTATACTGTTCCTGACTTTATATCTTTAGTTCAAACGCCAATGCAAAATGCTCTTGCAAGGGTTGAATCTCATTTAAAAGGAATAGAACATGCAATGAATTTACGCAATCAAATTGAAACAAATCGAATTTATTTAGATTTGGCAAAATTTAAGTTTTTAAATCCAACTTTTGCATTTAATACTTAATTTAATTGCATTGTTCTTACGAAATTTTCATTTGATAATGAAATAAGTTAATTTTTTTACGTATTCGAAGATTTTTATATTTTCTGAATTAATAATTTTAGATTAAAATGATTGAAATTTGAAATAAATTTAAGTAATCCAATTGAGACAAATCGCATATATTTAGTTTTGCTTTAAATACTTTATTTTATAAAGGACATGTATTGTATACATTCGCATTATGAAATTATCATTATTCAATGAAATAAAATAATTTTCTCAAATTTTTTTTTTTTGATTTTGAAAAAAAACCCGATTTTTTGATTTGATTAACTTATTTCAATAAATTGTTTTTGTAAAACAATTTTGTATTTTTAATTTAAGAACTAAAAAAAACACAGCGGATTAGCTCTATTTTTCTTATATTTCTATGTTAAATAAATTTGAATTATTTGTTAATAAAATGATTTTCGTACGATTTATTTGCTTTTACTTTTTTTATTTTTATATTTATAATAAGATGTTCATTCAAATTGACGTTGCTATCTGAATAGAATATTAGGAAGAAATTTGTTTTGGTTTCCATTTAATTGATTATAAGTAAAACGTTTTTCTAAAAGTATTGGATTTGTTTTTAATCGTAGGCTCTATAATAATGTAAATTTCTTAGTTAAATTATTTAGGAATTTCATAAATTTTATGTCGAATCTAAATTTCATGAAAAAAGTTCTTAGAAAGTCAATATTTTTTTGTGTTAAATTATAAGTTTATGAATTCTTTTCAAAGCCAAATTTCTGATTAGGATAATACCACGGATAATAACTTTGTGTTATTTTTGATTTTTATTTTTATAGTCATCAATAAATACAACTCCTATAATACTTTTGATCTGAACTTATTAATTATTTTTAATTTAGTTTATAATCATAAATACATTAATATGTTATTAATTTTTAACGCTTCAACATTTTAAATTTTAATGGACCATCTGGAGCATACATAAATGTTACAACATAATCCAATGGCTGATAATAGAACTCCAATTTATAATTTCTTAAAAGCTAAAAAAAAAAATAATTCATTTATGTAATGAATGGTTATATACATACTTCTAAACCGTAGTATAAATCAGAACTATTTTTTTTTTTATTTTTCGGTTTCATCACCCGTACCATAGTCATAAATAAAATTAATTTTTTTTTACAAAAGTTAAAGCAAATTTAAGGAATTTAGTTATTTTAAAGTTAGAATACTTGCCTTAACTAATAAAATTTGTATTTCTAAATCAGCAAATCTTCTACCTAAACAGGTTCGAGCGCCGTATCCGTAAGGTAGAGAAGCGAAAGGATGCAATTTACCATCTATTCCTCCTTGACTAGTTTTCATCCAACGTTCAGGCTTAAATTTGTCAGCATCTGTGACGTATTCTTCCATATTACCAGTCACAAGTGTTGGAAAAACTACCTGAATCTTAAAGATTAATTTTTATTTTATAAACAAAGAAAATAAATTACAGCAAATTTGTCTTACTCCTTTTGGAATTTTATAGCCACAAATGATGGTATCCTCTTGAAGGGTTCGACCATTCCCTATAACCGTGCTATGAGTTCGAAATACTTCTTTTATGAAAGCTTTCAAATAATGCATTTTGTCCAAAAATTGAAATGATAATGTTGATTCAGCATTAGGTAAAATTTTTAATAATTCTTCATAAATTTTTTCTTGTTCGTTTGGACGAGTAGCTAATTGATATAAAATAGAACATACTGCCATAGAAATCTTAAAATAACAATAATAAAGTTTCTAAATTGTAGGCTTTGTAGTAAAAATTAACGTTAGAGACAAGAATAAAACATATAATCTTATGATTATTTTGACTTACTGTATCAATTCCAACCAATATTAAATCTAATGCCATTATAGTTGCAATTTTATCATCTTTCTCAGATTGAATGACTTTCTCCAACAGAGAGGGTTCATAATTGTTAATGGAAGCTGATTTTTCTTTGGAATTTAAACGGTCCTTTGCATCTTTGATGTATTTCATGCAAACGCTTAAGAAATATAATTATTGTATAAGTTTTTTCATGTTTTTTATAAAGAAAATTTAGGAAAAAAGACGAAAACTAATTTCCAAAAGAATTGAAAGTTATACAAAAATTTTTCGCACTTATTATTGTCAATGTTTTTGCAGATTAGTGGTTTGTTTAATTATTCTTAATCAAATTTTTAATAATACATACGAATTTTAATTATTATACTTCTCTAATGCTAGAATGAATTCTTACTCGACAAAAAAGTTCATATTGTTGACGTATTTTGTCCATAATGGTGTAGGAAAATAACGCCAATATGGTGCCTTTAATTCTAATGAGGCTACATTTCTTAAAGCATATTTAGCCGCATTTATTATTTGCTGTGGTTCCGAATCGGGATTTAAATTTGATTCTAAACATCCCAATCTAGTGTCAAGAGCTACTTGGCCTATACCTGAAAAAAGATATTATTATTTTTGATTTCTTAAAAATTCATTCTGTAGTTAATTTTTACTACTCACATTCTAATGACCACTTATGAATTTCGTTGTCAAAATCATTCGGTAATTCAAGATTTTCATCCAATAATTTTTCACAACGCTGAAGAAATTCATCGGTAATTTCCTCCAGGGGTTTTAAATATTTCCGAACTGTTGATAATTGTAGAATAGGTTTTTGTACTCGAGATCGAAACTCTCGCCATGGTTCTCCATGTCTGAATAAAGAAAATAAAAAATTGAATTTGATATTAACAAAAAAAAAAACGAAAAAAATTTTTTTTACACGCCAACAACTCCAGGTAATTCTCCAAAAAAATCCTTCCGTACGACACTTTTATATTTAACTAAACTTGGCATTGAAGGTCGGAATGGTGTAGAGCCTTCATTTCTATAACACTAAAATGGAACGGAATTATTATATGTAAACATTTTAATATGAAAGGAAAAAAATGTTTGTTCTTTAACCTTTTCAATCTCGTCTGCATCATAAACGAATAATAAATCAGGCCTTCCCATTAAACCGCCAAATCGAACAATTTTTCCATATTGCTCTTTTAAGTCAAATGATAATTTTCCAATATCGCATATCGAATACTGTCCAATTATAGGCATTAATCTGTAATTGAAAAACATTATTAATTGGTTACTTCTACATAGTTATATGATCAAACTGGAAAAAAATGATACTTAGTCCTTTCAAGAAACAAATATAATTTGATATTTTTAATAAGCTAGTTTTCAAAACAAAATTTCATAAAGGAAATTATTATTTTTTTATAGTAACTACTGCAAAATTTTTTCCAGGTAAAACTCTAGTTTTTCCTTCGTAAGAACAATTAACTTATTTATTTTTTTTATGTACCTTCTTATTTTTTGTTTGTTGGGTTGGAATATATAATTAATTGGATTTACATATTTGAAATTACATATTCAATTAGGAAAAATGATTATTTCGTAACACTTGTTCAAGGTTTTTAATGTTTTTATACATTTTTTTTTAATAGACTTACCATTTTATGAGATAAAATGTAATTTCAAATTTTTTTTTAAATAAATTGTATTTTGGATAATATATTTATATACTAATTTTAAAATTATACGGTCATTTAAATGTTTATTATGCTTAGGTGATTATAATGCTAAATAAATAAATTAGCACACTAGTTAACATATTTATTTATTTCTTAAAAAAAAAAAAACTGAAAATATTGGTTCCACTAGCATAAAAAAATGTGTGGACTATTCCAAACTTCACTATAGACTCGACCAGACATTGCATACTCGCAATTTTAAATAATAACGACCAAAGGATTGAGTAGTAAGGATTTTAGTTTCAATAAAGAATCAAAATAGAATATAGTTTACTACATAAATTATGGTAAATTTTTGAATTAAACATTATACGACACCTAAGTTTTACTATTTATTAACTTATTCAAATGATATCCAGCTCCCAATGTTTAAAGAGAACCTAAATTTCAACAAAAAACATATTTAACTAATATACGTTATTATATGTTATTATATATCAAATTAAGCACGTTTGTATCATATATGTATATATAAATGTAATACTAATTTAGCTTCACGTAAAATTCAGAAAATTTTGAATAACAATATATTATTTATTATGGTTTTAAACAAAAAAAAAAAAGATAAAAGATTTTATTTACTTTAAGCACATTTTTAATATTCGTTGCCTTTAAAACATTATTTATTTATTTGCATTAATGTTACAAAATAAAAATAATGAATTTTTCAATAAAAACACTTAATGTAAACTATGATTGAACTTACTAAAATAATATAGTTATCAAGTTACCGCACTTGACTTCTAAACAGTTTCTCCAATCAATCTCAATTGATTCTCTCTCTGAAGTACCATAATAAATATCGTATATTCGGTTAAGATTTTTCTTTTGACGTAACAAAATATTTGAAAATATTTTAATGTTAATTGATAAAGCTTTAATATATATGTGTATGGGACTATCTAATTCATTATGTCCCTCGTATAACGAATCCATCATTATATATTCTGCTTCTACCAGTGTATAAAATTAAAAACTTTATGAACTACAATTTGGAGTATGTTTTTCAATGATTTCAAAATTTATTACCACGGCTAGCTAGCTAACTATTATTCTTCAATTTCATGTAAATTTTCCAAAAAAGTTTTTTAATCATTTATCATCGACTTATCTAAATTTTACTTACTAAATTTTAATTTATTCAAAAATATTATTTTGTAAATATTTTTTAACTTTCAATTTCATCTTTTTTCTAACTTAATTCAAAACATGAATAACAATAACAAAACCTTGTAATATCTCAAGTAAATTTTCCCATATTATTAAGATCAGTCTGTTAAAAAAATATGTAAACAAATGCTTTTTTAATATCATAGTGGGCAAGTCACTTAACACCTTTTTATTATACACATGTAACTTAAATATGCATGTTGTTATTATGATGTGCGTTAGTTTGCAATTTGAACAATATCATTAGGTATAATTAAAATAAAATCAAACTGATTTTGGTGCAAGCTATAATCAATTTATAATAAATAATGATTATTATCAAATAATATGAATATAATGTATGCATTACAATTAATAGGAATATATCTTTTTAACGGAAATCAGAATTTGTGTGTTATGATATTTTGTTATTTTGTGTATATGTTGTTCAACATAGAAGTGAGAGACGGTTCAATTAATATCTATGTTTATTTCAGTTGCATTATTTCCGCAATAGCTTCCCAAATTTTTCTTCTTATTTTTATTTGAACTTTTAATGTGCTGACTAATTACGGACGCTTTAAATATTATATGTGAAATCTGAATTTATTATAGAAGAATGATCTAAATTTGATAATTGCATATGCATGCAAAATTTTAACTGAATGAGTGTTTTATTATGACATTTGAGATGAAACTTTTAAATTTGCTCAGTATATAGAAATGTAGGAAAAACTGGGAACTTTTAAAATACAAGAATAAAAAGAAGCAGGATTCTGAAAACATTTTTCTACTTTCCAAAAAAAATATAATTTTTTTTTTAGTAAGCAGTTATGTAAAAAAATTATAATCTGGTCGCAAAAACATATATTAATTTCAAAAATTCACATTTGTATATAACTGAAATAATTTATTTCATGTAGAAAAAGTTTGTTGCTAGAGTCTTTTGTTTTATTATAAAATTTAAAAATTTAAAAAAAAAACAAAGTTTGGAACAATTTCCAGCTTATGACAAAAATAAAAAAACTCGCTCTAAAGTAGTAAAAGCCCACAATGATATAATACGATAATCAAGATCGTTTAAAATTTTTCTAATTTATGTATTATGCAGTTCAAATTTACCTGGGGGAGAGACGTAGTGTAGTCTCGAAAATTAATATCTTAGGTCATTAAATGTTTTTGTTTATTGAAATTTAATATTGAAGTAATCCTAATTTTAATTGAGATTTAAACTGAACAGAATCTTACTCTTTTTTCTAGAATGTTAATCTTAATCACTTTTTCTGTTAAAAACTAAGAAAAATTTATAAAATCACACGTAGTACGAGGTGAAGATTTTCTCCTTCGGAATACACTAATTTCATATAGATAGACAAAGACAATATATAAATTTTTAAACAAAATAGGCGGGAACTGAATTGTATATGATATCTCGGGGACTAAGTATTTTTTTGTTAATTCATATTTATAATGAATTCAATAGATAACGAGTCTTACGTTTTCTTTTATGTCGATTTTATGAAAAGGTTTTAGAATTGATTAAATAGTTACATATTTTGAAAAACGGAACAATGTGAACTGCTTATATGTAGGTATGTGTTGTGTATGTTATTTTGTGAATGAAATTAAAAAATTGTTTTTCGCTTATGATAGTAGAAAGTTAAATTTAACGTGCCAAGACTTTAAAATAGGCAAAAATAATATTAATTTGTACCTAAAAATAAAATTACACAATGCAGACTTTTTTATGAATAATATGTTTTAAGTTTTGAATAAAGAAAGGAACAAAAAAAAACTATTAATTAATTGTAGTAACATTGTCTGCATAATATACCATTATTTACAAATTTTTAGAACAATATGTAAGAGAAATAAATGTGTTAAATTTTTAAACACAATTTCCTAATTAAATACATTGAATATTTTAGATTAGTGTAAATATGGACTGGCATTGACAGTAGAAAATAATATCTGAAATATCGACATTCAAAATTTTAACTTTGCTTTTTAAATATAAGAACTTTTATGGATTGACAAAATCACAATATGATTATTTGCTTACTATTTCTAATGTTATTCAAGAAATACAATGTATAAGTAAAAGATTAAAAACTATTTTGAAATAAAAGTTGAAAATACTATAAAAGCATAGTAAAGCATCATGTACATTTATAACGATGTAATTATATTACATTATAATAATTCTCTTATGGTGGTGATGTTACCCATATAACATTTTTAATATTTTTTTTCCTAGAAAAAAGTTATCGAAATAATATATTAAAAATAATATTTCTATGTGAAAATCGGTAATGAAAAATAATATTATTTCCGCAAAAAATATTCATACTTTCTTGTTTTAATGAAAAACATTTGTTTTCTTTTTCATTTTGTTATAATTATACTTATATAATTAATGTGTATCTTTTGGCAAAAGTTGTAATTATTATTTTCATATTGAGTGGATTTCCCTTTTTTTTTCTATCTAATTTTTAAATCATTAACCATATTGTATGTATATTTTAAAATGTAATTAAAATAATAGTAGAAAACATTATACCTACAAACAAAAATATTATAGTGAATCTTACTTTTATATTTTATTATTACCTAATTACACTTTATTTTGTTGTAGTACATAGGTTTTCAAATATAAAAAAATAACTATGAAATTTCTTTTATACACTTATATTTTATTCAAAAGATATAATGATTGACAATTTCATCGAGCCTGAGATATATTGGTGGTATATTATAATTTACACATAATGTTGTTGCACATTAAGTCCGAAGTTCACATACATTTGTATCTCAGACTTATAACGAAGCAAATCTCTACCATCGTAGAGCAATTGAAATTCATTTTTCTCGATACATTTAAAATTTTTTTTTCTTTGTCAATATTTTTTCTTAACTAACTAAAAGAGACGAATATTTTAACTTCACTTTAAAAACAACTAAAACGGAAATCCTGCATGCAACTTTTAAGGGCATTAAGCCAAACTTATTGTATAATAGGAATAGTAAATATTATTCCATAGTTTTGGTGGAACAGTTAGCAAAACAATGTAAAACGTAAATATTTTTGGTATTTATACAGTTTTTTTTTAATAACATTATTAAATTTCGGAATATTTAATTAATTATTAATAAAAGATATAAGCATTTTTTTGTGTTATTTTTTGTAAATCTTGTAAATTACATTGCATTACATTTTTTCATTGTGTATTAATGTTTTAGCTATGTAGTTTGTAAGTAAGTATTATTTAATATTGCATAGAAAATTATATATTTTCGTGAGGTCTTAAATTAAATAGAAATTTAAATTTTCATATTATATAGAAAATTGTATAATTTAAAACATGTTGTTTAATTTGCGATTGTAAATAAAAATAATTGAATAAAAATATATAATTTTTTATAGAGAATTGTAATAGGTCAAGGTGGAGTTATTTGAAAAAAATAAAAAATAAATAAAATAAAATAAAATAAAATAAAAATACTTTTTAAAACATTAGTAAAATAAGAAATTCCAGGAAAAAAAGAATTAGTTATGTATAGTAGGTGTACAGCATAAACATAGTTTTTTTTTTCTTAGATAATCATTATTTGATATAACTGATAACACTTGAATTTGAAAATTGTGTCATCTGTATGATTGTACAGAAAAATTTGCAGATTAAATCTGATTTTTGTTGTTTCTTCTTAGTCAGTGAATTTAATTAAATCCATAAAGTTAGTTTCATCTCAAAAAATTATAATAAACATATTTGGGAACGATTTTATTTACTTTATTTCGATAATAAATTGTAACAATGCGGTGTCAGCAAATTAATAGAAAATCTTATGGATATCCATCTACAAACAGAATTTTTGATTTTGGAAGGTGAGCCCTGAGACATTTAAATTATTATGAAAACTTTATATAACAAACCAAGATGATCATTCAAAACAATATTATACTATTCAAAATACTTAAAACTCTTACCTCCAAGTGTTTCCTAGAATAGGAATTGGTTTCGGGCCTGGTACTTCGCTATACGGTAAAACATTTGAGAATTGATCTAATGTTTGAATATCATCAGCTGTGTGCGGACATGATGCTTCATAATTTTTTTTCGAAATTGATTGAAATGAATTTAATTTTTGAGCCAAAACACTAGATTTTAATAACTTCTGGATTGAGCTCATTTTTTTGTTTTATTTTTATAAATTTTGTAAATTAACAGTTTTTGATAACTCTCTTAATATGAAGAAAAAAAAATAAATAAAAAATTACACACTGAATAATAAAATAGATATTTTTAAATATCAACCAAAAAGTTAAAAAAAATTTTATATTATTTCTGATAATAAAATTTTATTGTAATTTACTTTTACAACTTTTTAATTAATACAACTTAAGCATTAATTTAACTTAGTTTTTTCTACACCTTAATGGTCATTTTAAAGCTAAGAAATATGTACGTACGTAAGGTATTATAACCAAAAGTATAGTAGTGTTAAGAAGATAAAAATGTAAATTTTTATCAAAACATCTTCTTGATCAAAATTCCTTCTTTTCTAATATTTCATTATAAGAACGTAAGTAACAATGACATTTTCTTGTTATCATATTTTATAGTTGGAGTTTTTGAATATCCAAATGTTAATAAGATCCAGAATAAAAAGAACACACACTTTTCCACTGAGATTATATGTGACACAAAGACGAGAAAAATATTGAAATATATCAACCTATATATTTAAATATATCTCGTGTCGTTTGTGACACGTCCGCCGTGTGGTTACTTTTTTTAAGTTTTCAGAATCACCGTATTGAAGAAAAAAAAAATTTTGTAGCCTCTTCAGAAAGCCATTCGAAAAGGCTTTGAGTCGCGAAAAAGGTGTTTATTTCTACTATGTATGTCCTGTTGACATTGTTTGTGACACCCCACCTTATTACCCCGTATATGAAAGTGTGTCCACTATCTATTTCGCTGAAGACATGATTTTTCATAATCTTCCCATTTATTATACAAATGAAGATCATTAAGTTTTTTTTGAGTTGCAGATCGATCTCTAAAATATTTCATTCATTCCAAATACAAATGGATTTCTATTTAATGACGGGTTTGGATAAAAATCAAAATTCCAAAAAACAATAATGGAGTAACCCATATTTCTACATAAACGTACATAATGTGTGTAATAAAAATTTCCCAATCAATGGAATTTTTAACTTTTTTTTTCTTAATTACATTGACTTTAATTAAGTTTTCAATAACAGACAATAAAACTTTTGTAAATCTTAAATTGATTCATCAAAGTATCTTACAAAAAAAAATAAATAAATTTCACCATTTGAAATCAGAAATTGAAAACAAAGAATAGTGTTAAAAAAAAATTTTTGGATTTTTTTTTTGGTCAATTATTTTATTACATCGTTGTAATGGTTTTATTCGAAAAATAATAAATAAAAAAAAAATGTAAAATAATTTTTTTTTCTCAACCGAATAAATAAAACGTCCGATTCATTGAAAATCAAATTAAAAACTGAAAAGAAAATTCTTAGATTTTTTATTTATGAAAATAACATATGGATTATTTTTTTTATATTTATTTTGCACTCACATGAATTTTGTAGAAAAAAAATTTTCATTCATTTTTACTATTCATTTTTACTATTTGTTATGATTTTTCTTGTAAACAAAAAAAAAAATTCATGAATGAAATAATGTATATAAACATTTTTAAAAATCATAATGTGTGTCTTTGTCATAATGTATCTAACACTCAAGAAAATGTTTATAAACATTATGTGGTTCAAAATAATAATATCCGACTATAGAAATGAATATTAATATACAATATAAATATCAAATGGCATATAACACAAAGCGGTACGATTTTCAAGTAAAAAGTTCGAAATTTGCTGTATTTATAGAGTATATATATTGAATTTCACACTGTCGTCGTCAGTGATTAGAACAAAGATTCTGAATTAAAGAAACAGTTTTCGCCAAATTTCTGTATTGTCGATGTATCTCGCATGAAGTATACTTCGAAATATATTCCTAAAGCAACCTTAGCTAGTTAAATTTTGCCTTTTGCTTTTAATTAATTCTTAAATAATGAAAACTAAAATTTCTAGTATATAGAGGTAATACAAAAAAATATTAAAACTTATAAAAAATGTATATAATGTAATTATGTAATGAATGGTTTTATATGAACATACTATGTACCTACTTATTTATAAAATAATGAGGCAATATTATGAGCTATAATGATGAATTCTGTATAATTTTTTTTTGTTCATTCGTATTTGAACGTAGAAATCGAACTTAAATTGAGATGGATATTTTTATATCTGTTTTTAGTACCAATTTTTTTTCTTTTTTTACATTTTGATGAAATAATTGACTGTTTTCTAGTACTAAGCTTATTATTATGATTATGATGATTTCTCATTTTCGTTACGTGACTGCGACATTTTCTTTTTCTTTTACATTTTTTATCACAACAGCAGCAGGCACAATATTTTTTCCTATGATTTTGATTATTTCGATTGTAAAACACAATTGGATAAGATTCATCTCTCATTCGCGGTGAAGATAATGTTGTTTTTGGGACTTCAACTACTGCTAAATTTATATTTTGAGTTCTTAGTTTAACATCGAACGTTCTTGTTAGATTTGATGGCTTATCTGTATCTATACTTAACGTTGTTGACGGTTCATTTGATATTTCTGTTTGGTTTTCTGTGACAACAATGTCAATCAATGATTTTTCTGTTTGGTTTTCTGTGACAACAATGTCAATCAATGATTTTTCTGTTTGGTTTTCTGTGACAACAATGTCATTCTTACTTGTTGAAGTTGACTGTCGTATTCTAACATTCTGACAATTTATAAAAATTTCGGAATCATATACGATGCTTGCTGTCTGTACGTTAGTATTATTGGAGCAATCACCTATAAATTCTTCTTTAATTGTAATATCTGAATTACTGCAATGAAAATATATTTTGTTTTATTATAAGAAATCATCAAAACGCTTAGAGAGCATAATATAGTAACTATTAGTTTGCATTTCTTTTTTAAAAATTTGTTTTGTTTCTTAATAAAATAGAATAGAAGTCGATGGAAAAGTTGAGAAAATTTAACCTAGAGCCATAAGATCTTATAACTTATTTAGGGTTTCTGAAACTCCGGTATTTTGATATCCGTCGGATTCGGTATTTGAATTTTTCAAAACCGCCGGTTATCAGATAGCCCATCAAAAAAATTCTAAATATAATGAAAACAGTAAATAATGTTTGAATTGAATTTTTATAAATCTTTATTCAATTTTAAATAAAACGATTTTAGAAATACAAGCGCATTCAACGATATATCAGATAATCGTGATCTGATTTTGGCCCAGAAATTAGCTGATATTGAAAATACTCGCTCAGAATCCGTAGATGTTGGCTTGATGTTGGTTGGCTTGATGAAAAAGTTTATCGAATATCGTGTTTTTTTTACGTTTAACGAAATTAAAGTTTAACGAATATCGTGTTTTGTTTACGTTTAACGAATATTGGATTTGAATGCTCAAGAAATTTTAAATTTTATACGCAACTAATTTTAAAAAAATATTTAAAAATAGTTAACGGATATCGTATACTTTTAGCGGATATCGGATTCGAATACATGAGAAGAAAGCCGCGGATTTTCGGATTCGGTTTTTCCGGTTCAGAAACCCTACTTATTATGTTCACTTTAAAATAAACATAGTATTGAAATTGGCTTAAGTCTAAAGACCCAAAACAAGCTATACCCTCGTCTGTTATACAATAACCAATTACATACTAGCGATTATTACATTTCTTTCTAATTTTACAATTATTATGACTTAGTAGTTTAAGTATATTTAATAGTAAAATATAACTAAATTAAAGATAGGTACATAACGTAATAATAATAATAATAATGTAATTAATTATATGTACCATTTCTGGATAGGTAGGTATTTATGATTATTTTTTTTTGAAAATTCAGTAAATTCTGATTGAAATATTACCACGACGATGCAAAACTCGTTCCGAAATATAATAATAATATTTCCAAATTAATTATTTTCATATTAAAAAAAAAATTATAAAATTTACATTATTTTATTTCTATTTATTTAAAAAAACTAAAATATTAATTTATGTTTTTAGTTGTTTATATAATTTTAGTATTTACCATATTTTTAAAAAAAATCACGTAAAAATAAAATTCACTAATCCATCATGGTTCTTGCATTACCAGAATAAAAAGAGAAAGGAAAGAATATTGTTGTGTTAATTTTTAAGATGAGGTTAATAAAACTATCTATAAATACATTTTCTTTAATCGGAAATTAAATTTATGGTATATTTAATAAGTTGTCATGGAGAATTTTTTTTTCGCTACTTGTTTGTCGATTTGAAACCTTTTTTTTAGGTTCATTTGAAGATAGAAGATTTATTTCTGTATAGTTTTTCTTACCCTACCAGATTCACTGATATTACTTGTTTAAAAATCTTATTCTCTAGCTATTGCCAATAAAATTCTTTTACATTTAAATTTCTATTTAACTGAAATGAAATTGAGAATACGATTTGCAACGAGTATCATTTGAACTTGAGTTATTTTATTATTAATAGACATTTATTTATGTTGTAACGTTTTAATTAATAGAAAAAGATTTCACACTTGTGTTCTTATTCGATGTACAAAAAGTTATGAATTTGATTCAACTCATCTAAATTCGATTTAATGCTGCATAATCAGAATATGTATGCGTTTTTTTAATTTTGCATATTTTGCAAATTTTTTATTATGATTAAATTTGATATTAACTTTGAAAACTCTTTTTTACATGGGTTATCGACATTTTCCATTCTTTACTTCATTTTAATACCATAATTTTAATTAAGTTGATGTTCGCTTCAAATTGATTTGCAAAAACCTAGACTATCGATATCTAATCGTTAGACTTTCTACTCTTATAACAAAAGAAATCTAGGTCACAACCGGAGACTAAACATATTTTTTAGGTTCCTTCAAAACCATTATACCAAAACGGTTTAGTCATATACATATACCACATTCAAATATAACAATTTTCATCCAAATCCAGACCTATCCAATACTGTGATTTTCATTCAAATCCATTAAAACTTAAAAAAAATTTAAATTGTTTAAATTTTATATGTAAATTATTTAAACCATGGGTGCACAAGTTTTTTAAGCGACGAGCCAAATTAAAATAAAACTATTTTTTTGCGGGCCACAAGGAAAAAATATTTTTTATTGTTTTTTATATATACATATTAAATTTTACTTTTCTTTAATAATTTTGGAAATATTTGGTACTTATTGTGTTGTAGCCAGTCCGTTATACGAGATCGTAGCTTGATTTTATTTATATTCATAATTGTGAAGGTTTGTTCACATATATACGTTGAACCAAACAAAGATGCGTAACGTCCCGCCGTATCATATAAATTTGGGTACTTGTCCTTATCCAAACATAGATAAAAATTTTCTTTGTCGCCGTCATTAAATTTTTGTTTTAATATTTCGCAGGATTGCAAGTATGTATATTAATTCCAATTGTAGATGAGGACTAACTTCTTCTGGATTTATTAAAAAAGTATTCGAAAATACTTTAAAATCGAATTTATATTTTTAAAAATCATCGAATCATTTCTCAAAAATTTCTATTAATTTTCCAATCTTAATAGCATAAAGTCGACTATATATTTTATTTTTAATAAAACTTTGGCAATTTGGGAAATGAAAAGATTGATCTTTCTTCTTTTCAAAGTAATAAAAAATATGGCATGAGCTGCGGGCCGCAAAATGCATCATGGAGGGCCGCACTTTGTGCACCCATGATTTAAACGCTTTGGGAGCCTATATATATTGTGTTGTGGAATTCAAAGTATTGAAAGTATTGTGTTTTAGTGGAAGACGGACGGACATTTAATGAAAACATGTAGTTAAATTTTTCACTTCTGATGGAAAACGGACTAAAAAATTAAATAAATAATATATTAAATAATAAATGTCAATAAATAAATATATTAATAAAACAACGGTTTTTATTTAATAAAAAGACAAAGAAAAAGCACTAATTTATTTCATAGTTATTGGAACTTTCTCAGGTGGTTTAACTAGTACTATTTGTTGGCGGAGCAACTGTTGTGGAAGCATTAGGATCTTCAGATTCACTAAAACGAGACATTAGTTGACTTAAGCACTGGCAAATCGCATTCAATTTTGCTGTTATCATATCAATTACATTACTGCATGTTTGAATGTAGACAGTTGGTGTGTAAGTAATATTTCCAGTGTTAATATTTGTATTAGATGCATTGTCACCGACCACAACAGAACTTGAAATGTTTGCTGCAACTACAATTGTATGATTGCCACAAAAGGTACCATTACCTAAATATCCAATATTTGTGCAGTTGCAACATGGGCAATTACTAGGAAAACTATAAATAAAAGATATTTGAATTTAAATAAAATAAAAAAACCAATTTAAATTTATTTTTTTAGATTTGTTGAAGCTTTCTTTTAAGTTGTATATTGATTGTATATTGATGTATATGTATATTGATATGATGTATGTTGATTTGGAATTCATTTAATCTGAGGATGTTAAGCCTAAATTATTTTATTATTTTATTTCATTTTAAAGCTTTAATTAGAACTTTATTTTATTTTATTTAAAATATATGTACTTTGAAAGAACCATAAAAAGATTGCCAATTTATTTTTTATATGAATTATTGAGAGAAAGAATCATTCTAATGAATATAATATCTATAAATCGTCAAAAATATTCGAAAAAAATACTTGGCGCAAGGTGCTTGTATTTAATAAACTGATACAACACTTAAAAATTTTCGGTTATGACAGCATATAGTGTGATTTAAGTTCACGACACCTTTAACTAAATTATTAGGTTTCCTTTAAATAAAAATTAAAACATACCCAGGTGAGTTATACAAACAATATATGTTGAAGGAGTTTTATATTGTTAAGCATTTTGTTTAATAGTATACCTTGAAGCTGCTAATGATGATGACAATATTGATATTAGAACTATTATTTTTAGAATTTCCATCTTAATACTATTTGAAAATTATAATAATTAAACATTTAAATAGAACTTTTGTTTTTACTTTTTATTTTTTATTTTTTTTTTAATTTAATGGGATGCAGATAAAGTTGAAAAAATACAATAAAACTTTATCGTTTATATTTTTGTAGCAAAAATTTTATGAACATGTTAACCAATAAATTTATTCCACTGCACTAAAGGTATATCTCAACGTGGATTAATTTTTAAGCATTTGCGATATTATATAAGCAGAAATAAGTTTTAGAAATTTTATTTTTGAAAAATTTTTAAAGAACACTATTATTAAGACAATTTATATTCCTTCGGAATATTCTATTTGAGCGCTTTTATGCTTTTAAGGAAATTTAAATCCCAGTAGCTTCATTAAAATCAGCATATTAAATTTCTTCTGAAAAAAACGAAAATATTTGAGAATCATTATGTCTTATAATTTGGCGTTACATGATGGAACGTTAAATAACCAAAATATCGACTTAACCATAAATCTATTTGAAGCATATTTTTTTATAACTCTGCATTAACAAAAATGTGCACATCACGTTCAATAATTGCATTTAAAGAAAATTATGCGTTCTTATAGTTTTTCTCTTCACATTTTGAAAAAAAAAAAAAATGTTCAAGGTAATTTTTCTTGATTCAAATTTCTTGACTCATGTTTTTAAACGTGAAACTAATGTGCATTTTTAAAAAGACTAAAACGGAAATTATATTAATTATCATCACGTCCTATTAAAATGAAATGTAATTTATGTTTTCCACGAATTTTCCGCTTATTGTTATGTAATTTCTTTTTTTCGTTTATTTTCGGAAATACATATAAATAAAATAAATTAAATAAATAAAATAAATAAAAAATAAAAAAAAAAAATAAAAATAAAAAAAATGAAAATAAATTAAAACCAATAAAATTTTTGAAGGCTATAACAGGCTTCTGATTGATTTGTGCCGGCCCACTACCTCAAATATATATCGGCCCACCGGGAATTTGCCCGGTCTCTGAGGCCAATCCGCCTTTGGTTTTTCCGATGCCCCTAAATTATTCATAATTGGTAGGCGCATTTGAGCTTGGCAAGCAGAATCAAAACTATACATAATTTCTAACTTATTTTTATCAGTAATTTTTTTTGTCGAAGAATGTTGAAAAATTTTATTAATTTTTGTCATGATATATATTATTTATAGATCCAATCTTGCACCTATTCTTCAGTTGAAAAATTTGAGATGGAAGCGAAGACCCCTCATTAAATAACTCATTATCATCAATATTTGGTAATTTTCGTCATAAGGTTAAACAATGTTCTTTAAAAAAAAGACTTTCGAATCGAACATTTTTTTAGGGACCTAGTTATAGAATTTGGCCATAGATAGAGATATTTTCAGTACTCCTTACAGGCGGCTGAACTGAAAGCCATCTAGTCTACTTCTATTCTACTTCTATTCGTATTTTTTATCGAATTTTTATTCTTACTGATACTGATTAAATATAAAAAAAGAATAAATCTTAACTATTACAATTTCCATGTCTATTGGAAGATATTCAACTGTAGTTTGTATACAATATTATTGTTAAGGATGTGAGTAGCACAATTTACACCAATTAGGCCTTCCGTCCAATATATATTTTCGTTTTATAAAAGCATTATTTTTACATTTTCTTGTCGCGCCACCAAAATTCCAATAAGGCCAACAATTCATTGGTTATTTCATATTTTATTAATGTCAGATGTTTCGTCTGGTCATTATTTAATTCAAAAATATGGATTTCATTGAAATGAAAACTATAACCCTGTAGGACGTATGGGTTTTAAAGGGAAGTATCAAAAAAATAAGGGACATATCGCATAAACTAAGTAAAATTATTTAAATCGAATGCATAGTCTTTGAAAACATTTTTTTTTATTCCAGTCATAATATAATTCAGGACAGGAGCGCAGAGTTGGTTGAAGTCCTGATAAAAGGAAAAAGATGGAAGAAAAATTTTTTTTGAGGCATAAAACTTTCACACTACGTGGGTCTCAGTAAAATGAAGATCGTGCACATATTGCGATTTTTCTTCAATAGAAGACGCGCGAGTTAGTAAGCCTACCATATACCAAATGTGGTATATGAACTCGAAAATTCAAATTTTTTGTGTGTTTATAGATTGAATTTACAAAGTCTGTGGTACTGGACAGATATTTATAAACGACATGTTCAGGTTCACGCATCGGAAACCCGTCTTATTTGTGTACGCTCCAGACAGCAAAACCAAAAATATTGTTTACCCACGATTATTACAATAATAAAAATTATTCAAATGTTCGTCAATTCAATAAAAAAACACATAAACATACAAAAAAAATTGAGTTTCATTTTATTCAACTGTGATGCACAGCACGTCAACGTTATGTTGGAGAAAAAATATATATAATGTTCTTTTACATTTTATTGGATATATTGTATCAAAGAGTATGTGCATCGAAGAGGATTCAGTCCCATACAAAAAATATAAATCAGAAAAAGAAACAAAAAATCTTAAATCACAGCACCATGAACTTATATTTATATTTTTAAAACTTTAAAAATAACAACAAAATAATTACATAATTCTTAATATATGGATTCACATGGTGTTCTTGTTTCAAAAAACTTATTGATCATTATTGATTATTATTGATTATTATATCTTAACTATAAAATTTATCACAAAGGTGTGATAATTATGTTGTGATTTGTTCTAACATAAGAATAAAATTTTTATAAAAAATTTTAATTATAGTGTTTTTAATTTTAATTATACTGATTATTATTGATTATTATATCTTAACTATAAAATTTATCACAAAGGTGTGATAATTATGTTGTGATTTGTTCTAACATAAGAATAAAATTTTTATAAAAAATTTTAATTATACTGTTCGAAAAGTTGCTACTTATTGATTGATTTTCACAATTACTTATAATGTGAATTAAATCTACCTATAATATAACAAAGATGTTAAAAATTAAAATTCTAAATAAATTCAAAAGTAATTAAATTTTATTTTTCTTCTTTTACAATAAATATCAATTAAAAAACGAAATTTCGTGTATGAATTAAATTTCTGTTTTACTTGGGAATTAGACAGATTTTTTTACTATCTTGACGAAGACATGTTAATGAATGTATGTATTGGTAAAATTTTATTATTTTAATAATTGTCAACTTACTATCTACTCTACTAGCAGAATTTAAATCAAGATAGTTGAGAATATAGTACAGTAAATAATAATTTTTTTACTATACATGAAAAAAAAAAATGTATGCCTGGATTTTTTTTAAAACTACAGATACTTAAAAAAAAACCAAAAAAATCTTAATACAAAAAAATGGAAATATGGTTAACAATGGAAATATCTATATAATCTTCTCTCTTCTTATAAACACAAATAAAAAACACATACAATAATCTACTACCCGGATAGTTAACTATCCATCTGCATTATAGTGAAAATAACCTTCTTTAAATTCTGACCAATTTTTTTTTGAAACAGCAGCAACACATAGATATATATTTTTTGATCATAATTAACGTTACAAAAAAAAAAACTATCTAAATTAAATCATTTATTAAGAATACGCAAAGATAGTCAGCTTCGTAAACATTTCTTTTTTTTTGCATTGACAATAATCAGTGCATTAACAGTATTTTATTTTGTTTAACTAACCTTTAAATAAAAATACAAAAAAAAAATGTTGTATGAAATTAATAATCTTTTTAGTATCCTTAATCAATGATTAAATTAAAGTAAAAAATGAAAGCTAAATTAATTAATGCCTTTTAATATTAAATTATGTTCATAATGTATAATTTGCTATAATGAGTTTTTTGTAAATTACTTTAAAATCTTAAATCATAACTACGAATAAACCGCGTTTTAGGTTGTTGTTGTTGTATTTGTATTACAAAGACATTTACATCCAGAAGGATTTGAGGCCAAATATTCTTGTATAAATTGGTTACAATCTCCGCAGCAAATAAAGCAACAATTGGGTGATGTGGTTGTAGTTTCGCTCACAAGGTCCCTAATTTCAGGATCGGCCGATACTGAAATTGTTGAGCTTGAAAAAGGAACAGAAGTTGTATTTGAATTAGATACTGTTGTGGTTTCTTCAGTGCTAGTTGTAACATCAGGAGTAGGACTTGTAGGGTCAGGTGGTGCATTCGTATTATCGGGACCTGGGACTGATAATTTGATAATACCGTCAAGAAGTGGGGTTTCGGTTGTAGTAGTTGTAACTGATGATTGAGTTGTTGAAGATGTAGTCGTATTAGATTCTGTTGTGGTTTCTTCAGTGGTAGTTGTAACCTCAGAAGTTGAAGTCGTATTATCGGGACTTGCGGTTGTTGTAGTGGTAATAGCGTCACGGGGTTCACTTTCGGTTGCAGAAGTGGTAACTGTAGATTGAGTTGTTGAAGATGTAGTTGAAGTAGATGCTGTTGTAGTTTCTTCAGTGGTTGTTGTAGCATCAGAGCTTGGTGGAGGACTTGTATTCTCAGAAGCTGAAGTCGTATTATCGGGACTTGAAGTTGTTGTAGTGATAATAGCATCACGGGGTTCACTTTCGGTTTCAGAAGTGGTAACTGATGATTGAGTTGTCGAAGATGTAGTCGTATTAGATTCTGTTGTGGTTTCTTCAGTGCTAATTGTAACATCAGGTGTAGGACTAGTAGATTCAGGTGGTGCATTCGTATTATCGGGACCTGGGACTGATAATTTGATAATACCGTCAAGAAGTGGGGTTTCGGTTGTAGAAGTTGTAACTGATGATTGAGTTGTTGAAGATGTAGTCGTATTAGATTCTGTTGTGGTTCCTTCAGTGGTAGTTGTAACCTCAGAAGTTGAAGTCGTATTATCGGGACTTGCGGTTGTTGTAGTGGTAATAGCGTCACGGGGTTCACTTTCGGTTGCAGAAGTGGTAACTGTAGATTGAGTTGTTGAAGATGTAGTTGAAGTAGATGCTGTTGTAGTTTCTTCGGTGGTTGTTGTAGCATCAGAGCTTGGTGGAGGACTTGTATTCTCAGAAGCTGAAGTCGTATTATCGGGACTTGAAGTTGTTGTAGTGATAATAGCATCACGGGGTTCACTTTCGGTTTCAGAAGTGGTAACTGATGATTGAGTTGTCGAAGATGTAGTCGTATTAGATTCTGTTGTGGTTTCTTCAGTGCTAATTGTAACATCAGGTGTAGGACTAGTAGATTCAGGTGGTGCATTCGTATTATCGGGACCTGGGACTGATAATTTGATAATACCGTCAAGAAGTGGGGTTTCGGTTGTAGTAGTTGTAACTGATGATTGAGTTGTTGAAGATGTAGTCGTAGTAGATTCTGTTGTGGTTTCTTCAGTGGTAGTTGTAACCTCAGAAGTTGAAGTCGTATTATCGGGACTTGCGGTTGTTGTAGTGGTAATAGCGTCACGGGGTTCACTTTCGGTTGCAGAAGTGGTAACTGTAGATTGAGTTGTTGAAGATGTAGTTGAAGTAGATGCTGTTGTAGTTTCTTCGGTGGTTGTTGTAGCATCAGAGCTTGGTGGAGGACTTGTATTCTCAGAAGCTGAAGTCGTATTATCGGGACTTGAAGTTGTTGTAGTGATAATAGCGTCACGGGGTTCACTTTCGGTTTCAGAAGTGGTAACTGATGATTGAGTTGTTGAAGATGTAATCGAATTAGATACTGTTGTGGTTTCTTCAGTAGTAGTTGTGTCAGATGCTGAAGTCGTATTATCAGGACTTGAGATTATTAATTTAATAACAGCGTCAGGGGCTTGACTTTCGGTTTCAAAAGTTGTGTCTGATGACTGAGGTGTTGAAGATGTGTCCGAATTAGATACTGTTGTGGTTTCTTCAGTGCTGGTTGTAACATCAGAGATCGTTGAAGAACTTGCATTTTCAGAAATAGTCGTATTATCAAGGCTTGAGGTTGTTGTAGTGATAATTTCGTCACGTGGTTCACTTTCGGGATCCTCAGTGAAATCTGATGATTCAGAGGTTGATTCGCTATCTAATGTGCTTTCTGTGACTTCCTCAATTGTAATTGTTGTTGTTGTGGTATTATCAGGAACAGTTGTAGAAGTAAGAGTGACATTACTTGATCGTTCAGAATTTGGGGCAGTTGTATTTGGCACTTCGTTTGTATCAGTTGCAGTTTCTTCTGTTGGGTTTGGGGTAGATGTTTCACTTGCAGCAGATGTTGAGATTTCAGTTGTAGTTGTTACTGTTGAACTTGTAGTACTAGGGTCGGCTGAAGAACTCTCGGATGCCTCAGATGCCTCTGTTGGAACAGTGAAATCTTCCAATCGTTCTGAATTAGCTTGCGTTGTCGTTGTACTTGAAAATGTAATATTATTATCATTAATGTAGAATTTTGGATCATAGATTACATTGCCACATTTCACATTTGTACCATTTGCATTAGGAGCTACTCTCACGTTTTGTTGAATCATGCTTGTTGCAATAATGTTTGTGTTACTTCCATTATATGAACTAAATCAAAGAAAATAAAGGAAAATGTATTTCCATATTTACAAATATCACCTATATATATATATATATATATTTGTACGTCCATTAAACTAATAAATTTTAAATCAAACTATACAATTTTAATGTTTTATTTTTTAAATTTATTAAATTCAAAATAAAATGTATGTACCTCGTTTTAGTTGATACAACTGTTTCGTCTGCTGCATTCGTAGCATCACTAAAATAAAATTTATTTAGTTTTATACAGGTTATGATGTTAAATAATCAAAATACCTGTCTCGTTTTACTAATTTTCTTCCATTCATGTAATATCTTTTTGGTCTAAATTAAAAGAAAAAACTTATTATTAGATTATTCTAAAGTATTTTATGTAAAACTAGTTTTGACCGTGAGCGATAATATGAAAGTAAAGTCTAACTAGGTAATATTTTAAAATAAATTTTATGACACTTTCATTCTATCGATTTTAAGGATGATTTTCACTTAAATATATAGTTAATAAAATAAGAAATTAGTCCGAAAAAATAAGCATATATTAATTGTTATTAAATTAAATTGTATGTATGAAATTATGATACATCGCAGTTTTAGTTAGTCAAGTTTTTGTAACATGCGAAAGTAACGTTTTTTCTAATAGTAAAAAAAATAAATATATAGGTATATCCAAAAAATATGATTATGATGTGTTGAAAAGAAAAGACACAACGGACTTAGCGTTAGCCACATTCCAATACATTTATTTTTGCTTGTAACTTTTTCATTATTATAGTACCTCGGAGCACTTGAACCATAATGTAATGTTATTAAAACAATTCCAATCAAAATAAATATTTTCATATCACAATATTATTAATTATAATATCTTTTCTTCCAGCCGCTTTATCTAAATTCAAAAATTAACACGAAAATTTATTTATTAATTAATTATTTATTAATAAATGAAAATTTAATTTAAAACTAATTTTTTTTACTAAAAATAATCTGTATTTATATAAATTTTATATTAAAATAGATTTTTTAATTAATTGAATACATCATTAATTATTTTTTAATAAGAAAATCACGTCTTATAAATACGAAAGAATGTTAAATGAAAATATTAATTAAGTGAAAAGGTACATAAATATATATTTAGCGACAATTTTTTCTTTTGAAATAGGTTGTAGTTATTTTAAAAATATTCTTAAATTTTAAGATTTCAATTTATGTATATTTCAATTATGAAAATTTATCATGTTTGTGATCTTAGATTTCATAGTGTTCATAAAACATTGTTCTATCTATATTAATAATCCTATGTCAAGTTATAGGTCTCATTCATTGATATTTGAAGATACAATGATACATACAATTTTAGACAGTGTTAATCTACAAAAAATGTTGAGTGGTAGATAGCATGGTGACAGGAGCATTACCTTTGTCTAAATATCAATATATGTAAAGAAACACATTTTAACGTAAATCTAACCCTATTCACAACAATTATTTAATATACAATTCACATCTTCAGCTAGTGGAAAAACATTAGAAAAACTTTAGCTAGTAGATTTGGAAATAATATTAGACTCTTGACTTTTATTAACAGATTAACAGTATCATTTCCAAGACTACAATTCATTAGTTCGCAGTATTTTCGAATATATAGATCAGTGTTCTGGCACCCAATGTATTTTATTAATAGCGATGAAATAGAAAAAGTGCAAAAACAATTATGTACTCTTTTCTTGTTTTTCAAATTTAATTTTAGGTTTCTATATATTATCAAATTTTCTTTTAGATTTTTGAATTAAAAATTTTTATATTTTACTAGTCGAAATACCCGGCTTCGCACGGTAGTCCCGAACTTATATTAATATCAAAACACTTTAATCCAGATTTAGTGCACTGAAAAAACAGAATTTCAAAATTTGCTAAATAGCCACTTCCCCGGTGCCTTAACACATCCAGTCTTCGGGTCCAACGCTATAATATTTTACCGGAATATACCTAAATTGCAATTTGCGCACTAAAAAAAACGGAATTTCAAAATTTGTTAAATAGCCACTTCCCCAGTGCCTTAACACATACAGTCTTCTAAATAGTCGATTCGGGTCCTACGCTATAATATTTTATTGGACCTAAATTGCAAAACCGCCTTCTAATGTAGCCCCCCGTCGATGCTTCGGATCAAAAATATAACCAATCGGGTCTCTAGACTCCTTCTTTTCAAAATTTTAAAATTTCGAAATTTGTTGCATAACCCCCAATTGAGCCCTGGGACGGTTGAGGGCCTTTCAACATCCAGTTTTTTATATAAGCTTTTCGGGTTCAACGCTACAACATTTTATCGAAATATACCTAAATTACAAAACCGGCTTCTAAGGTAGCCCCCCCGTCGGGGCTTCGGATCAAAATTTCTAGTACCCTATATAACCATCTCGGGTCCCAATTATACTTAACTTCAAAATTTCAAAATTTCGAAATTTGTTGTATAGCCCCCCAATTGAGCCATGGGGCAACGGTTGCGGGCCTTTCAACATCCAGTTTTTTAAATAGGGTTTTCGGGTCCAACGCTACTATATTTTATTGAAATATACCTAAATTTCAAAACCGGCTTCTAAGGTAGCCCCCTCGCCGGGACCTCGGATCAAAATTTCTAGTACCCTATAACCATCTCGGGCCCCAATGATACTTCAGTTCAAAATTTCAGCCAAATCGGTCCAGCACAGAGAAACAGAGAATTTTCATTTTTATATATTAGATAATTTGTTGCACTTTACAAACTTAATAATGTATATATGTACGTCAGTGGTGGGATTCAAAACATTTAACAACCGGTTCGCATCCCGTAAAAAAAAAGAATACAATTTTTTTCGTGGATTCGAATCCTCTAAAAAATTGTTTTAATTTAGATTCTAAAGCCCTTTCCATAACATATATATAACTTCTCCTTCATAAAAACTCATAAATTTTTAGATTGATGTTTCCAAATGTTGTAATTTCAAAACAGGCTTGCTTGTTACACGTTTAATACTTTGTAAAAGCATATTTTTACTCTTATTCAGTTCTTTACTCACAGTATTCACATAATATAGTTAAAGAAAAAGGAGATTTTTCAGATAAATAAGTAAAACGCTTGTCAAATTTTTAATACAAATTTCAATGTAAATTTAAATTGTATATTCTTTGAGTAGTTGAGAAATTGCCACGGAGGGACTGTTAAAACAGTGAATAGTTATTTCAAAACTTTTTCAGGCTATTTTCGCGAACCTGCAAAAACGGTTCGGGCGAATCTTAAATATTTTAAGAAACGGTTCGCGCGAACCGGTGCGATGTACCCCCACCACTGATGTACGTACATATACATAAAATAAATAAAAATAAAATAAAAAACATGTCAATTATTAACATCAAAAAATTGGATAGAAAACATATATGAATCACTAAGTCTCTCGTCTCACGAACTGAAATAAGTGATTTTTCAACTTTTTAAAAGAGATATTATTTTAAGTTTTTTTTATATTGCGATTGATAAAACTGTCACTAATTTCGTATTACGATATTATATAAGTGAATTTTTTTAGGCAAGAGGCCTTTACTGTGTGCCTCAGAGATTTTACTAATTTTGTTTTTTGCTTATAATATAAGAAAAATTACATATATATAGAGAAAATACAAGAATCTCAAAATATAGATTTTTTTAGTTTTTTTCTCATCGGCTTTTTTTGTATCCAAATTTGTTATTTCATCCCTTATTTAAAGCAATAATAAAAGTAAAGAGAGAAGTTATTTTTGGATTAAAAGTTTCTAATTAGAAAATCGTTTAAATTTGTGTTCCGACACTTCGTCTCAACCAAAGATGAATTATAAACTAAAAACCGAAATAATCCTGAATTTATGATGAGTCAAGAAATTTACTAAAACAAGAAATCGTTAACAGACCCAGAACAATTTCAAATTAAGGCTCAACTTTTAATCTTTTTCGTTTGTTTAGAGAACAAAATTTGCACTAAAAAAAAAAACTATTTTTTAATTTTTGGTATGTTATGACTTATGATATAATTTATTTTCGAATCTTAAATATTAGTCGGTTCCTTCAAAGGTGTAATGTGGTAAAGTACATCAAGTTCTATGAAGTGAGATGAATTTCAAGTGTTAATGGGTGTATAGTTTGCTTAAACCCTTTTCGCCAAGAATTCCTTTTGTAACACAAATAAAGTTCGCAAAAAATAACGTAAAAAGTAAAATACTTATTTTCTTGCACTCAAACAGAATCTAATACAAACCTTTTTATGAACCTTTTTATGAATTTCATTTTAGAATCGAGTTACATAATAACCCCCCAGTAATGACCAATGAACTATTAAGACAGATTTAAAGAAATAAAGAAAACCAGAAATGGCTTAACATCGTGAAAATTGAAAAACAAGGATAGGAAAATTTAAAAAATATGTTGGACATTGATTTTAAATGAAATACAAATAATAACAATTGAATTTATTTTTAATTAATTATTTTATTGATAATGGTATATGTTTGTTCGTTAAAAATAATTTTTTATCAATTTTCCTATTTTGCATAATAATATTTTTATTATTATTATTATAAAAAAATTATTATATTAAATTTCAAATTTTTTATTTTTAATAGTAATAAAATTAAAAATTAAAACGCATAACTATTTCGCTCGTAATTTTGAAATTTTATTATTTATTTTTAAACTTGTTTTTTTTTTTTTTTTTAATTACAACTTTTTACCTTTTTGATAACTATATTTATAATTTTTTTAATGAATTTATTTTATAATTTTTGTAGCTAAATATTTTATTGATTTTTTAAATAGAAAGAAATTTCATTTACTTTGTTAATTTATTTTTATTTTTTAATCAAAAATATTAGAAAAATTTAGGAATAAATCGTTTTACAAAAAAAAATAATTAAAATGATGTATGTGTAGTTATAAAAGCAAAAATCGTTGCACATTTTTATAAATAAAACTTGATTTTGATGAAAACGTTTCGTATGCTAAACTTATTTTAATGATATTTAAAAACTTTTAGAATATTTCTTAAATTTTCGTTTAATAAGCTTCTGTTATTTTTATACTTTATATGGCCTAAAATTTCGTATTCTTGAGATTGAGCTCATTATTATTTGTATATAAAATACTATAAAAGTAAAAATATAAATTAATACTTCAGATACTTTTTAGGTATATGGCCTAATATTTTGTACTCTTGAGATTGAGCTAACATTATCTATTTATGTATGAAATACTGTAAAATTAAAAATAATTTTATTTTAAATATTGTTCTTTTATTTTTCATTAAAGCGTATTATGCAATATTACGATTTCTATATCTTGTTATCAAAATTAAAAAACAAAATGCAAAAATATTATTGCTGCAGAAAAAAGACAGCCGAATTCATCATAATTCAAATTTAATTTATAAATTCAATTAAAAAATTGGACATTTACATTTTTACGTTGATAAAAAAAAAAAATACAATAAATCTAATTTTCAGCAAAATAACGTTTTTCTTACTTGATACGTAGAAATAAAAATTTATTTAAATGTATAAATTATAAATGAAATTTTTTGATTTGTTTTCAATAAAAAGTGAAATGGTTTTTCTCGTTAAAATTATTTTTTTAAATTTAACAAAAATGTACATTTATCTCATGGTAAAAAAAAAATATAGATTAGTTTTTATTGTGGTTTTAATTCTTTTCCAATACTGTACGATATTATTTTAGCCCAATCAATTTTCGTTCTTGTTATTGGTAATTGACGGCGCATAGCTTTAAATGTGGTGTCTGACATTGTTTGATAGTTTTCAGAAATTGCTAGCTGGTATTCATTTTCAGCTTCCTCAATCAATCGGATAATTTCTTTAGCAGCCTGCTGTTCATTTGTAATAATAACTGATTCGCGACATTCTTTTGATGATACCAACTGAACATTACCATCTTCATAGTAATGAACCTAAAATAATCCATTTTTTTATTTAACAAAATCAAACTATTCATGATTTTCTTTATTAAATCTTTTTTTAATATATATCCTAAAAATTTTTGGTAAAAATGTGTATAAAAAAATTTAATAAACTTGCATGGCTTCGGTCATATTTAAAGTCTGTAAGCTATCGTTTATTATTTTAAAATATTTTTTTAAACAACATATCAAATATTTTGACAGATGAATTTGATTATTAATTTAAATAATATATCTGAGCAATTATGTGATAGATTCGATTGGGGTTTAGCACTTAAAAAAGACAGTTATGAGATAAAATTTCTCTTAAGAGAATTTCAATTTGAATGTTAATTTTTCACATTTACGTTATAAAAATTAAAAAAAGAAATGTTTTACAACTAAAATCCAAATTTCTAACAAGATATCGAAATTAAAATTATTAATACTGAAATTTTTAATGATTAATTAATTACTCAATTAGAATCAACTCTTACTTGAACTTTTAATACACCTTTTAATTCAGATGCTGTACCAGGTTGAAAAGTTACATGCCATTGTGATCTCCATCTTCCGTTCCAATAATTTTTGGGTTGAAATTGATGATCTTCAAGGCATATCGTTAAAGTTATTTGGGTTCCTTGCGATTTACCAAAAACAGAGCAAACCTTAAATAAATATTAAATGCGAATTATGAAATTGATTAAATTTTGTCAGAAATTTATTTAATTTTCTACCCCATGTCTATAATGATTGGCAGTATATGCTAAAGTTTCTAGATCTAATGCAGAACGCCACGGTTCAGCTGTTGTATCTATATCAAAATTTTGATAATCAGTTGCTTCTTTACGTAAATGATCATATTTGAATGATTGTTTTGTCCGAGGATCGTAAAATCGTCCACCACCTAAAAAAAAAAAATTAATTTTTAGTTCATAATTAAAATTTATTCGAATATTGAAAGTATTTAGGTACTCAAATGTATGTACATTTGTATGTATATGTACTATCCGTACATATCAACCACTAAAAAATATATTCAAAACATTATTATCAATTTTCAAGATAAAATACCCAACAAAAAAAAAAATAAAAAAATTGACTCATTGGCAAGAATATTATTTACATGTTTTGATTAAAAAAAAAAAATAAAGTTTACTTTATTAAAATTAATTTAAAAAAAAAAAATCAATGTGGGTTTTATCTTTTTGAAATTTTTTCTAGCATTATTCGACCCGGATTAAATCTTTGCCATTTTAAATATTAAACAAATATTATTTAATCGCATTTTTTTAGACTTTTAAATATCATTGAATGTACAAATCCAAAATGGAGTGTTTTACGAAAAACTTGATAATAACATGATAATTTTATTCAATGAAATATACATTTTTGAAGAATCCAAATGAAATTAAGTATATTTATTATTTTAAATTGAGGTATATTGAACTTTACAAATTGAATATATTTGAATATGACATTGGTTCTATTGAATACATTTGAATATGACTTGCGGTTCCATTAAAATTCTGAATGAATATTTTGATCTGACTTTAAAATCGTCAGAAAATCCCATTTCCGTTTTCATTTGAGTGAAGGGGGTGTTTTTTTTTTTGTTTAAATAAATTTTAAAGTAGGTATTTCTAAGTAGATTTCAAATTAAGTTTCTGTACATTTAGATCACGGGTTGGATTTGTAGAATTTTATCTCTTAAAATTTATTTCTCGATAAAAATATAAAAAATAGATTTTCTATCAATACTAAGTATAAAAATCGGTCTAAGTCTTTTAATTTCATGAAAATTGTTTCTTATCTACTTATACATTAGTTGAATAAAAATGAAACAAAAAATTAATTTTTCGTTTTTACTTGGTTAAATAATAATAATAATATTAAAAAAAAAGCTCCACAAAAAAGGAATAATATATTTCATATCACTACCGGCGCGCGTCATCTAAGTGCAAAATTGTTTTCTTTCAATTGATTTTCCTTTTATGGTCATTTGATATTATTATTTTTTTTTTTTTTTTTTAGTTATTTATCTTTCATCATTTGAATACAATGTGTTGTATATACACAACAACAACAACAATAACAACAAAACTATGGTTTCATTTTGATAACAATGGTTTATTTTTATTTTTAAAATTAACAAAAACAACAAAAAAAAAAGGATTGTCAATTCAGTTCAATTTTTATTATATTAATATTCCTTTTACAAAAAATGTACATATACAAATTTAATTAACTTTTCAGAGTTTTAGATCCATTTCTTCTTATCTTTACAACTTTAACATTTTTCTTTTATTTTTTATTTTTTAAAAAACTTTATTTGTAATTTCTTAACCTAGGAAATAACAAAATATAAAATAGGTATAAATTAAAATAAAAAAGACTAAAAGTTTATAAAAAAAAAAAAGGATTATCTAGCACTTTGAACTTTTCTGAACAATAAAATCCGTGTATAAGTAGGTACCTAATACCAGGAGCCAGTAATGCGAAAAAAAAAATTGAACATTAGGTGTAAATTAAGTATAATTTTTATAAATCCTTTGACATTATAAATATTTTTAAGGACTGATAAAAATTGTAAAGAAATGTTCCCAAAAAAAATAAAAAATAAATTCTCAACGATGATTCAGAGAAATTTTTGACAATTACATTTATATCTTATTCCCATTCCCTTAATAATAAGTACCTACTAAAAATTGCTTGGTGGAATATCTGCCTGTCTAATAACAGAAGTATTTATGTTATACCTATTTAAGTCTGAATGAAACCCCAAAAAATCGACAAAATTACCTACCTACATGTTTACGGTCCAAAAGCCGATTTCATATTTTCTTACTCCTTAACTATCCAACTACGACCTACCTACCAAAATTTTTTAAGGTAGTTTACCTGACGACCGTAATAAGTAATGATATATTTTCGATATTTGTCAGTTTCCAGTTTTAAAAAGCAAAATTAAGTAACGTAGCTACCTAGATAGGAAGGACGGCACTAACATAGATCGACACTTAGATTAAGAGAAATAAGCTAAGCTCATGCTTAACAATTATAGTTTATTAATTAAAAAACTTAATTAACTTTACCCAAATCATTGCATTCGGTAATCAAACTTAAATGATCACTGCCTTCAACTTTAACCGGCTGCAATTGATCTTTATTGTATTGAGCAAATGCCGAGCTAGCTCCTTCTTTCAATAAATTATCATTTTTTAGCAATTCTCTAACATCATTGAAAACTTCATTAAATTCACCGGGTGGAGCATGCACAATAAAATCACTGACAATTCGAACTTTCTCACTGTCACTAATTTCATCCATTATTTTTCTCTTTAACTTTTTTTTTTTTCTGTTTATTTATTTTTTGTTTAGATGATTCTTTTTATAAGTAGGTATATTTCTTTTTTTTTCTAAAATTAATAAAAAAAAAAAAACATTTTTTTTTTTGTTTTTAATTTTGTTGTAATTTAAATATTAATTTAATTATAAATAAATTTATAAATAAAAAAAAAAAAAAAGAAATAGAAAAACCAAAAATGTGTGAAGAAAAAAGATGACGGAATCAAAAATATTTGGGAAAAAAGTACTAGAGGGAAAAATTAGTGCAAGAGCTAGTCTAATTGAATTTTATAAATGAAAGTAGTTCGAAAAACTTTTAAAAACATGATTTCTCAAATATACTTTGTCCTAAAAAAAAAAAAATGTTGGTACCTAGTTTACGTTTAGCCGCAAAAAAAAGGTTATGTAGTAAACACAAATAGCGACGACAGCGATAGCGACTATAAAAAAAAAATAGAAACCATGTATTTGTATGAGAATGAACCACAGCCTGGCAATTGAATTTTTTTTCCGGCTAAAGTGCCGTTTCCTTGAAATTGTCAGAATGGCCTAAAACTTGGAGGGGGGGTAGAGGCGGTGCCCAAACTTCCAAAACTGAAATCAGTTTTTGGGGCTCGGGCCCCGTTTCGGAGATAGAGCCCCCCAAAGTTTTCATACATTTTGTATGGGAAATTTTTTTTTTGTTTTGGGGCACCCCCTTTACCCTTTTCCCAAAAATAGGGCCAATCGGCCAAAAAAAAAAATTTCCCATACAAAAATGTAAGAAAACTTCGGGGGGCTCTATCTCCGAAACGGGGCCCGAGCCCCAAAAACTGATTTCAGTTTTGGAAGTTTGGGCACCGCCTCTACCCCCCCTCCAATTTTCAGGCCATTCTGACAATTTCAAGGAAACGGCAATTACACCTTTTTTCCTTAAGAAAAGGAAAACAATAAGGAAGTCAAAGTTGTTGTTGTTTAACTGTCAAAATGTACCCCCCCCCCCCCCCCAAAGTTTTCACCACTCACTTTCACCACTCACTTTCACCACGAAAAAACCATATCAGTATTCCGTTTATAGGAAAAAAGTTTTAACAAAAGGGGAATATTGCAATCGGAAACTAACTTTTATTCTTGGGGGGGTACATTTTCAATTTTCAACACGCACTTCTTCTTACCACAATGTCAGTCACCTTTCTTTTACTATTTTTTCTATGGAATGAACACAATTGAGACGACTGGCGACAAACGGCATTGACGCCTGGCGACAAATCAGAAATGTTTCTATTTTGTCGCCGAGCGCCAACGACAACCATATATTTTTTTATTTTTCTATTTATTTATTTTTTTCCTGTTTATTTATTTTGTCGCCGTAATTGTGTTTACTCCAGTGACATCGCTGTCGTTGTCGTTGTAGTCGTCGTTGTTGCCGTCGTTGTCGCCCCAATCGTGCTTACTCCTTTAATCTGGGATTATTTCTAAACTATTTTTTTCGTAACATGAAACCTTAAAATAAAAGATGTTTCGGAGAAGGGGATTGCTAATAGAGAAGGACGATTGGACTAATATAATCTGAAACGGTTATGCTATGACCACAAAGGTTGCACATGATGGGTGGGTATGGGTACTAACCAAATTCATTTTTTCCCCTCATACCTATATTTAAAAAAAAATTAATACCTATTTATTTAAAAACCACCTAAAGTGGACCTTGAAAAGGAAACGCAAAAAAAAAAATTAAAATATTTGTTTTCAAAAACTCCGTATAGATAGGCAGGTATTTATTAAATACAGTTTAATTGATAATAAAAACTTTTGAAGAAATATCTTCCAATTACACCTATTTAATATAGTTTTGAGTATTTTCAATATTAAATTCTGAAGTCACGGCTCTAGCACTAATTCTTTATATTAAAAAACATGATTCACCAAAGCGACCATAAGTCTCTAAAATTATCAATTTATTATTCTAAAATTGTTTATAATTTTTTTAATATTTACTTCTTTTTTTTTTTAATTATTTCATAGGCGTATTATAAATTATTTTAATTAATTAAAAATTATTAAAAAAAAAACTGTGTCACACAAATATTTTTTTCCCGTTCACGTACTTGCTCATTAAATTTTTTTGTAATACTTCATCAGCTGTCAAATATTGCAGTACTAGAATTTTTTATTTACAAAATAAAATGTACTAAAGAATTATTTAACAAATGTACTAGTTGCAAAGTTTTTATTTATTTTCTCGTTCGTTGTTTACAATACAAATTAAATATCTTTTCTGGGTGTCGTGTATCTGTACTGTATCTATAAGCGTACAAGCAAAGCAAAGAAGTAAAGATGGAATAAAAAAATATTTTTAAAGCTAAGTTAACACGGACATCAATATCAAGCCGTGTGATGAAAAAAATAAAAAAACTGAACTAAAGGAAAGTCTTGTGGGGAACAAAAATTAAACCTAACAAATGTATGCAATTGTATGAAAATATCCAGAGATAAATTAAGGACGGATTTGTAAAAAGGGGGATTAATAATAAAATATTAAAATATCGTTAAATCATTAATATTAATTTTTATAAAAAAAAAAACGGTTTGAATTAAATAAACATTTATATAAATCGAACAAATTCAATCCAGCAATAAAAAAATAGGTAGTTTAGTTTCCGGATTGAATTTGTTCGAATTATGTAAAAATTTTATTCTATTTAACCCGGTTTTTTTATAAAAAATTAAAATTTATGATTTAGCAAATTGCTTTAAATAATTTTTTTTATTTTATTTTTAATTTAATCCCTTTTTAGAAATCAATATTTAATTTTTTTGTAGGTGTTTTCATAAAGTTTCATACATTTGCTACGATTTTGTAAGCTTACGAGACTAGACGCTTTGAATTCCCTACCATCAAAAGTAGGTATCCACCTATCCTTCTTGCTCCATCATTTAATATGAAAATTAATTTCCCTTTTCACGTATAGACGGGTTGAATGTTTATTCAACTTCTCTTCCAACTTGTTGAAAGTTCGCTACACACGTACAAAACTAAGTTGAGAAACTTGCATTTTAAAATCATCCAAAAGTCTTTAAGTATACACATTACTTAACTTCCGTTGCTGTTAGTATCATTAACTATTATGAAAATAAAGTACATATACATTTTTAGAACATAATTAAACAAATTGTAAAGTTTACATAAAATTTTTACTTACAACTAGGTGTGAAATAAATCTCAGTTTATAGTTCAAAAATTTTTATCTGTGCATTATTTACAAAAAAAAAAAAATTTTAATTGACGAAGTATGATTATTTATTTTAATTATTATTAAACAAGAAATTGAACTGGTTATAGGCCCGCATCATTGTTGTATACATATAATAGCGAGATCTTTCTCCTTACGTAATTTTGCTTTCGTTTTTTATGAAATTCATAAAAATTTTATATAAATAACATTTTATAAAATATGTATTTATTTTTATCTTACGCGTTTTACACATCTCATTTCATAATGTGTACATAATATTTATGCTTTGTTTTTTTTTTTTTTTTTATGGAAATACTTATTGTGGAAAACGACCAACTAAGTATCATATTGTCATAGCATTGAAAAAGTTTGAGTACCTATATGAAAAAGTTACAAGGTTAAAACATTTTTTTTCAGGACCAATGTTACTGCGACTTTATAATTTTCATATTAAAAAGGTATGTATAAAATGTTTTTACTTAAATTTTTAATATTTTATTTTTGAAGAATTTTTTATGCCAATTTTAATTTATAGGAGGCCTGTAGATAGATGAAATGTTTTAAATGAAACTACAGTTTCAAGCCATTAAGAAAAAAAAGTAGTTTCTAATCAATCAACTTTTCAACTGTGAACCAGATTCCTGATCTCTGAATACAATTTTTATCGTTTGATTTTCATTTTGAAATATAAATAATCTAATTTTCCCAGCTTCGTGCTGAACGAACATACAATGAAGCTTAATTATGGATATACAGAAATGTAATAAGAAAACAGAAGACATTTACATTTTTTTTGCTTCAATAAAGTCAACTTAAGGGAACAAAAAAAGTTTGAAATAAATATTATTTAATTCATAATTATTGCAAAATACTTATGAATCATCTACAAACATTTTTCGAAAGAAAATTCGATTAGGTAATTGAGATGGTCACTAAAAACCTTTCAATGATTTAATATCAGGCATATTCAAAATACAATAGTCACTTTCTTGTATGTAATGTTACAAAAATATAAAATTATCAAAATGTGTTTTAATAGTGTAACATAATTTATTTCTTTAAAGGTTAAGAAATTTTATACATATAAAATGCTTTAAAAATTGTTTAATGCATTTTACAATGTAGGTACAATAATGTATGATTTACATGAATTTCGAAATTTCAACGAATTTTTATTTTATGCAATTCATTTTACTGTAGACAAAATGTTTAAATGCGTTTATTAATGAGCTACTAACTAAAATTTTTTTTACCTTTGCTAAATGGATGTATGATAAGTGAATGTGAGCTTATAAATTTTGTGTAACCACAATTTCTTAGTATCATTAAATTCAGTTATAAAATTATGAACATAAAAAAAAAAATATAAAAACTACATGTATGTTATACATATAGTAAAACCAAATAGTGATATCAATATTTATGTAGTTCCCACATATTTAACATTTAATGCAAACCACATTTCAAATCTATTATTGCGCAGTTATTTTTTTTTCTTTTTTATTATTAAAGTTTCAGAAAAAGAAATTTCAATAAAGGTTTTGAATTACTTATCTTTATAATATTTTTAGTTACCAATATGAAACTAAAATAAAAATTAAAGTTTATGAATGTACTGTAATATTAGTTGTCAAAAATATTTTAGCTAATTGAATTGATTGAAATATTAATTTTTTAGTTATTTCACAAACGGTTAATTTAGTTATTTCATAAATGGTTCTTTAATGTTATGATATATGTTTTAAAATTTTACACAGATACATATGTTAATTTATATTTATATAATATTTATAAACTTTAAACAGTTTTAAGTATAAATATAGAGTTATGTATCTTTTACATATCTATTAAATAAAATTGATTTTGTAAACTGGAAAACTGCTGGATGATGGATTTTGATGCGGCTTTCAGCAAATTCAAAATAAACCGGGCTAAGCTGGAATACAGAAGACATACTTTTTTTTTTAATATTGTATGAAATAAAAGCAAATACTTAAATTGTACTTTTGTTTCGAAGATTAATATTAGTTTGTACGATGGACATAAGGTCATATTGTGAAACATTTTGGGCTCGCTAAAGAATAATAATATCTTGCTATGATCTATTTAGTTTTCACAACTCAAGATAATTTTTATAATATAACTTCTATTATATAATAATGTAATAATAATAATACCTAAATTTTGTTTTTTTTCTATTTTTATATCTAAAATAAATTATTCATAAGGATAAGTCAATCTAATTTCTTGAAAAAAAAAAAAAAATTATAATAATTTATAAAACAATACGCGTAATTATTATATTTTTGATCATATCCAACTATCAAAGTATTAAGTAATAGTTATATATTATTTTAATAAAACAAATTACATTAATTTGCCAAGTTAAGTAAAAATATTGGTTAATATTATATATTATAACTGTCATATATATACTTTTTTATATATACAAAAATATATTCACATATATGTAGACTTGTATTATTACAGTGTGTATAATAAAAAAAGTATATTGTTTGCAGAAAAATTATATTAAGATGTGAATGCATTAAAATTCTTTTAGCGATATAAGTTAAATTTCCAATTGTTGACAATTTCATGCATGTACTGATGTATACTTTCAATAATATAAGTTTCGAAGGAAAAAAAAAAAATTTAAAAATAGAAATTTCGGGTATTAATTATGACCAATTTCAGTTTTTCGACAGACATATTGTCGATTTTTCATATTTCATATTATGGTCGTTTTCTAAGATATCCTTGGCTCCTGTAATGATTTCTACAATTTGTTTCTTCTTATCTTTTACTTAATTTAAAGGAAATCGCTTTTTCAAACAAAAACTTGGAGAAATTCTTAACTTATATTTCTATTTATTTAAAACTGTAAAAAACTACATACTGCAAATATTTTCTCAGTCAACGATGTTATGTATATGATTTGCCTTATCAACAAAAAGACAATATATTCGATTGTTTTGATTTTTAAAACATAATATGTACATAAACATAAATATATATACATATATCGTTTATTTAGTGTAAATTAATAATAATTTTTTTTTTGTACAAAGATATTGAAATGATTGCACAAAAAATTTGTGTTTTTATTTGCTTGGAGAAAGTAATACGTGATTTGATTATTATCATAGTGTGTTAAAAAATATCAAAAATTATAAAACGTTTTTGTTATATTTACATTTTTTATATTGCAGATTTTTAATATAATTATTATTATTATTATTATTATTATTATTATTATTATTGTTTACCTAACGAATTGAAAACAATATTATTTTTTTTGAATACGTTAAAAAAACATAAATGGAGAGAGATTAATAAACTGGCATTTCTTTTGTTCTTAACTTTTGCGTAATTAGGCGACAAATGAGTTTTACTTAAATCTAATTCGTTAATGAACAATATTTAGCTTGAAAATATATACTTTCGCTGTGTATGGATGGGATCTCTTCGTTATTTTTATACCGTAAAATGTAGAAAAATCTTGAACTTAAGCTTTAACGTAGACATGTTTGAGTAAAGTTATGAATTAACAGATAATCAAATGGTGTCAAAAAATTAATTAAAAAAAATAATTCAATCAGATTTGAGTTTCGAATTAATCATCTCTTAATATTTCCTTGTAAGCTTGACTTTTTTTATTTTTAATTTTATTTGAAAATTATTTTTAGATAATATAATATAATGCCTTCCTATTTACTTCTCAACAGGACTATGACGTGAACTGTGAAAATTCCGGGGAATTGCATATACTAATATATATTTAAAAATTTTAATATGTATAGTTGCCAAATCCTTGTTGTTTCTAAAAACTTTGAAAAACAAAAAATTCGTCCGATCTTTATACAAAAAGCTCTTTGTCTACAAACAAAAAAAAATTATTTAATGAAATGAAAAACTAAAAATCTTAGCCTATAATCTTTTAACACATGCTTATAGATTACGCATTAAATTTATTTGGGTAATTTTTTTTTTAGGTCAATTGTATTTAATATTCTAATCAGTTTTACTTCCCTGAATTTTAAATTCAAATATTTGTTTATAAGACATATATAATGTGTATAGTATAAAAAAAATACATATAATAATGTAAAATTGGCGCACTTTTAATTTTTTTGAAGTTTATACTTCTTTTAACGCGGTGTATGATATAAATGAGTAATTCTGTAGGGGGTAAAAATTTTTTTACTCATTCGAATTTGAGTTAAAAAAAAAAACGACATGCTGTACCGTTTGAATACTCAAAAAAAATGAGTCAACTCAATAATCATTTGTTATTTATAAAAACAAAATAATTTGGCGCGAAAAATTTAAATTCAAATTATTTTTAAAAATCTTTCGTTTACAAATTTTTTAAAATTTAAATTTTTTTTCAAATTAGGTAGTTCAATAATCATTTGTCATTTATAAAAACAAAATAATTTAGCACGGAAAATTTAAATTCAAATTATTTTTTAAAAATCTTTCGTTTACAAATTATCTAACAACTAAAATTTATTTTTCAAAATAGGTAGGTCCGGTGAAATAAAGATTACCTGCCGAAAATTTTTTGGGCAGTGACCTACGGTTAGGTCGTGCCGGCTCAAAATATGTTAAAAAAAATTTTTTCCTCCGATCAAATAATTAGATTACCTGACCAAAAATTTTGGATACGGAGCTACAGTTAGAGTCTTCCCGCCTCAAAATATACCAAAATAATTTTTTTTTTTTAAATAGGTAGCTCGGGTGAGAAATAAAGATTACCTGCCCAAAAAAAAGGAAGGAAGTGAGGGCGGCAGTAAGGGCTGAAGAGAGGGCGGCAGTAAGGGCTGAAGAGAGGTCGGAAGGGAGGGCGGAACGGAGTACAGAAGTTAGGGCGGAAGTTAGGGCGGAAGTTAGGGCGGAAGTGAGGGCGGAAGTTAGGGCGGAAGTGAGGGCGGAAGTGAGGGAGGAAGTGAGGGTGGAAGTGAGGGCGGAAGTGAGGGCGGAAGTGAGGGCGGAAGTGAGGGCGGAAGTGAGGGCGGAAGTGAGGGCGGAAGTGAGGGCAGAAGTGAGGGCGGAAGTGAGGGCGGAAGTGAGGGCGGAAGTGCGGGCGGAAGTGAGGGCGGAAGTGCGGGCGGAAGTGAGGGCGGAAGTGAGGGCGGAAGTGAGGGCGTAAGTGAGGGCAGAAATGAGGGCAGAAGTGAGGGCGGAAGTGAGGGCGGAAGTGAGGGCGGAAGTGAGGGTGGAAGTGAGGGTGGAAGTGAGGTTGGAAGTGAGGGCGGAAGTGAGGGCGGAAGTGAGGGCGGAAGTGAGGGCGGAAGTGAGGGCGGAAGTGAGGGCGGAAGTGAGGTCGGAAGTGAGGGCGGAAGTGAGGGCGGAAGTGAGGGCGGAAGTGAGGGCGGAAGTGAGGGCGGAAGTGAGGGCGGAAGTGAGGGCGGAAGTGAGGGCAGAAGTGAGGGCAGAAGTGAGGGCGGAAGTGAGGGCGGAAATGAGGGCAGAAGTGAGGGCGGAAGTGAGGGCGGAAGTGAGGGCGGAAGTGAGGGCGGAAGTGAGGGCGGAAGTGAGGGCGGAAGTGAGGGCGGAAGTGAGGACGGAAGTGAGGACGGAAGTGAGGACGGAAGTGAGGGCGGAAGTGAGGTTGGAAGTGAGGACGGAAGGGCGGGCGGAAGGGAGGGCGGAACGGAGGACAGAAGTTAGGGCGGAAGTTAGGGCGGAAGTAAGGGCGGAAGTTAGGGCGGAAGTGAGGGCGGAAGTGAGGGAGGAAGTGAGGGTGGAAGTGCGGGCGGAAGTGAGGGCGGAAGTGAGGGCGGAAGTGAGGGTGGAAGTGAGGGTGGAAGTGAGGTTGGAAGTGAGGGCGGAAGTGAGGGCGGAAGTGAGGGCGGAAGTGAGGGCGGAAGTGAGGTCGGAAGTGAGGGCGGAAGTGAGGGCGGAAGTGAGTGCGGAAGTGAGGGCGGAAGTGAGAGTGGAAGTGAGGGCGGAAGTGCGGGCAGAAGTGAGTGCGGAAGTGAGGGCGGAAGTGAGGGCGGAATTAAGGCGGAAGTGAGGGTGGAAGTGAGGGCGGAAGTGAGGGCGGAAGTGAGGGCGGAAGTGAGGTCGGAAGTGAGGGCGGAAGTGAGGGCGGAAGTGAGGGCGGAAGTGAGGGCGGAAGTGAGGGTGGAAGTGAGGGCGGAAGTGAGGGCGGAGGTGAAGGCGGAAGTGAGGGCGGAAGTGAGGGCGGAAGTGAGGGCGGAAGTAAGGGCGGAAGTGAGGGCGGAAGTGAGGGCGGAAGTGAGAGCGGAAGTGATGGCGGAAGTGAGGGCGGAAGTGAGGGCGGAAGTGAGGGCGGAAGTGTGGGCGGAAGTGAGGGCGGAAGTGAGGGCGGAAGTTTTGGGCGGAAGTGAGGGCGGAAGTGAGGGCGGAAGTGAGGGCGGAAGTGAGGGCGGAAGTGAGTGCGGAAGTGAGGGCGGAAGCGAGGGTGGTAGTGAGGGCGGAAATCAGGTTGGTAGGGCGGAATCAGGTTGGTAGTTAGGGCAGAAGTGAGGGCGGAAGTGAGGGCGGAAGTGAGGGTGGAATTACCTGACCAAAAATTTTGGAGAGGGAGCTATGGTTAGGGTCTTCCCTGCTTAAAATATGCAAAAAAAAATGTTTTTTAAATAGGTAGCGCCGGTGAAATAAAGATTACCTGCCCAAAAGTTTTGGGTAGTTAGCTACTTTTAGAGTCGTCCTGGCTCAAAATATAAAAAAAAACACACGAAGCAGTCATAGGAACTGCCGAAAGAAGTTTATACTTAAAGCTTTAAACTATGAAATAACAGTGGCTATAAATGATGGGCTGCTCAGTACAAAATGTAAATTAAAATAAAAATCAGTCCAGCAGTAAAAAAGCAGTCCATTATTTGTAGTCATTGTTATTTCATAGTTTAAAGCTTTAAGTATAAACTTCTTTCGGCAGTTCCTATGACTGCTTCGTGTGTTTTTTATATAATATTTTATTTCGATCACGTTCAATTTTATTATTTTAATGTGGGATTTCCTAAATTTTTTGTTGAGACAGAAAGAAGACAAGTTAATTATATAAAAGATTAACTAAATTTTTGTATGATGTGCTAATTGCTGATCGTGTTGTTAAAATTACTAATAAATGTTTTGTAAAATAAATTAATTTTAGATTCTATAAATTTTTAATCGATTTATTTTTTTGAATTATTTATTTATATTCTAAGAGATATTTATAAATTTTTCTCAATGTTGTAAATCACAAAATTTCTATTTTCCACATTTTTACCAACATGAATTGCTTTTAATTCATTTTTCTAATTACAAATATGTGTGTATTACATCATTAAGTTTGATCTGTAATTTTTATTATCAGAAATAATATTAGTGTATAACATAAATTTAATCAATGAAATCATAAAGTCTAAATTACAAATAATTTCGGAGTATTTAGATAAATTCATGAAATATTTTATATAATCTTTTAAGCATTGATTTTATATAAAAATCTTCTTTGTTGTATTAAAGTTATTAAAATTATAATCACCATTCCGTCTAATTTATTATAAATTATTATTATAAATTTAGTGCATGATTTTAAATGAACTTGTTAATAATTATTATTTAACAAAATTACATGAAAATAAATAATATTATTAATTTTAATGGAAGCACTATAATATTAAGAAAACTTCGGAATTTATGTTAAATTAAAATTAAAAATTTTAATCAAGTAAACTAAGTACAATATTATAGTTCGTCTTAACAACTTAGAAATTATAAAATAATGTTTTGTTATTTTAATTATTATTTAATATTTATTAAAATATTTGTAATTTTGAATTCATTGTTGATTTGAAAAATACATAATTTGATAAACAGAATTTTAAAATTTATATATATCCTTTTCAAATAAATTTTAAATATATTTATGTGAAAATTTCTGGTTATTTTCTTTTTAAAGCTAAACATATTATAATTTTAATTTATGGATTTTATAGCAACTGAATATTGTATGAATTAAAAAAAAAAAAAAACTTTTGAAACAAGATACGTTAATTCAATTTTCAGATACTTTACCTAAAAATACTTAATTTTGCCGCCAAATATTTAAATAAAAATTGCATAATAATTTTTTTTTTTCTTATGATTTCATAAAAAGCTTTCTTTATACACACATGATTTTTTTTATTTATTTAATTTTAATTTTTTTGTAAAAAGGGAAAGTGTTAAAGATAATTAGTCAAATATTTTTTATTATAATTTATATAGTAACGACAAAAATAAAATAATAATAAAAAAAAAAAAATTAAAATAAAACTTTTGTCATCATAGGTTTTGAATATTGTTATGTTTATTTAAAAATTATGATATTATAGAAAATTAATGTCTTGTTTTTGTGATGCAATGCATAAAATAAATTATTAGTTTATTAGTATTATTATTATTATTTTTATTGAATAAAATAATGAAAATTGTAATTATTATTCAAAAAATTAAATCATTTATTTATGTTTCGAAATTTCAAGGTTTTTTATATATAGAAGTACGTTAATAAGTAAGTTATATATTATATTTTATTTGACGACGACAGATCTTGAAAACTGTTTGGAATAAAAAGTTTAAATTTATTTCATCAATTTGCTGAATGAAAATTTTTTATTTTAGATAATTTTAATATATAAGGTACCAGTTGGGTATAATATTAATAATTCCAATCCAAATAATAAGATCAAAAAATGTACTTTTAGCTATAAAAAATGCTTATCAAGTCCACATTTTTATCTAATTTTATAAAACACATCATAGGTATGGATTTTTCCAATAAATTTTCGCAAAAATTTTAGACTCTTCTATTTGATGAAAATATTTAAAATATATATTTTTTGATTATTTTTATCAGTTTAAAAGTATATAAAATTAAATAATGAAAATACAAATAAATTCATTGACCTTTACTGCTTACCATTTGACAGATCTTAACATTATGGAAAAGAAAGTATAGTTGTCAAAAAATGTCAGATGAAAAGCTGTCCAATCAATATAACTATAATTTTTGTATGTTTCTTATAAGATTATAACTAAATATATATAATAATTGTATATTCAAATAAAAGTAATAATTTTTTTTTGTGTAAACTTAAACATTAATTTTGAAATTATGGATTTATTTTTAAAAATTTAATGTTGTCGTAAAAAAGCTAATTAATCAATGAAATCACTACGCTACGGTGATTAAATGAGTAATTTTTTTTTATTTTTCTATAGTTATATTTATGTCTTTAGGGCAATTTTACTTCGACAAATTGATAAAATACTCATTAAAGCTATTCATTGTAAAATAATGTAATTAAAAAAAAAAGATGAAGTTAAAAGAAATATCTTTTCTTTTTTTTTTCCAAAAATCAATAAAAGAAAACAATATTATTTTAATTATATACATAATAATTTTAAGCAATTTTCCCTCTTAAAACAGATGTGAAAGTTCATAAGTCTATAGGTATAAAATTATTTTTTTGCAACATTCAAATTTTATCTTATAAGCAAAAAATCAAGAAATTTGATTTTTCTAAGAAAGATATGTTTCTTTATTTGACTAATGCAAACGTTAAATTTTATACCTACTCATCGTTGCCCCGAATATAAAAAAAAACACTATTCAAACATTTAATTCAACCTAAAGTTATAAAAAACTAAGATTCAGCCAATATGAAGGATATCACAACCACTAATAAACATAAAATTTCATAGATTTATCTGAATTTTAATCTCCATTTTCAAATACCAAAAAACAAAAATAAAAAGAGTATCATCTTAAAAAACAAAAACTTAATAATTCATTTAAACCGGAAGTTAATAATTAATTTTATATGTTTGGCGAATTTTATATAAATTTTATTTTTTAGAAAGAAAGTACTGCATATGGATTTTTGGGACCTTTATTTTTTTTTTCTTACATATTTTAATCATGGAACTAAAATTTATGTAAAAAAAAAAATAAAAAAAAAAAAACAAAAACCTAACACGTTTATGATACAGTCATTTGGGCGCAAAAAAAAAACAAAATTTATGAATTTAATTTAACATAAAAACAATATTAAAATATCTGGATCAAGATAATAAAAATAAAAAAAACACAAAATAAATTTGTAGATTAAACAAAAAAAATAATAAAAGTTTTTTTTTTAATCTTTCTTTTTTGATCTAAACTTCCTTTTGAAGTATTTTTAGTTGGCGTTTTAATGTTGAACTGCTTATTAATTCAAGAAAGTCATATTATAATAATGATAACGATGACGACGCACAATGGGAAAATATTTAGACAAAAGCTCGCTAAATATAATTTTTTTTAAAGATTCAAAAAAAAATTTCACTCTTACTTTATATTATACTATATGTAAGTAGGTATACAACAGAGTGTATAGTTTATAGTATATTAATAAAATAATATGTAATATGAATAAAAATGAAAATTCAAAGATAAACAAAACAATTTGATTTATATATATATATTTTTTTTTAAGATTTATTTAAAAAAAAAAAAGGTTTTATTTTTTAAATTGAAAGAAATAATAACAATAAAATCTTGAATAAATATTATTTCGCCAACAATTGACTTTTATTATTACTCTGCGAAATTCTTTAGTTACAACAATTTACAATAATGTAATGAATTAAGCATTAAAAACATTTTTTTTTTTTTTTCATATGATGACGGTATAAATTTAATACACTTATTTGTTTGCAAATCAGTTTTTAATGACTTATAGAAAATATTGGGCGCTTTAATGGATTTCATTATATTATATTATATTATTCGGTTTTTTTTTTTTTTTCTTAAAAAGGTGTGAAATGTTATTTGCTATGCAGAACAAGGGAAATATCATTATGTATGACCGACAATGAGATGGAAAAGCGTATGAACTTTATTTGTTTTTGATAGTCGAACAAGAAAAAAAAATTTCATATTTTGGTATATAATCTTTCCCGCAATCAATTATTATAATAGTTTCCAACTTCATTAAAAATTAATTTATTCCCAAAGCTATGGAGGACCATTGATTGAATCAGTCCAAAAAAACCGTTTGCTCTAAAAAAAAAAAAAATTTTTAAATAATACTGTGAGAAATTAAGTTTACAAATAAAAATTTGAACCAAATTTTAAATGTAAAATAATTGATAATAATAATATTTAAAACTTTATAAGTAAAAAAAAAAATAAGTAGGTATTCCTATCAGTCATTTTTGGACACATTGTACTTCCGTGCTATAAAATAAGAATTATAACACAATTAACAAATAAAAAAAAATAAATGTATTTTTTTTTTTGGAAACCAGCATATTACTTTATAAAGTAAATGCTATATGATGCCAGGGGGCAAAAAATAAAAAAATAAATTTATCTTTAAAATTTATAATAATGTTGAAAAATGAAAAACAAAATGATTTTTGGTGGCTCCTCTAGTGAAAGTGACGGCGTGGAATTTCGTTCAAAATATATGAAGTGTGTTTTTCTTTCCTTCATTGAGCTTCAAATATTTGGAACATTTGCGTTATTAACACCACTTTAAATGTTTTTAGAAAATAATCAATTTTTATTCAATTTTTCTTATTCACTAATAAAAATACCTAATTTTTATGCATGCAAAAAAAATAAGTGAATGTCGGGTTTCGACAGTCGGAAGTTTAGATTTTCACAGTTTAGACCTTATATTTATAATAAGATTAAAATGAATTGAAATAGAAAAGCAATTTGAATAAAATAATTTCCATTGAAAAATTTAGTAGAGCCACTAGTTAAGGAAAGCCAAGGATTTTAATATATTTAATTTATAATGTTAATGTATGTTTAAAGAGAGAGGCCCTGCTACTATTTGCAGATAAATCTGAAAAATGTTTTATCCACAAAAAGCTAAAACTCGATACAAGCTTAGTAAATACTAAACAAAGTTATTAATTTCTCCGTTTAGACAATATTTGTGACTTAAAATGGATTCGGAAGATTAAACCCAAACTAATTATTAAGACATGATTCTGGTTTATTTTAAATTCTTCACATATTAATATCATTAACATAAAAATTTAATTTAGAAGCTTAAAATTAGTATTGGATTCAAAATAAATCAAGATGTCTTTAAAAAAAAAATTTATAATACATAAAATAATAATTTCGGATGAATAAATTTTTATCGCAGTTATTCATGAATTTGTCACAAAATAAAAGTAAAACATTGAACAAGATAAAGTATCATCTCGATAGTTTATTTAAATACATATATATATATGAAAAAAAAATGACTTAACATAATGTTTAAAAAAGTCAAAAAATATTATATTTTACGCATTTGGTTATATGATCACGAATGTCCGGTTTATTGCATTTTGCGTGAACTGTTAACATTTAACATGTACACAACATGAACATGAATAAAATTTATAGTATATGAATAAATATACATATTTTCTTTTATTTCATCGTGGTTAAAAAAAAAGCTATTGCTAATTTGGACTTTATACTAAAAAAAAAAAATATTTATTTTTTTTTTAATTTAAAAGATTTAATTTGGTCCAATCATTGAGGATTTGGAATTTTTAATTAATATTTCCAAGTGAAAGATATTTTTTCAATAGAAATTTATATTTACGGCAAATAAATTCATAAACATTTATTATTCTATTTTGTTTTTTCATCATTCAACGATATTTTTAGTTAATTTTTTTAATAGAACTTATATTTTACCTAGAGAGATAGTCTATAAAGCTCACATACTATACATGCATAGTGCAATAATTTAACAGCGATTTAATATTTAATTAATGAATATAATTTTATTGCAAAAAAAGCAAATCACAATAATAATTTTTATGTTTCTGCATTTATATAAAAATCTTAGCGAAATAAAAATCATAATGATAGTTACTTTGAAAAAAAAAAAAGAAGACGATAAATTAAATTGCTAATGCAAGAGCTGAGCACTTAACCATGATTTTTTTTATTTTTTTTATTAAAATTACTAAATTGATAAAAATGTAATAATATAATAGTAAATTATGTTGCGATGATAGTATAAGTAAAAGTATACAATTTGAGGATTCAAACAGATAAAAAGATATTTTTAATAAAGTTGTTTCTTGAATTTAACTCTTTGATATCATTATATATAAATGATAATCTTTTTTCTTGACTTTATTTTAATTACTAAAAAAAAAAAAAAATTAAATTTATATATATTTAAAATAAAGTCAAACAAAATAGATGATTTCCATTTGACATTAGGGGATTAGAGTCATAAAAATAAATTTTAACTAAACAAAAAATTATTTTAATGATTTACACTTTTACTTAAATTGATAAAAAAAAAATAGAAAAACATTAGTTATCTTGCTATTGCAAACACTGTGTTAACTGTCAAAGGATTAATATTATATATAAATAAAAAAAACATATAATTTTAACCATACCCAGATTAATATTCATTTTCATTATATTTAAGGCGTTGTTGCAATGTCGTATTTAGGTTAATTGATTTGATATTTAAAATTTTCACATTCAACATTATAGCAAAAATATACATAGTATACCTACAAGATTTAAGGATGAACTTTTTACAAATTTTTGACAAAACACTTGTATTAAATTTATAGAAATCATTTATTAAATATTCTTTTTTTTTGTGTGATCTCTTCGTACTTACATTTATATAGAGAAATTAAAAAGGCGCCTTTAATATATAATATCTGTATTAAAAATTAAATAAATAAAAATAAAAATATCGCACTATATTGCAATTTCATTCAAATTTCCATAAATGTGAATAAAATCTTAAAATATAATTACAATTTTGTTATTAATATTTATGGTAAAAAACAGATTATAAAATAACTTTCTAAATAATCAAAAATGTATAAAATATATATATGTAATGTATATGTATATTTTTAAATAATTTAGCGAAAAATTTAATAAAATTTAAAAGGCTTTCATGCCTAAAAACAGAAAAATATAATTTGGAAAAAAAAAAATTTATAAATTTGCGCTTCATCAGTTCATCAATAATAAAGAAATTTTAATTACAAAATTTTAAGTAGGAAAAATTTTTTTTTTATCAAATATACCGTATAATGCTAAATAAACTTATACAACAGAAGATCAACACTAATGACAATTCATAATATTATAAGTACCTACCATAAAATAATAATAAACAAGGAAATTTTATTGAAATTTTCTTCTTTGTTTTTAAATGAATGTAAAATAATTTATAAATTTTTAAGCGAATACATCATAGAATACATTGTATCTTAAAAATTAATATTTTAAGAACATATTATTTTTATAATCATAAAATTATTTTCTCTCAGTTTTATAACGTGTTCTCACTGAAACAAAATTTTATAGTTTTTAGCTAAACCGTTCACACTTAGATTATTAAACACTAAACTAGTAGCAGTTTGACAACTAAAAATTTATTAATTTTTTTGTTATGATTCTTTTTTTTTTTTCTATTTTTTTTTTTCCACATATTATTTATTTCGCTCAATCTCATAGAATATGTCTTGAAAACTAACTAAAGCCAATAAAAAACTTTAAAGATACTTTTTTCTGTTTTTATTGTTGACAACTCTCTAAAAGTTCTAGTATTAGATATTCTCTTACTGAGTGAAATTTTTTGATTAATTTAATAATAAAACAAAAATTACGAAAATATACCATGAGTAAAAAATTTTCATTGGATTTATTTAATTAAAACATTATAATTTTAATTTAATTTTGATTTCAATATCAAGTAAACAAATTTTATTTTATTTTTAATTTTTGCTTTATATTTCCTTTGAAGAGGAAAATATGAACCACAAAAAAAAAAAACTTTAATAATATAATAGTACATATTAACATACAGAGACATAGTATCTACATAATATATTTAAGTATTTATTTATTATGTGTAATTGTTTTATATTTAAGTTTTCACTTTCTTGTAAGGAAAAAAAGAATCATTGTTGCATAAAATTGAATTAATAAAAACTCCTACAATAGTTATTAAAATTTTTTTTTTTAATAATTTAATAATATTTTAAGTTTATCTATAAAATAATTAAATTTCTAAAGAGTATATCACATATGCCAACAATTTTATTCCATTCAAATGCTAAACACTGACAAAGTTGGAAGAATTTTATTTGACATTTTAATTTCGCTTTCTAAATTTGATAGAAGTTTTTTTTTTGTTACTTTTTTTATTTTTGAATGATCTTTTATAAAGTTGACTATACAAATATATGGATGTCCGAACAACATATTTTTCTATTATCTTAACTATTTATTCTCAGATCACAGAAAGATTCAGATGGGAACTATAGAAGCAGTATACGTATTTCAATTTGATTAAATTTATTATGAGATTATAGCTATTTTATTATTTTTGCACTGTACTCCCCTCTGATCTGAATAAAAATAATAATTATTCGAATCATCATCATTTTTTGTGTTTAATTTTAAAATTTGTTGCGCCAATAATTATTTTTTTATTTAAAATATAAAATTTAATATAATTAAAAAAAAAAGTAAAGAAAATTAAAAATATTATTGGAAGAAAAAATCAGGAAGTTGCAATATTTAATATGGAAAAAAATATTTATAATTGCAAAATTATAATCGTAAATCCAGAAATTTAAAATTTAATATTTAAAATGCAATTATAATAATAAATATTTTTTTTATTACAATTTTGATAATGAAAATATATAATATGAATTATTAATATTTTATTTCCATATAAAAGTAAGTAAGTACGAAGAAAAATTTTCATTGCCAATGATTTATGAAGTTTTTCCTACAAATCTATTATTAAGTTTTTCTTCTTTTTACCACAAATGCATATGAAAAACTGATACAAATTTTTAGTATTTAATAGTATTAATCTGTTGCAAGCAGTAAAAATTTTTTTTTTGTAATGATATTTTCCTACTCAGTGACTCAGTCATATTTATAAAACTTTAAAAAAATTTTTTTTTTTTCTTAATCACTTCTTAATCACTTAATCACTTACAACTTTGTATAAAAAATATTTAACGTTATCCTGTTCTGCCAAAATTTATACATACTTATTTCCAAAGATATGAAAATATAAATTTTTTTGTCAAATTAATTGAATTATATATTTAGTGATATAATATTTATATTTAATAAGAAATTTATATTTATGGTAAAACTCAATATACACACATAATTATCAAGTTTATGTTTTATGAATGATATTATGAAATAATTTTCTAAATTATGTCCCAAAATTTATTGGAACGGAGTTTTCCTTAAAATGATTTTGAAAGTTAAACTCATTTTTATGGTATAATTTCCAAAACAATTCTCATCAGCTCCTGCATTAAAAACTGCTAGTCGAAGAAAATTTATTTTCAACAAGTTAGTTATTTTTTAATATTTAACCAAAGCTTTCAATGTGTTCAAATGCGCGAGGCGTCTTATATGCTTATCCTACGGTACCAGTTAGCAGATTTCAGATTGTGGATCAGAAATTCATATTTTTTTAATTTATATATTTATTTAATCATCCAGTACTTCTAGAGATATTAAAAAAGGAAACATTTCAACAATAATAGAAGTTGTGATAATAATATTAAATTAAATTCAAATAATAAACGAATTTTTTATTCATTAGTTTTTTTTAAATTTTGTTAAGCCTAAAATTAAAAGTATCTACACATAATAGACAGATATTACAGACTTTTTTTTAATGCTTTATTGATGAAAAACTACCATTTTTATTTGCATGATGCATATTTAAGATTAACCTTTAATTGTTAATTGATAATTACATGAGAGTTGTGAGCATAAATATAGTTAATTTTTGTACAATTTCTGTTTATTTTTTTTTTCTGTTACGGGATTAGTTTTGAAAATGAAAGTTTTGTAATAATAGTTTTACATGTAATTTAAAAGTATTTTATTTTTCTTTCTTATATACTTCATTCATTTTAATTTTACAATAAAGTTTTTTTTAATCAAAAAAGTTCAATAATCTTTAAAAGTGTATAACTGAAATAAAAATATAAAATAAAACGATTAATTTTTTGTTTTTAATTATTTCAAAATTTTTTAAGTACCTACCTAAATTACAAAAATTGCAATTTCTTCTTATAAGAATTATTTTCATTTCTCAATTTTTTTTTTTTTTTCAAATTATTTATTTTCTTATTAAATTTCAGTAATGTATACTCGAATTTAATCTTAGGTTTTAATGTGTTTTGTGAAATTTTTTAGGTTTGGTTAAGAAATTTTTTAATTTTTCTTAGTAATTTTTCTGTACAGTAAGTAACTGAATGGAAAAACAATAAATTAATGTTACAATATTTACATTGTATGTAGTTAAATGGTGTTATATGTTAACTTTTATAACCTTATTATTTTCAGTATATTATGTACCTAATTAAATTGACGAAATTTTGGCGGAATTTGATAAAATTTTTGTAATTTGAGTTGAATAATTCTGTTTTTTTTTTCAAGACTAATTGACAAGGCTCTCATGTCGTGTTTAAAAGATAATTATCATTCGAAAATAATATATATCATAAACATTTTAGTTCTTTTTTTATTTATTGTAGAAAATTTATTAATATTATAAATTAAACATAACAAAAACTTAATTGCAACTGGAACGAGCACACAACATTAATGTTTATTGAAAATTTTCCTTATATGTATTTTTTTTATTAATAAAATAATGTATTTTAATATTTACGATACATTACCTACATACGTAATATCTGGAAAAGGTTTGAAATTTTAATGTTTTTGCAAAATATATGTACCTATAAAAAGAAAAAGAAGAAAACAAAAACTTTAATGAACATTTCTTCATGAGCCCATCTTTTGAAATTTTATAATTTCGCTGAATATGTTATCAAATATTTAAATTAAAAATTTTTATAATTTAAATGTGCTTAAGACACAAAACTTACAATGAAAATGCAATTTATTTATTATTATTTTTTTTAAGTTTGTTTACTTAATTACGTAGGTATATAACCATTTATAAAATAATTTTTGTATAAAAGTTTCATTGTAAGTAGATAATTTCGTAATAAAACGTTTAATAATGTCAAAAATTTTCGGCACAAAAAAAATAAATATTTTTATCAGAGTTAAGTATTCAAGAATTATTTTTCTATTTATTCAGGACTTCGAAAAAGTAAATTTATATTATTTAAAAATGTAGAAAATTAGAAGATTTGGACGAAGAAAAAATAAAATAATAATAATTATTTTTTATTATGAAATTTTTGATTAATTGAATATAATTTAAGCTTTGATTGAAAATAAATCATAATTTGATACTCATTTGTGTTTACCTAAATTATGTATCGTCTCGAAATAGTGTTCAGTGAGAAACAATAATTGTATGTCTTAAGAGACATAGTTATTTCTAGCATATTAATTCTTCACCAATTTATTGTAGTTTTATAATAATAATCTATTTTCTGCTAAAGATGACTTGGATTACAGTCAAAATATAGAAATTAAAAAAAAAAAGATAATTTAAGTTTTTTTAATTAAACAAATGTTATCATATTAAATCATATATCACTTTACTAAGTAAGAAGGGTGTAACTCTGTTTTGATAGTTTTTCTATTTTTTCTTTTGTTCAATGTTATTGCATACATTTTTCAAAGAACGGATACGATCAATAATATTTACACAGTTCCAAAAATACAATTATCTAAAGAGTTAACTTTTAAGACTTACGCCCTTCTTGTCAGGTAAGGCATTTTAGATTACTTATGATACAAGATAGTTAAAATTAATTAACTAAATACAAGATAGTTAACATTAATTAACTAAATATCAGTTGTACAACTCCCTTATTCATAATAATAATAAAAAACTTAATTATTCTGCAAACTGTTTTTGTTTGAAATCATTTCCTACTGTAATTTTACCAGACATTTATGAGAGTTATAACTCACACAAACACATAAATATTTGGATTGCACATACGTTATGTAGTTGTATTATCTTAAAGTAAACTTTAAAATAAAAACTAGTAATGTGAAAAAAAATTCACAAAATTTTTTTTTAATGTTTTGTTCATCTTCACTATAACTATAATTTTTATTTTCGCATCATGCTAAAATCAATGATTCATACAAATTAATGCAATGGGTTTTTTTTTTTCTTAAAAATAAAAAGAAATGTGGATTTTCAAAAGGTCAAAGAATAACCAGAGTATGATGAGAAAATAAGATCAAGGTATTCTGTTAACAGGAAATTCTATTTATTTTTTGAAATTAAAAAACAAAAAATTAAATAATGTTATAGTTGAAATGACATATTATTGAGTAATATTTGTTTATATTAATTGTAGACTTCTAACTTATTGTTAAAATATAATTGTTATTATTATTAATAGTTTTTAATTTGAAATATGCAATTTTATTTAAAATAATAATACTTAAGGTTTTAGTTTCAAAATATTCAAAATAATTATCTATATTTAATTAAGGTAATCTACTTATTTTGATAAAAAATTAACATTATTTCAAACTTTTTCTTAAAAACTGATAGAATCTAAGTTCAAGTAGTATGTTTGCCAATTATAAATCGATGCAAATGATAATCTGTATTTTTGAAAATTATGAAATTGTTTTATAATTGCTTTGTTTTTGTCAGATTATCTGAAAGAGTTTTTTTCTTTAAAATAAATAAAGTTTGTGCCTTAAGTCTTTCGTTTTCATTAACTAAGATATTCGGTTGATACTAATGTTTTATTTTATTTATTTTCATTTATTGTAAATAAAAATTTGTATAAATTTATAATGGAAATTGAAATCTGTATCATATTTAAATCTGATGAAACATTTATAGTTCAACATCTACTTAAGCAAAAAATATTAAGTTTATAGTCATTTAATTTTTTTGATTAGATTATTATTAATTTATCAACTATTTTTTGGTTACATAGATTATTTTTGTGCTTCGCTGAATTCAATAAATAAATTTGATATATTTATATACAACATAGTATTTACTTTTTTTTGATAATATTCATTTGCAATATTTCGCAATATTAAAGGAAAACCACAATACCATATGATTCAATTCCAAAATTTTAAGTTGTATATTACCACCTCTTTTCCAAAGTTAAAAATGAAATGCATGATAACAAAAAGTAAAAAACAAAAATGTGTGTAATCGAAATAATGCTATTTGGATCTATTTAAAGATAAACACCACTTTATTTATATTTTTTTTTCTATTTTCATTCAATTATTTAAAATTTAAGGCAATAAATTAATATAAATTAATACAGCAGTAAAATACAATCAAAATAAATTACAACCGATAATAACGATTTGACAAAACAAAATAAAATTAAATTACAATGGTTCTAGCTAAAATAAAAAAAATGAGAAAATCTAAGAACTTCAACTCATTTCATATTTCGTATGAATTGCTAACAGCTGATTAAGTGACTAAGATCTGATTGATTCAAGAGTTTTTATTATAGTAATTATTTCATGTTTCAGTAATAGTAATAGGATGAAATCTTGATTGGAATTAACTTTTTTAATTGGTTTAAGTAATAATTAATTTTGAATTAATTTCTAATTGTAATCATATTTTATTTTAGTAAATAATTTCCGTGGGCGTTGTAACAAAATTAAATTAATAAAAATATCATATCTACGGCCTTTTCTTTATTTTGTTTTGTTTTGAATTATTATTTTTTTTTTCTTTACCTGGTGGAACTTAATCAATTGCTTTTGATATTTTTTCTGGTTATTGAGGTAAATGTGCATGCTATCATCTGCAAGTTTTTCAGTCGTGATCGTGGTTCGGCACATGAATGTTTAATTTGTTGATCGAAAAAAAAAAACAAAGTCAAACAAAATATAATAATTATTGATACAATAAAATAAAAAAAATAAAATTACTTTTTTGAACAATTTTTGATTTATTGATTTAAAAAAAAAAATATTTAAAACTCATTTCGAAGGATAATATTTTTAAAAGAAAAATTAACTTAATATTTCAAATTGAAAAAAATAAAATAAAAGTAAAATACACTAGGATTAAGCACAGGATTATAATAATAGCATAAACAATATTAATTTAAAATTTTTAACCTATTTAAGGACAAAAAATATATTTTTAATTCTATCTTCATATTACTAACAAATCAAAATGAATCTTTGATTAATTGATCTCAAAGTTCGTGTTTTAAGTCTTTTGTTAATTCATAATATTTTGATATTATTTTTTCTGCATTATAAGTATGATATTTTATATTCTGCGAAAAAAGCTTCAAGCTAAATTTTTAACACCAATTCCCACGACGAAATTAATTAAAAACATTGAAGTTTGTATTCGGTAACAATAATTTAAAGCTACTGGAATTTAGATAATGAATTCAGGCAATATAGGTTGGGGAATTTCATTTAATTCATATTCTATCTTCACCAAAAGTTATAGAAATAGAGCTGATTTTGTTGTTTCAATTGTTAAATTCTAATATATAGAAATATTATGAAAATGCTTTTAATATTTAATATTTTCATCAATTAAACATTTTTTGCCAGCTTTATTTAAAAAGAAATAAGACCGAAATAAAATTACTCATTGTCAAGTCATAGTTTCACACTGAACTATTAGTGGAATAAAACTTTCTTTGTTAAATCTTTTTTTTTTAATTTTTTTTTTTAAGTCATCATCATCCCATTTAGGATCATAAATTTTGTTTAAATTTTTTTTTTTTTTAGTTAATTTTTATACGTATATATAAATTAATTTAATATATTCTTTTTTTGTTATTTTTTTTTTTTTTTGAATATTTAAAAGATAATAAATTTAATAATAAAAATAAAATTTATTAACAAGAGTGAAAGTGATTTTATTTTCATCTCTGTTTTTTTTTTTTTTTTTTTTTTTGATATTTTAAAAAATGTTTTTAATTTTTTATTTTTCATTTATACTTGGTACAAAAAAAAAAAAAATAAAAAGAAAAAAAAAAATTATTTTAAACTGTTTTTGTTTATTTGTTTTATAAAACCCCAGTGATACAATTATACTCTTTTTTTTTTTACTTCGTATCTTTTTTTTTTTTTTTTTTTGTAGCGTTGAACTTGGGATTTATTTAGAGATTTTATATTCAAACTATAACTTTACTTTTTTTTTGTTATTGTTTTTATTTTTATTTTTGCAAATAATTATGAACATAATGAATATTTAAGAAAAAAAAAAAAAAAAACGAAAAATAATAATAATACAATACTAAAAGTATGAAGAAAAAAATTAATTAGTGAAAACTTTGAATTTAAAATTTATTATAAAAATATTTTTTTTGTTTTTTTTATAGAAGTAATCTCAAGAGGATTTTTTTTTTGTTTCCTAAGAAAAAACAATTTTTTTTTATTTCTTATTTCTAAAATCATTTATTGAATTCAAAATTAAAGTGGATATTTTACAGAAACTAAGAAAGGTAAGAATGAAATTAAAGATTGAATAACATTTTGCTTTGATTTTTTTTTTAAATTTTTGTTAACAAATATAAGACGTCAGAATTACAGATTTCCAAAATTTTCTGGTATATTTTTATCTCAACTAATCCCTCAAATGTTAATAGAATTTTTCCTGTGATACTATTGTATGGTTGAAGTCGAAATGTATAAAAATTAAATCGTTTTATTTTTAATTATTGGACATTACAAAAATTAAACAAAGAAATATATAACTAAATATGAAAAAAAAAACAGTTAGCTGTCGTAGTTATAGTTGAGTACATCCCTTCTAGGGTTTTTGGACCGAGCCGGCTCGATCCAAAAAGCTCGAGCTAGCTCGTCTGTTTTTGCTTGAATGAAGATCGAGTTTCTATCTGCTAGTGGCTCAAGCTCAGCATTTTTAATGTTTTACATTTTACTTTTGTTTTTTTTTTATTTTGTTGAACAGAAAAGTTTATATAAGGAAATATTTCACTTCAATCTTATAAGTCACAGTCAATTTTAACAGTTTTATTTTTTTATATTTTATAACGTTTTGTTCAATAATTTTGCAATATTTATTGTAATTTTTATAATTTTGTAATGAGTAAATTATGTTTAAATTAGAAGAGTAAAGTTAAAATTTTAAGCCCTTGTTTTTTCCTATATATTTTATTTTTAAGAAGGCTCGGGGCTCGAGCTACCCGATCCCCCTTATAGAAAAAGCTTGAAGGCTCGAGCTTACGAAAATGGTCGAGTTTCAAAAACCCTAATCCCTTCCTGTGTGTAGTATATCCCTTGCTATGTGAAAAAAGTCTGGTATTTTTATATATCTGTTCATATGATTAAATTAATTTTCGAGATAAAAATTTCAGAAACTCTAATATACAAAAAAAAAAATTATTTCAATTATTTCAGTATTTCAGCTAGAGAAAACAATTATAAAAACAACCATTTTGGTTTAGTAACTTTTGCTATAATTCATTTGCTTCTACACTAACTAGATTTTCCAGTGTACGTACTATTGGAATTATAGTATTAATAATTTTATTGTTAATATTGTACTTTTGACGAAAAAACTTAAATATGGCAATACAATACTATATGGATCTAAAAAAAATACTGACCAGGGTTTTGAGTTTAAAAATCTTTTTATAACGTTTGGAAGCAAATTTCTGTTTCTGTTTATAATTTTGATACGACGAGAGGCACAAGAAATAAAAACATTTGAATTAATTTTCATTTAAAATTTGTGGGATTTGTTACCCCATATCGTATCTCAGACGATGAATTTGAATTCCAGAATCTTTAGAGATCAAGAATAATCGTGCGGTACTTGTAAATGTAGAAAGAACGATCTGACGTAATTTCGTAATATTATAAAAATGATTAGAAAGAAATGTATTGGATAAGTGCTTCAAAATTGATTTAATATCGTGTTCTATATCCGTTAGAGTACTACATAGTTTTCTCAGTAATAGTATTTATGTAAAAAGATTTTTCAACATTTTTCTGCAAGATAGCAATTCTCAGATTATTTTATATTACACATAATTGGTTTTAAAAAAAATTTATAATTTCTAAATTTTCTTCTTTATGGTAACGGAAGTGTTGAAGATTTTAATTTTTAATTCATTTTCCAAAGTATATTTAAAATATATAGGGCGTTATTGAGATACTATTATCCCTAAGTTGCGGTATGACTTCTACTCAAAATGGTTGAGCAATTTTTCCAACAAGATAATTCTGTAAAGATACTCGTAATGATTTCTTTACGTTTCTAGAAATTATTTATTCATTAATAATATTTTTATCTTAATCAAATATTCAGAGCATCAAAATTATGAATAATTTGATTAATTTGATTTTTTAAAATTACTCTTTTTAACAATATCATATTGTAATTTAAACAAAAAATAAAAAATAAAACAATTTACTAATGTTAAATATATACGTACCTTTTTTCTTGTGCTAAGAAAAATAACAATTTTTCTTCACCAATGAATGCAATGAAAGCATGTACAGTATATTTAAGGAAATTAGATAGATATGTGTCAATTTTTGGCCTACATAATCACAGAAATGGAAATATATGAATGCTACATATTGTATAAGACTCTATTTTACTTTAATCTTTAATATGTAAAATCTAATTTGTTTAAAATTATTTTCTAGATTTTAAACTATAATAAATAAGTAAAGAGAAAATAAATATTATCTGATTTTTATTGTTTTCAATTTTAAACTATTATCAAATTTGAATTTGAATTATGATTAAAAAAAAAAAGAGCTTTTACTGGAATTGTAAATATGTGATTAGAACTGCTAACCGTACGTAGAAATTGAGGTATTTGGGTATGCAGGTCTTGGTTTTGTTATGTAAGTATTAAATACTATAATTCAATAATCCTTATATATATTTTGTGCCACCAGCTTGAGAATTTTCTGAAATAATTATTAAAAAGTTTTAGTTTAAATTGTCAACTTTAAAATTTCAAAAATTATACAATTTATATTATTTTAGCGAGCATTTTTTAAGCATAGTTGCCTGAAATGAATAAAAAAGTTTTATCCAACGAATATTGACTAAATCAGTAAGCAAACTACAAAAATTTAAACTTCAAGTTTTTTCTAAATCATAAATATATTTTTTTAAATAAACTTAATTTAAAGGAAAATATAAATAAATTGTAGTTTTCATCGAATATATATGTAAGTACTTTTGGTCTTCTTTTATTAATAACTACTTTTGATTTCATTTTTATTGATACAATAATAAATTCAGTATAATCTTCAGAAAAACAAAGTTAAATTGGAAACACTTTTAATAAAATTCAACACAGTACAAAAAAAAAGAAACATAAACGGATATCCGCAACGAAAGATTTAAGAATTGACCAATTTCTTATTGCGAACATAAAAAAAAAATTAAATTGACTTTATTGTCCACTGGATTGTTACAAAGTTTATTTTCAAATCAAAATTATATTAGCGTGAATATAAAATGTTATTAAATAATTTTCTTTGCTTTATGGATTTAACACTGTAGAAATAAATATTAAATTTTAGCAGATTATATTTAATTTACATACTTCTAAACCACAGAATTGCAAATATCACAAGAAATATGCAATTGCTTCAGTTCACAGGCAAACGTGTGTTAAAGTTTGAGGGTGTCGAAACGGTTTTTGGCAAATAAGAGTAGGTTTGTTAGTTTATCTTTCAACTTAGTTAGTAAGTTAGTTTCTCATTTTTAGTAATCAAGTGTGCACTATGTACAAGTACTTTCATTTATCAGTATATTATTGAAAGTTTACAGCTACAGGCTTATTGTAAATATTTCCTTATTATTTCTGTTACAAACAGCTCAATTGTAAGAACATGATCACAATTAGAGCTACCGGCCGCAAGCTGTTAATTGCCTGGCAATAAATTAAAAAATTTTCTATTTTGTTTTTCGAAATTTCAACTAAGAACTAAATATGCGTGAACAGTTTGTAAAATATTTGACATTTTATTAGAAAATCTATAAAATGTATAGACAACAATATAGCTGTCGTGGATCCTGTAGCTCCAGTTTATTTGAAGCACAATCTATATATAGTTTCAAGTTAGAAATGAAGAAAAACTAAAAATTGGATTTGAGAAATTATATTATTTTAATAAAAATTATGTTATCAACACATGAAGTTCGAAGCAGCAATACAAATATTTACGATTCTAATGATAGAAAGAAGGATTTTTTTAAGTAAATAGACACATGAAGGTTAGTTGAAACAAATTGTATGTTAATAATATTTAAAAAAAAAAACAAAAGAGGCTTTAATATGAGCTTCGACCTTCCTGTTGTAAACAACTTTTGATTTCTTAAATAATTTTTTTTCACTTAATTTTTCCACACAAATACCCATCCTTGTTTTTTGTTATATTAATTTGTTTTCTTTTTATAGATTATCAAATGAATATAGCGTTGGCGTATTATATATTTTAAATTTTCACTTTTCCTGTATTTTTCATTTATTGTTTTCATTTTCTCTGGAAAACACATAAAAATAAAATGCATTCAATTTTTTAAAATTCTGTTTCTGATTGAAATGTGTCCGCCTCCAATTTGCTCTTGAATGACAGGAAAAGAGTTAACGGAGTGCAAAGGTGTTTAAAAAAATTTTGTTTTTTGTTATGTTGATTGATTGTTGTTGTTATTATTTTCATTTTTCGCGCTTTTTGTTTGTTATTATTATTATTATTTTCCTTATTATATAGAAAGTGTGCCTTCAAAAAGAAAAAAACCACACATAAATATGTTTAAATTAAATGGAAAAAAATTTTTTTTTTCTTTTTATAATAAAATAAAAAGAATGACAGATTTATTTCCATCTTTTTCATAAAGAAGTTTCAATTTTTATTTTATTTTTTTTAAATCATTGTTATTTTTTTTTCTCGAATTTTTCTCTTTAATTATTTCTTTCAATGCTTTCAAATGAAATGACAATAAACATAAAATTATTTATTTTCATTTACGGAAGACAAAGAAATTTAACTATATATATGTTAAAGGTTAAAATTACGAAGAAAAAAAAATTAAATGTGAAAAAAAAAACAAAAAAATTAAATGAAATTCTTTTGACTTTAAAAAAAAATTACTGATTTTTATATTGTCGAGTTAAATTAATTTTTAAAATAAATAAGATATTTTATGTGATTATATTTTAATTTTAAATTGTTTCAAATTTACGTCTATGAGAAATTTTAATAAAATTATAAATTATTAGAAAACAAGACACTCAATTAACTATATGAAAAAGTAGCCGAATGGCCACACTGAGAGAAGAGATCTATTGCCGCAATAGAAATATCGAACAATCGAAATTTAATGGTTGCCGAAATCAACTTATATGGTTGCAGGAATTAACATTATTTTAAAGCAAGGAAAATTCTTTTTTGGCAAAATATTTTTCATTCTCTGAAAAAAAAACAATGTTGTTGAAACAGAATTATTGTTTCTGCAAAAAAAATATATTGGTCTAAAAAGAATTCAAAAAAGCATTTCTATTAGTACATTGATTATGCATGGGTTGCGGTCGAAATTCGGTATGAGAATTTTGACGTAGAGAATTTTTAAATACAGGATTTTGAAATAATTTCATTAAAATATGTATATTTTAATTTATAATAATAAAAAATATAAAATTTCAAAAAAATAAATTTTGTGTTTAGGGGCGAAATTTTGAATATCAAATTCATATATTTTTGTACAAAAAAAAACCTTTATACTAAAATTCTGTAGGCTAAAATTCTGTACGTCACAATTTTGATATATACAGAATTTTAAAATATAATTTGGGGGACAAAAAATTAAATACATATAGATGAGGTATACTGGTTATATTATGAATCGATTTAAAAGAAAATATTAATAAATTTAATTATCTGAGTTATTTAATCATTGGAATGTAGAGCATGGAATAAGCTTTGCAGAAAAGATATTATTCTGTTGACATTAGTGCGAGAAATCGGCGTAAAAATGCTTTAAGCGTACTTGACCGACTATCTGAGATTATTAAGCTTTGTTTATTTATTCTTTTTTTTTTTTCGTAAATATGAAAATTAAAGTAATTTCATGAATTAAATGTAAAGTTAAAACAATTGTGCTTTTTTTTTTGTAATAATTTAATTTTTTTTTCTTTTCTTGTAAAAACATTTTACCAAAAATTATTTTCATATTTTGATTGTACTTAAATTATGCTTTTATTTTTTTTTAGTATAATTTCTGCAATTACCAAATTTTACCAAATAATAATAGTTGACCTTCTTTTCAGAATTAAGTTGTTGTTTAAAGTAAAACAGAAAATACAGTTTTTGGTTACCTTTTTGTTTTAGTTAATTAAATTAATTTTATTTTTTTACAAATTAGATAGCTTTTAAGTCGATTGCTTTATTTGGAATGTATTATTAGATATAATTTTTTTGGTAATGTTTAATAATAACATGTTATCGTAAACGCAACAAATATTTGAAATTTTATTTCATTCCAGACGGGATACTAACACTAGTTTTGTGATTTTTTTGGTTTGAGTTCAAATTAATTAAAAGTTTTGTTTACGAGGATTTAAACTATAGACATGATTTTTAAATCTTATATGATTTTTAAATCTATATATGATGAGTCTATATATTAATTAGTGTCTCCCAAATTACTTCTTTCTTTCATCCGTCCCAACGATTCAGAGAAATAATCAGTTTTTTCCTTCTCCTGTAAAATTTTTACGAGTTTTTGTTGTTGTTGTGAGATAGCTCTCGTTTATTATGTTGGAATGATTTATTTAAAGAACTATATATTTTTTAAGAATTATGTTAATCTAATTTTATTATTATTATATTAAGTAATTAAAATCTGTAAAGCATTTACATAAATTTATGTTTTTTTTATATATGAATTAAATGCTTATTCTTAATAACCATTAAAAAATAGTAAAAATTACATTAATTTAAACATTAACTATTTTACAATGAATAAATTTTTTAATACCCAGTGACTGTTACACTATCAGACCCTAAAAATCTTAATTTTACTTTAAAATATTAAGATTAAGATCAAAAATGTCTTAAAAAACATTTAATGATAATTTAAAAATTAATAAAATATAAATTAATCATGTTTAAAAATAATAAAAAAAAAACTCTTAATTGCAAAACTTTCCCTTTTATCACATTTCTTATAAAATCGTTTTCAGATTAAATAAATTCCAGAAGCACTTTATGTGCACCACAAATTAGCTTCAATAAAAAAATTATTTCAGATTCAGATAAAATTTTAATGAAGAAAATTTTTTATTAACTTTTAAATTAATTATTCTGGAAAGATGTTAAATTAATATTTTATTTTTCTTTTAATTATTCAATGTGGAAAACTACCTTGATGATCTGCAGTTATACCTTTTACCTTTTTCCTGGGCAGTTAAATATTAATCAATAAAAAAATTATTTCCTTTAAAATTTAATTTTATTGATTTCAGGATGATTTGATAAAAACAAATCCAAATTATATTATATAAACCTTCCTTTTGCCAAATTCAATCGAAAATAAAATAAATATATTTATCAAATAAAGTTTGTGTTCTAAATTTATTGAAGTCTTTCGTTTTATATATAAATTTCGTGTATAAGTGATAGACTTCCAATGTTATCATCGCTTAAAAAAAAAGACTATTAATATTAGTTGTACATGTTAAATAAAAGAAAAATGTTTTAACATTGTAGTAAATTGTTCTTTTTTTAGAGAAATTCATTTTAGTGTTTTTTTTTTCTATATATTTCAGTTTTAATGAAAAAGTAATATAAAATAATAAAATGTAAAAGAGTCATAACATGAAAATACGACCTTGTGTGAAGGCCGAATACAAGTTTATAAAAATAATTTATAAATTTTTTTTTATAGGTTACGATAAAAGAAATTTTAGGGTTAATTAGATTTGTATATACCTGAATATCTTTAATTTCTTTTATTGTTATGTTTTTTTTTTTTTTTTGGTAGACATATAATACGGAGAAAGTTTTAGCATATGGTTAAAAAATAAAATTAAATATTAATTTCTGTTTTTTTTTTTTTTTTTTTTTTTTTTAAGATAATTGAAATTATCTTATAAAAATGACTTAAAAATAAAATCATTATGAATGCTTCAACAGAGATTCAATTCAATAAGTTAATTTTTGGTAGTATAAAAGATTTTTTTTTAGGTAATCTCTATTCAGCTTCATAAAAGATTATTGCATGGATTAAAATTAATGTACTCAAGTGAAGCACGGATTTCAGACTTATTAATGTGGCCATTGGGGAAAAAGCTGTATCATTGATGTAAAATTTGTTGGTGTTTTAGTATTATCCTAATTTACTATTTCAACATTCTTATCAGTAGTTGAATGAAGCTAAGATTCGCAATTATTATCCTAATTTACTATTTCAACATTCTTATCAGTAGTTGAATGAAGCTAAGATTCGCAATACCCGGGGAAAAATTGATATATTACACATATCTTTGTATCCACTACAACGTCAAAACTTTCTAAAAATACTTTCCATAGATCTATGTATATAAAAAAATTTTTAAATTTTCTTCGGAAATGCCTTCAAAAAAATATTAAGAGCTTGAAAAGTTTTTTTTTTATTGGCGAAATTGTTTTGGAAGCGTACACCTCAAATGCTATTGTTCTAAAATTATCAAAAAAAAAAAATATATTAATCAACTACGTTAAAGTTTTACTGCACCCATAAGTTATTATTATAGGAATTATTGTATTTTACCCGTATAAATGATTTACTAACAGTGAATAATAAATCTGAAGACAAGCAAAAAATTATTATTATTATTATTGTAATAAAAAAATATTTAACATTGAAAACTAGACATTCACATTTACTTTTTGAAATGAGGAAGTAATAAATGTCTCTACTGGATAAAATAGTAAGCAAGTAAAAGGAATGATTATTTTTGGAAAATTTTCTCCTTTCATTTATGTATTAAAAAGCTCAAAATATTTTCAAATTAAATGAAAATAAAAATGTTGTTCCACAGGGGGGCATTAGAAAAATAAAATTTAATCAATTTTGTTTGTGAAAAAGAAAATAAAGATATGTATAACTACTAGATACAAAATTAAATGTATTCATGTATAGTTTATTCACTAAAGGTTTTGATTTCTAATTAAACATCTTTTAAAGCTTAATTCAATTTTTATTAACAACAGCAAGTGGTTTTGAAATTGTTATCAAATGCAGAATTTCCAGAAATAATGAATGTCGCAGTCGTTGTGTCTTCATATGAACTACCATAATCTTTAAAAAATTTTAATAAATGTTATAAAATTTTCATTTTCCTATTTTTTCTTATAATAGTTTTTTTTAGAAAATTTATAGTGTAAAAAATACTAATTTGGACTTTTTATTTGACAAGAATCAGAGTTTGATTCTATCCATAGATTCTGTCAGTCCTTGTAATATTAGAGTATAACTATATAAAGTTTTTTGACTGTTGACTGTTTATATTATAAACAGTAAACAATAAAAAAACCAAAGTTATTTTAAAAAATTTCAGCACTTTTACATCTTTGTAAATCTTATCTATTTTCAGATACTTGTTTCAAGTTAAAAAAAAAAAATGTTTGGCTTTATTGCGCGCTTTGGTCAATTTTGTAATTTATACTTCATGACTTTTCCGTTTACTGTCACTTTCATTTTCTTTAGCTTCTTTGAATATTTTTTTCTGGTTATTTTTGTATAAATATATTTATGTACATTTTATTTTTTTTTGTTAACTTTTCTTTTTTATGCTTTCTTTTTATATAAAAAAAATATTTCATAATCATCTGAACATTGAATGCGTAAAATTGTTTATCGCTTGTTTTACCCAAAGTCAAGTCAATTTATACGAATAAAAATAATAAAGTTGATGTAAAATTATTTTTTGATTTTGATGGATTAACCTTTTTTTAACCTATTAGTTTTTAGCTTTATTATATAGACAAGCTGAATTCGTTGAGAATCTTACTTTTAAATCAAAATGTACAATGATTATAAATAAGTTTTTCACAAATTCACTTATGGAATACATTGAATTTCCTATTTCCTAATCAATTAAACATATACAGAGCGTGGAATATTGAATACTGTAATTACAAGCGACGTGAGAAAATAAATAAATTTATAGAATGTCACCAACATATGAACTGCATATTTTCAAATTAATAGTAAAATCAAATCACTAGTGAGTAGTGTATACTCAAGATAACTACTTGCGACACGAAGGACATTAATTGAATCACATAATTTTAAATAATTAATCCACATTTTAGACAAAAACGTTGTTGAATTCCAGCCTGAATTCCAGTCCAGTAATATACGGAAAGAAAAACACCATAATACTTGAAATGTCTAAATAGACTTCGCTTTTTATTTTGATTAAAACCGGTACCAGCCTTAACTGTTTTTTTTTTTTTTTATCTTTAACTTGATATAATATGAAAGCATTTCTTTCGCGCATTTAATTTGTGAGCCCAGCAATGTAATGCTTGAATGATATATGTGATTTTGTATAATGTTTCGTAATAAATTTACAAAAAAAAAAAAAAAACTTTATAACAAAAATTTAAGTGTTACGAAGTGGAAATGAAGATTATTATGATGTCAGAAAGCAGTTTGAAGTTAATAAATTATTTATATACTTAAAATAACTTTTATGAAAAGAAGAAAAAAAAAATCAAAAACATATGTTTGTTAAATTTTTTATTTTTTTTATTTGTCCATTTCCTCATCATCAAAAACACAAAATATAAAATAAAAAAATATGTTAATGCCAATATACATATTTTATGTTTTATGTGTTTAAAGGATAATTATTATGCTTATATGCTTGTGGAAAAATTTAATGATATTTGAACTAAATAATATTCGATCTTTTATTTATTGCTAGAAGAAACTTGTATAGTATCAAAAATGTCAAGTTTTAAAAATTTTTGATAAACACTCTTGAAATGTTTTTCTTATTTAATAAATAATGCTTTTAATAATTAACTGCTGAAGTTTTATTTATGCAAAGCTTTTGTAAACAAAATTGATTATACCATTTAAAAAAAAAAATAAATTTAAAATTTACGTTTACTAAAAATAAAATAAAATTAATTTTTAAAAATTAAATTAAATTACATAAAAATTTATATAAAAAGATATTTTGCATTACGATAATAAATTGAATAAACATTCAATTGAGAATAAAACAAACAATTAATTAAGACATTACCAATCTTAATAATTTAATATTAGTTTGCCTTTTCTTAAAGTCCTCAATATCCTTTATTTGTGGAGGAAAAAATGTAAAAACAATTTCTAATAGTTCCTACTTAAAAATTTGCTCCATGATAATTTAATACAAGTAACGATATGAAATGCAGCAAAGCTCTGCCAAAGTGCCGCCAATAATCATATTATTGATTAGTTAAACATTGATAAATTTCAATGAATTTTGTTAATTAAGAGAATCCTCTATTTCCTTAGATTTTTAGCATAATTTTTCATGTTTTGGAAAAAATTGTAAAAAGAAATTAAAAATTAAAATAAAAAAATAATTAAACTTAAAATTTAATTTAATAGTTAGCAAATAATTTTATTTTTTATTAATATTTTACTTTCTGTATAATTATAGTTTTTAATAATCTATTTTCTTTTAAAAGAAATTTAATTTTTAACTTTGATTTTTAATTATAATAAAATTTTTGAAAGAAATTATAATTAAAATTCAATTATTGAAAACAAAAAAAAAATAATAATATCCAATTAGGAAATTGAATTTTTATTCATAAAATAGAAGATTAAGTTATTTATTTATTTTTATTAACCTACAGGCTAGATACAGGCTGTTAGGGAAACCATTAAAATGATCTAAAGATTTTCCGGATAAGAAGCAACGTTTGGCATATTTTAGAAATTACGAATGTTAAGAAGATTAAACCTTTTTCAAAATTTCAGAATTTCTTTGATAGTTTAGTAAGATATTCCTGGATTTTGATACACACACTGTAACAATAATTCCACTAAGTACATATAGGAATAATTTTGTTTTGTTGTTAAATTAAATTATGTTGTATGTATTTTTATAAATTTTTAATAATTTTTTTTTTATTCCTTTAATTTCAGAATATTTTGGTTCCTATAAATATGGTGCCAAATTTCAGTTCAACATGATAATTAAGTGCACATCGATATAGTTTTGACATGTTTTATTATTAATCAATGGTGCGAAATGTTAAAATATACCAAACTAGTGATAATTTGATGAATTAATTTAGATTAATTCATTTATAGAGTCGAACAAAATAATAAATGCTTCAAATTATATTTTTAGAATAATATAAAATTATATTTGAAGTTAACATCCACTAACTACTGGCTTCATCAATTTATGCAAAAATTGCAAACAAAGAACTTTGAAAAAAAAAGAAGAAATTGTAGAAAATTTAAGCAATTGGAAATGAATTGAAATGAAAAATTGTAGATTTGACTAATTTACAATCAAAATTAAATAAGATATTGCAATATAAAATTAAAAATAAGAGATTTCTTATAAATACCACGACCGGACAATTCGAATCATTCAATTAACCAACAGGTGTTTCTACGAGTAATGAACTAAATTTATTAACAAAAAAATATTGAAAATTGTGGTTTTCCACTTGATTTGTATTTATTTTTCTTTTAAAGAAAGTGAAATTTGTTTTTTTTTTTATTTTATTATTATTGTAAATTGAATTTCTACAATATTATGAATTTATATAATCTTGATACAGAAATTTTTTTTTTATTATTTTTATAAAATTAAAAAGTAAATGCAAATTATTATATACATATATTTTTTTTTTAAATAAATTAGAGCAATTTGTTAATTATACCAGAAAAATAAAAGGATCGTGAAAGTGAACTTTAAAAAAACAAAATCAAGATAGAATAAAAAAAATAATATTATTATCACAACACAATAATTATAAAGAAATATTATGAATCATAATAATAATATTGAAAAGTTAATAAATTTGACATTTAAGCCAAAATATGAATCTAATACATTATTTGACATCTCTAAACTAATGAATATTTGAAGAAATTATATTAAATATAATAATACAATAATAAAAATTCAATAAAAAATGTATTATTAAAATCAAAATATATTATTTTTAATTTGTTAACATAAGAGAACAAATAAATATTAAAAAAATGTATTAAATAAATTTTTTGACAAGGAACAATTTGCAACAGTGTTCAAAGTAAATGAAGAAAGTTATCTTCAGATATTTATTTTTATTTCAATTTTTTATTAAATGCAAGTAAAATAAACGAACGAATTATTATATTGTAGAAAAAAAAAATCAAGTTTTGATCAAACAACTAGTTAGTTATTATTATCATTAATTTAATTAAACGATCAATATAATTTATTTTGCATTTTCAATTGAACTATCATAGATTTAATAAAAAAAAAAACATATTTTTACCATTTTTTATATTGAATTTTTCACAATTTGAAATAAATTATGATCAGGAAGATATTTAACGTCCATTGACCAGTGTGCACACTTTGGAAATATAAATACAAGATTTTCTACATTTTATAAAAAAATACAAAAAATAATATCCATTTCCAAGTTTTAATATTATAATGTAAATATAATAAAAAAAAAATATAATACCATAGTCAGTAAAATAATAAGTTCATATAAAAAATTTCGAATTTCTCCATTTTATGATAAAAATATATAGTATAACAAAGTGATGTTGGCTGTGATTTGAAAAAGAAAATTTTATCATTGAATTCTTAAAAAAAATTGTATTTTGTGACATACAGAACCTGGATATATTTAAGAATTCATATATTTAAACTTGTTTAATATTGAACTTCAAATTTTATTTCAAACACTATAATAGAGAATAAAATTTACACATTAATTTAAATAATAATCAATTAAATAAACGAAAATTGAATTTAAAATTTTATTTCAAACACTTATAAGATAAAATAAAATTTATACATTATAATTTAAATCAATTAAATAAACTAAAAAATTTAATTAAATTCATTAAATGAGAACGGAGTTATAAGAAGAAAAATATTCGGATACTTAGGCACGCAAATGTAAAATGTTAGGAACCACAAAATGGCAATTTATAACAATAATAGCTAGTTTATTAATAGCTAATGCAATTGATTCACCCACACCAACGACTACAACAAAATTACAATTAAATTCTCCATTAGGTCGTAGTGATATAACAATACAAGGTTATAAGTTATGGACTAGTCGTATTTCGCGAAATTTATTTCCACCTCATCAACCATTTTCAAATTTAGATAATATTCGGTATGCTGAAAAACAAGAAAGACCTAATGGCAGTGTTAAAAATACATTTGGTTCTTATCGTTTGGGAGCCTCAACGAATACAGCAATTGTTGGTCGACGAAGATCTGACGATGATACAAGATCAATAAAATTTTATGATGATTCTATTTTAACAACAACCAGTTCTAATGGTTTGACAACATTACCAGCACATCAAAATAAACAAAGTACACATTATATATACATTCCGTTAACAGAATCAAGTATATCAGTTTATAAAAATAATTGTAGTAATTATCATGATGAATCAAATGTTGAGTTAAGAGAACGAGATGATCATTCAACTGAACGGGCATCATCGTCGGAAGATGATGGTAGCTCTTCAGCGAGACGAATTGGATTTAAATTTCCAACACATACGATGAAATATGAAGTCCCATTTTATCCGCAAGGTTATAGAGAAGATTTACCTAATTTTTCTGAAAATCACGGCGGATATCATAGTGGACCTTATAGTGAGGATATAACTGGTAACGTTAATGAATATGAGGGACGTTTTACGCGGCAACTTTTATTTCAAGATCAAGAGCCTGGTGTTTTACCTAGTCACGCTCAAAATGAATATTCTAATTCAAATAATGCTGCTGGAAAGTTATTTCGTGATGATGTGACAAAATTTGGTGACATCAATGGACCTATTACAGCAATTCAAAGACCAAATCGTGGTTTATTTTATGGAGATGAATTTCGAAATAGTTTAGTTGGAAATGCTGGCGTATTGAATAGTAATGTTGCAAGACCATTTTTTCCATCAACTCCACAAAAAATGTACATTGAGTATGGGGATTATCCAGGACCACCTAAACCCTCCAGATTTTATCCATTTAAATCATCAAGAACACCAAGAGTTGTTTTTCCACAAGCTGACAATATACCTGTCAGTGGTCCATCGGGTAGTGTCTATTCCAGTGATACAGTCGCATTTAGGTTAGCATAAAATTAAATTTCTTTAGTTTTTAGCCGAAAACATAAGAATTAACAAGATTAACAATTAGTATTATCGTCTGACAAAATCAAAGGAATTCTCTAAAAATATAAGAATAATTTTTATACATTTGTATTAATTTAGGAGAGTGGAATCGAGCTTTTGATACAAATTACATAATGAAATCGCTATCGCGACAGCGAGTTTTTATTTTGCACAATTTCATATTCAAAAATGATGTTGCTAATTCTTATGTCTTTTGTTTTGAAAAACAAACTTAATTTTTAAATACCTAACCATAATAAATCTTTAATATGTATTTCTAGGGATCAAAATTTCGGTTTAAATGAATTGTCTGCTATTCAAGATGTTAGAAATGATTTTAATTTACAGGATATTAATGGTGATACAAGTGTACATCCGACTGAGGCGAATTCTGCCTTTAAAGAAAAGGGTAATGTTATAAAATTTCAAAATAATAATAATAATAATAATAATAATAACTATAAGTTTCGTATATACTAGTTGTATCGATTAAATTAGTTAAATTATCTAATATTAGAGTTCGTATTTCTGTCTTGAGTATAATATAATTAAACACCGCATTTTGTTACTTACTATTTTTTTTATCTTAGCGAAAACTATTATAATTCATAGATTATTGTTAGAAAAATAGCAAATTACTTCTAACAGCTGGTTAACATCGATAACTCTTTTATTTCTATACCGATAAATCCATGGATTTTCTCCTCTAATCTCTATCTTTCTCTTATTTGCTACAAAAAGGGTACAATGTATTTTGATAAACTCTTAAAAAAAAAATAAAAAATACAAATATGAAAATGTTTTAGTTTTTATTTTGTTTTTTTAGCGCTTACTTTCACGTCATAAAAAAATTGCACATTCTTTAAGGCGCTACAATAAACTTGAGTCCATTTTTTTTATTTATACATTTTGATAACAAACAAAATATTTGCACGAGTAAGCTTTTGATTGGTGTTTTTTTTTTATGCTGGAAAAATTTTTACTTCACGTTTTAATTCAAATTTAATTTAATAAACTTGATCATAAATTTATTTTTTTTTTTTCTGGGTTTAATGTACTTTTAGGAGATTTTTTTTGTTGTTATTAATATTATTTATTATAAATTATAAATAGACAAAAATGGATATAATGTAGTTTTTTTTATTTGAAAAAAAAAAAGTATGAGGTTAAGTTAAGTGTTTGATTACTTCAATTTAATGTTATTAGCTTTTTTCGTGTTAACTATATATTATAAACTTAAATATAATATGTTTGAAATAAAAATGAAAGAGCTTAAGAAAATATAAATTACGTAAGGACTGCACGCCTAATTGAATTCATTAATTATTGTTATAATTATGTAAAAAAAAAAAAAAGTGATTGAAAAAATAATTTACATAATAAAATGCATTAAATTAATTTTTTTTACTTAAATTTCCAATTTTTCCTTTGTTTTTTTCTTCTTTTTTAATTTTTAAATGAGATTATAAAGATGACATAATATAATTTTAACGTTATAATAATACTGTAAATATAAATATACTATTGAGTATATTATTAATTATTATGATCAATTTATTATGAATATTATGAATTTTTTTGTTATATTTTTAACAAAATTAGTGTTATTCACTAAAATTTCTTATTATTCTGATATTTGATGTAATAAATTTCACTTTTAAACATTATATTATGTATATTTTCATCTTGCATTATTTATTATTTCAAATTCTTATTACATTAATAGTAGATTATTGTATATGTGAACTAAATTTGTTATTAATTAAGAGTTCTGTATACACAAAAATACATTGACACGAGTCAATACTTATATCACGAGACCGAAGGTTGAGTGATATAAATTGACAAGTGTCAATATATTTTTGTGTAAATACAGAACGAGTTGTATAACAAATTTTGTTTACATATCCAATATACTGTTTTAATGCGTAGGGGAGAGGTAGTTGCAAAGAGAGAATATTTTTTCTCATTTTTTTTTTTTTGTATTTGGCTGTATTGAAATATTGTGAGAGATATTATGTTTGTTTAGGTATTACCATAGATTAAGAATACACCAAGATGGGAAGCTTCATACAACATTATTTTTGGTATTTTTAAGTCAATGTGTTAGTAAAACAAAATAAAATACGTGATAATTATCAATGTATGAAAAGAATTTTATTTAGTTTTACTAACACCTTCACAATAAAATACCAAAAAAGACTGAAAAAATGTTGTATGAAACTTCCCATCTTGGTGTATTCTTAATCTATGGTATTACGTAATATTCAATACGAAACATCTAAATGATTTCATTATTTACGCTGATGCATCTAAATTTTTTCATTATATACGCTGATGCATCTAAATTTTTTCATTATTTACGCAGATGCATCTAAATGATTGCATGTTATTGACGCATATAATACTCCATTTAGTGATCTAAATTCTATAGCACTAAATACAACATAACGATCCCCAACGCATTAAAAATTTATTGAGTATAGAAAAATCATATCCAAATGAAATTAATATTGCATTGGATATTTTTAAATAGAGATAATAATAATTTTTTACGTATATTGCGAAGTTACGATTTTTTTTTTGCGATTTGAAAAAATTATTTACCTAAAATTATTTAATTTTCAATATTCTTTAATATATATAATAACATTAAATTTATATATTTTATATTTATATACTCATTAAATTCTGGTGAATATCGGACCTTTTAGCATTGATTTTTGGTCATCATAAGACAGACTCTGTGATTTTTGAAATATAACTTACATAGATATTTACAAAACATGACTATTAAAACTTTACAAAACGGAAAACTTGTAACTTAAAATATACATTGTTTTTAAAAAGATAATATTATCATACTAAATGTATAGGAACAAGGAACAACATTAAAATTTATATATTCTCATAATCGAGAACTTTCTTCGAAATTCCCTTCGAAAATTGGCTTCTTTAGAGGTTTTATTTAAAAAAAAAAAATTAGTTTTCAAGAGGATTTTTATATCAAATAAAACTTTTTTATATTTTGCTTCAGATTCAAATAGTGAAGTTAAAAAAAAAAAAGAACTGCATTCAATATTCTTGAAAAACATTGAAATTTTATAGGTGATTTAAATCCAAATCAACAATGCCAGCACCAAGGAGGAACTTGTGAGTTTTTCCTTGTCTGTTGGATGTCGAATGGTTTATTGCGTGGTACCTGTAATGGTATTTTGCAAGGTTGTTGCCACCGTACAGCAAAATCAGCTAACTTAGGAACATCTGATTTCGGAAATACAGTTGATCTAACAGATTTACCACACAAAAATTATGGACCAGTTATCAATGATCCTAGTGAGTGCATCACTAACATCTATTTTTGAAATTAAAAAAAAAAAAAAGTTTTTGACGGGAAATGTTTTATATGTTATGTTTACTTAAAATACACTTGGTTGCTTTAATAATTTCAAAATCAAAAATTTCGAATAGTAAATTTTGCATTTAGATTTCTGATATTAAAAAAATTTTCAAAAATTTTTATTTCCTATCTAATCTTTTGATCCTTAAAGATTTTTAGGGTTAAAATTGAAATCTCAAATAATATTCGTAAGTTAAAAATACTAAATGACAGTATAGTAAATTAGTGGACAAGAATACGGACGTACAACCTTTCATGGTATTAACTACTTCATTTTATAATAAAATAATTATTTTTATATTTAACACTTGAGTTTTTTATTTCGATTCGCATATCACACACACTGATCTAGACAAATTCCTGACTTTTCAATATCTTTAATAATATGTACAATAATCTTTTCGCCATCGAAATAAATTATTTGTTCTTTTACACTTTCCAAACTACTAAATCAGATATTTTGACACTGGACTTAATAGTACTTCTATAATCTACACTTAGTACATATGAACGTCTATTGCCATTGACAGAACTTCTCATAATATAGAGATATAATAATATTCACCAATTATACCTAATCTTACAGGAAATTAATCATAATTTTCTTTAACTAGGTCCTAATATTTATAAAAATAAAAGATATTCAGTTCGCTGTTGGAACTACATTTCTAAAACTTTTATGATGGTAATACGTTTATATAAATTCCGTCCATATAACTTTTAATTTATAACAAAAAATAATCTATTCGAATTTTTTGAAATAAAAAAATAAAATAGCTTTATAATATGCACTGCTAAAAAATTGCTAATGCATGAATAACTTCTTTTTTTTTCAAAGAAAAATATTCAAATATACAAAAAACGGAAGTTTACCAAAGACGCAATCATTATAAAAATCAAACAAAGGTCATTCCATAGGAATTGTGATGGTTTCGACCGACATTTTTTTTGGTTTTATAAAAATGTAAGAAGATGGCAAAATTATAACATTTTCGTATTAAGAAAAAAAATTTAATGCCAATAAATTATTAAATGTTTGAAAAATAATTTCTGTGGCTAAATGCTACAACTATAATGTCTTTTATTAAATTCTATTAACTTCTACAATCTAGAGATAGACAGAAATTATATGTTTTTATGATCATCAAAAAGGTTGAAATAATTAAAATAACAATTTTTTTTATTCTTCATATTTTTGCCACTGTGTTTGAAATAGTATTTTAATTAAAAATTTCAACATTATGACAAATTTTGTTCGATAATTAAAAAAAAAGTTAAGGAAATAATTTATATTTCATTTTATACTGAAATCGAATAATCGAAACAGGATACAATTTAAATGGAATTGATCTTATTATGAGCAAAAAAAATCTTAAATTGTTATGATGTCATTTCTATATTTCGCTAACAAACTATCTTGCATGTTTTATTTTTATTTTTATATATATACATATATTTCAATAGTTTTAAGTGAAAGTGAAAGCGAATCGTTTAATACACATATTTAATGCTACTCAATAGTATAGTTTCTTTTACTATCTAATCTGGAAATAAAAAATTGAAAGAAATTATGAGTATAAAATTTGTTTTTTTTTGCTCAGAATTTATTCTAGCTTAAAATTGAACAATAAAATGTAACTTTTAATTTTAGTACAGGCAAATTGTCCAAAATAAACAAAAAAATTGCGAAGTGGCTGTAACTTGGTATGGACCTTTGAAAATGTATATATTTCAAGAAACCAAAGAGTCCCTAACGAAAAAAAGTGTACTGGAGTGGCCACGCGTGACCCTTTGCGGCACATGTAAATAATATTATTTTATAATTTTCTATCAATAATCACTATCAATATAGACAAGTTTGGTAAATTTAGCATCCTAAGATCTTAAATAATAAAGTACATTACTATAATTTTGTTTCTGTTAATAATATTGCTGAAATAAACAGAAATATGTTGTTTTATTCGAATATATTCGATTTCTCGAAAAATATGTTTTGGTTTTTAAAGTTTTAAACAATTGCCGAAAAAAAATTTTATGAAATTTTATCGCCCATTATTTTCCGCCCGAGGCTCGAGGTTGGAGTGGCTATTTGTAAATCCATAACTGCTTTCAATTTTTAAACATTTTAAACATGATTATGAAACGTGCTTAGTACAAAGTATTTGAAACTTTATTGTCAAATACTGGGTCGAGCACACTATTGAATGCTCGGGGGGACTCATCGGATTCTTCAAAAGAATGTGATTCTGTATGAGTATAGAAAGTTGCAGATACTTCGTAATTTTTTTGTTTATTTGATGATTATCGACTTAATTTGCCTGTACTATTTGTTAACTTTACATAATCATCGTTAAGTATAAATAAGCATAAGAATTACCCATAATTCTAATGATTCATATATTTTTTTTAAATGACTTACCACCACTATTTTTGAAATCAACGGATAACCATCATTTCTTCAACATTCCAGAAAAAATAAAGTCTTAATCACAATGCTTTTCCTCTCGTTTAATGACACTTACGAACACTTATAAAATCGGAACAATTTCTTAGCAGCGCTATTGTTCAATGTAGTACGTATGCAATAAGGTGCTTTATTGACTTTATAATAATCCATTATATAATTAATTTTCGCTTTTTTAAAATTATGTTAAGCAAAATTTTTATATTTACACATTTAATTTTTTTTTCTTACATAATAATTATAAAAATTAATATTTAATTATTTATTAACCTGGAAATGAGTTGACCATATAGTTTGCATGTATCTTGACATCAAGTAATAATTTATGTGTGATCAATATCTGTTAGATCAAACTGGGGGCAAATCGTATCGTAAGCAGTTCATTTAGTTATTTATGTTAGAAATTTGATTTAATTTGCTTGATATTTTTTCACTAACCTCTAGAATGCCTTATTTGATGGCATATATAGATAAATAGAGATACATAAATTTCGAAATGTAATTAAAAATTATATTGTTTTTTTTAGGCTGTGGAATATCATTAGCAAAACAAACAGCCCAACGAAGAATTGTAGGAGGTGACGATGCTGGCTTTGGATCATTTCCGTGGCAAGCTTATATTAGAATAGGTTCTTCAAGGTAAATAGTTAAAAAAGTTATATAATGAAAACGTGTTAAATATTAGTTATAAAGGTGAATTATTACATTTTTATTGTTGCGTACTTTTAGGCACTGCAACTAAAATGATTAAATAGTAAATTATAGGAAAAATAATATTTTTATACATAAATTCATTTTAGATGTGGTGGATCATTAGTATCTCGACGACATGTGGTGACAGCAGGTCATTGTGTAGCTCGAGCAACTCCTCGACAAGTTCACGTCACTTTAGGCGACTATGTTATAAATTCAGCTGTAGAGCCACTACCAGCATACACTTTTGGTGTTCGTCGAATTGATGTTCATCCATATTTTAAATTTACACCACAAGCAGATCGATTTGATATTTCAGTTCTAACGTTAGAACGACCAGTTCATTTTATGCCGCATATTGGTATGCACTCTATGAAATAAGTTGTTTTCAATTAAAAATTTAAAAAAATATATTATTATTCATTTCATAAGCTCCAATTTGCTTGCCAGAAAAAAATGAAGACTTTTTGGGAAAATACGGTTGGGCGGCTGGTTGGGGTGCTTTGAATCCAGGTTCTAGACTTCGTCCAAAAACTTTGCAAACAGTCGATGTGCCTGTGATTGAAAATAGGTTTGAACCTTTAAACTTAGTGAAGGGTAAGATAATTTTAAAAAGAATCTAAATAATATTTTTCTTGATTTTGTACAGAGTATGTGAGCGATGGCATCGTTCAAATGGTATTAATGTTGTTATATATCCAGAAATGATGTGTGCGGGTTATCGAAATGGTGGTAAAGATTCTTGTCAAGGTATGGAAAATAGAACCTAACATTGTGTTTCAAAAGTAGATGTAGAAAAATCCAAATCCTTTAATTTTTTTTGTTTTCAATACTACAATATTGCTTTCTTTAATGTTATGCAATGATTAAAATATAAAAAAAACGAACTGACAAAAAATAAGATACGGAGTAGCTAAATTTTGAGTGTTGAAATTAAGTTTTTAGTATATTCTTATTTTTTTTTTGGGAAAACTTTGTTTCACTGTTTCAGAAATTAATATTTGAAATTATTCTTATAAAATTTTATATTTAAGGTGATTCTGGTGGTCCTTTAATGCACGAAAAAAGCGGTCGATGGTATTTAATAGGTAAAATATTTCAAAGTACATGTATTAAAATTTCAAAGCTAATTTTTTATTATCAATGCTTTGTAGGTGTTGTATCTGCTGGCTACTCATGTGCTTCCCGTGGTCAACCTGGTATTTACCATCGTGTTCCTTACACAGTTGATTGGATTTCGTATGTAGTTGGTCTCACATCATCATCATCATAGCCTTAAAATTAATTTTATTTAAAAAAAAATGAACTTATTCTTTTTTTCATATCCATCTTTTGTTCGTAATTTATTCTAATTACTTTATTTATTTTTTTAAAATAAAAATAAGTTTCTTTTTCAAGGTAATAACAGAATATTTCATAAATAATAAATAATATAATATATAAATAATAATAAGTTTTGTGATAATTTATATAATAAAAAATTGTATGTACGTATATTATAATTTTACATATTTCTAAGAGTGAGGCAATTGTTAATTAATATACAAATTAAGTGAATATTGAAAAGGTTTTATTTTAAGGATTTATCAGTTGTTCATGTTTCAATTTCATATGATATAATTTTGGAATGGCATTAAATCTTCATTTCTAAACTTACCATATTTTTTTAACCAATGTTTTTAAACCTACCATATTTGTTTGATCAGTGTTCAAAAATTTTTTTTTATTATTATATAATTTATATTCAGATTATAACGCTAAACATAACATTAAAATTAGAAAAATATTGAAAATATGTACATATGTGATTTAAAAGTTTTTAATTCCAAATTCTTTATTAATTCCTTGTAACGATTTCTTTTATTTTGACTTTCATAGTGCAATCCTAATTAGTTTTTTCTAAAATTAAATTTTTGCATATAAAATTCATATAAAATTTATATTGTTTTAAATTTTGGAATATATTTTATTAAAAATTAGTATGTGGGAAGACGGATATCTAAAAACTCAAAAATGGAAAGACCTCAATTGTATTCAAAAACTCAATCTCGGGGACTGAAAATGGATTATCGTGAAAATTTGTATGTCATTTGAAGTTGTTGTCATTTGAAGAAACATAAAAAAAAAAAAGTTTATCCGTGATTATTACTAAGGATTCCACTGAATGCTAATTTCGATGAAAGTTGGTACATGAACAGAGAGTGTTATTAGAAAAAATAAAAATATTCTTCAAATATTTTAAATCCAAATTTTGAAATCGGGCTCTATACTTGATTCTTCTATAATAATCTATACTATTGCTCTATATTTTTTTTTAATTATTTTTTATTTATTATAAATTTATTTAATTTAATTTTATACAATTTTTGAATTAAAAATATAATAATCTCGTACTAATAGTTAATAGCTTCTTCTATGCATTACACTGATTGACAATTGAGTTATCTTGTATGTTTTTAAATTATTTTATATTATATTTTTGTATTATTTTTATTGATTTTTATTAGAGTTCTTTTTCTCATTCTCTGTTTCTTGTTTTTCTACTTTTTTCCTTGCTATTGTTCTATTCTTGTTGTATTTTTGTTTCTTTATTGTTTTTATTATCAAAATTTTCTCTACTTATTCTTCTTTTTTCTTCTAGTCTATTTTTTCTGTCCTTTTCACTTTGAGTTTCTATCTTTTTATTTCCTGTCTGCTTCAATTAACGTCTTTCGTTCATTTTTGCTACTAATTTTTCATTCTTTATTCTCTTTTTTTATTCTTTTTTTTCTCTTTTTTACTAAACTTTTTTTTGTTTTTTTTTCATTCTATTTTATTTCTTTTTTCTTTTTATTTCCTTTTTAACTATTTTGCTTTCCTTTTTACTTTTCTTTTTTTATTTCACCTTTTCTTTTCACTGTACACTTTACACTTTCATTTCTGTACCTTACCTTTATTTATGTCTGATTAATTTTGCTTTCTTGTTTCGGTATGATTATTTTATTCCCTTTCTTTTTTATTTCGAATTAATTTCTTCATCTTTAACTGTTTTCTATTTATTTTCTCTTTCTATTCATTTACATTTTCTTCTTTCTCTACTCCCTTTTCAAAGTATTTAATTTACTTTTCATGTTTTAAACTTTTTTGTCTTTACTTTTATGTTTATTTCCTTTTTTACTTCTAATTTAGTTTTATTTAACTTTATCCACTAATTTATTTCTCTTTTTTATTTTATTTTATTTACTTTTTTCACTTCGAGAATTTTTATACTTCAGTTTTTATTTTCTTTAAATTTTGATTTTTCTATCTTTTATCTTTGACTTTACATTGTTTCACTAGTTTTTAAATTCATTTTCATTTTCTTTTTTTTTTCTTTTTTTTTGTTAAAGCCATTGATTAATGAAAATTTAGTCAATTTATATTAATATTCTTATTAATCGAAATATAATATCTTTGATTCAATTTGAATCCTAATTAGAGCCATTAATTTTATAAATCACCATTGAGTAGATTGTAATATTATATATTTCAATATTTTGAATTCAAAATATTTTGCAAAATTAAACTTAAAAAAAAAAACAAAATTCAAATAGTTAAATTTTAAAATTCTAAAATTGTCAAATTTTTTATTTTTTTTTCTGATTCTAAAATATGTACATATATTATTATAAAACTGATAATAAATTAATAAAAATATGTTAAATAATTGTAAATAAAATGTTTTTGTTAAATAAAACTAAATAATTAGTTTTTAATTGTGTGTTTTCATTTTGAATTAAATTATAATTTATTTTGATAATTTTTAGATAATATTTTACTTATTTTCAAATACTTTCATTTTACAATATTCGTTGTTCTGGAAGTATCATCAACCTAAACAGAATGAGAGATTAGAGATTTGAAAGTAAAAAGTAAAGGATCGTGATACTATTTAACTTAAACAAAGATTATAGTCAAAAATTCTATGAGATCCAACATCACCGTCATAAGTTTCAAAAAAACTAATACACAAAGCATCTCGTAGTCCTAAAAATGAATGACGATATATGAAAATTCTTTCAGAAAAATTAAATAGTGATGTAAGATTAAAACCAAAAAAACATTATTTTATTATTGATTTTTACGAATGAAATAATAATTTGCATAAATTGAGCAAATTCAATCCATCTAGATAACTATTATATACCTAACTATTCTTTAATTTTTAATTAATTTAAAAAAAATTAAATTAGGTTTGAAATTTAAGATAATTTTAAATAAATTAAAATCAACTATTTTTAAAATGGCTCGTAAACGAATGATTCGATCTATGCCATTTTCTCAGGCGATCTACACTTTTTTATTACGTATATTTTGGGTCTGCACAGCTCAAAAAGTTGTAGCTGACTGACTAAGTGGTATTTGCATCTAGGCTAAAATCATCAAGACAAAAATTTAAATAATTTTTCGTGACGAAGTTGTAAAGGAAAATTTTAAAATATTTTATATTTCACATAATAACAAAAGCAAATAATAATTATATAAATTATTATTTTTTGAATGTCACTACAACTTTGTATTAAATAGTGTTGTGAATAAAACAAAAATCTTCATTTCTACATAAGTAAGTAACATACATACAAAATTCTTTAAATCGCGCGCTACCTTATTACTGGTTCAGTGTTAATTTAATAATGTTTTATATAATATTCATTTGAATAGCTTATGCTACAGCATAATTGGATGAGAATTTATTTCAAAATTTTTTATTTTTTTTTTTCAATTTACTACGAAATTTTTTTTTATGCAGACTATTAGAAAATTACTACGGTACCATATTCTGGAAATGTTAAAACAGTTAATAAATTCCTTGCACATGATGTTAAAAATAGAACTTTAAAGTTTATTGGAACTAAGAAATGCATATAGTAGTAAATTATTGTTTAGAAACAATTTTAAATGTATTATTTTCATGACGGTAGAGTGAAACGAAATAAAGAAAGAAATTAAGCAAAATAATTTATTTGACATGATGAACAAGACTTTAATGCCAATTTCTTCAGCATTAAAGTAAATTATTGTCAAAAATAGTTTAAAAATGTTTTTTTTTTTTAAATAAAATCGTTCTTCATTCAAAAAGATACTTGTTTCTTCTATTGTGGAACTTGGTCCTTGATTGGTTCGGTGAAAACCAGTATAAAATATAGTAAACATATTATAAAAAAAATAGTATTATTTGCTTGTAATACTTGCTAAAAATCTTACATTTATTATTAAAAATATATGTAACTCGTACAAAAAAGTATAGTGATTGCATTGTGGCAAAAGTTGCTACTCGAAAAATGTATAGATTATATTTTTTCTAGTTTTTTAAATTTTTAAAACAAAATAATGAGAATCATATGAACATATTATATCAAAAAGTTATTTTTCTTTGATATGACAAACACCAAATTTTGCCAACGTCATCCACAAGTTCGATTTTACCTATATACATAGCAAGGGTTGTTGTACAGAAATTATAGGTGCGCCATCTATCTGTTTTTTCAGTATTGACTTACAATTGCTTAGAAGCTGAAAGAATGAAAACAACACAAAATCAGTTAATAAATATTTTGCTATGTTTTAGCGATTAAACTATTAAAAGAATTGTAATGTGTTTTTGTACCAACTTAAGAAAGATTATAACAAATCATATGTATATAATATGTTTTTTTTTGTTAGTTAAAGAAGCGATTTTCCACCCAAACACAATTCCCTGATGGTTTTTTCATTTAGTTGTAATTTGTGCGCTGTTTCAGCTAGTTTTTCATTTAATATTTAATATTTATTAGAAAATTTTAATACGGTTTTTTTTCGTTAACTCATGGGTTATATTCATAAGAAATAAAGAAAATTTCTTAAAAAATATTGAAAAAAGAAATAGCTTTTTCTTTTCAAAAATGTCACTAAAAGATTTGTAAATGTTCTAACTATTTACTAAATAAAAATAGTAGTCCAGCGTGCCAACATACAAGATTATTTAAGGATCCCGCTTCAACTGAACTGAAAAATAAAGAAGTTTTTCTTTTCATTTAACAATTAAAATAATTGAAAACAAAATTTTTAATCCAAATTGCTAGAATTCTAGATCATGAAATGATTATTTACCCCATAAACCTTTTACACCGATATTACCGGATTTATTAAAGATTTCTTTATACAACATAGGTTTACACTATTAAGCTAAGAGAGAAACGTTTTTGATTTTGTTTCTTGTTGACTTTTCAAAAATTTTCATTTCATGTATAAAAGTTCTAAATTATATGAACAAATCTAAGGCTTGAAAGGGTTCAGTGTGTAACTATCAAATACTTAGTTAGTTGTAACATATAATTTTTAAATTCGAAATTTTTAATTCTATTCTCATGTTAAAATTAAAATAATATTGTATGATTATTATTAATGTTAATATTGTGATCTCAGCTGGAAAATTATTTCTCACTGAAGATAAAAATACATAAATTAGAAAAAAAAAAAATTTCGTGATATAAAATTAAATTGAACGCGGGTTAGATTTAATTCTACTACTGTACACAATATGGTAAGAATTTTTCACATGTGATTTTCATACCGTTAAGATTTTTTTTTTATATTTATTTGGTCATAAATAATATAAAGTTATTACACGGCCGTGTATATGGGTTACAATAATATTGGCATAAAGATAAAAGAGGTGAAAAAAATTACACATAATTTTGTTAAATCTGTGTTAAAAAAAACTAAATAAATTAAAACTGTGTTGTGACATTAAAGATGACAGATCAAATTATGAAATATGTGTACACAACATAAGAACTATAAAAAAAATCTTATTTGAAGATCTTTTGAATAATTTATTTGTCAATGGTAAAATACAATAGTTTTTCCAGTTAATTAATGCCAAAATATCCAAATCTATTTATATACAAAACTAAAATACATAAATAAATTTTTACGACAATTAAAAAATTAAAGTATGTAACATTTTCGTGAATTAAGAGAAATTAACAAAATTATATATTTCACAAGAAAATATTTCATAAATGGTTCAAATTATGTGAACTATAATTCACATAATGCGAATGTTGAATTTCTAAAACCCAATATCTAAATTCTAGTTCTAATATGTTTTAATGTGAAATTTACTAGAGCCTTCAACATTTTTATTTACAAAAAATATGATTTCGACAGCTTTAAAATAGTATGAAATCACGCATTAAAGTAGTAAAATTTTAATGATTTTATTGAAAGATAACATTTATTTTATTTAGTATTCGAAATTCCAAAAATTAGAAAAAGGGTCTCATATAGATAGACTATAATTAGTGGTAATTTACCCAATTTTCTGTTATTTTGTAGATATCTATAAAGATAAAAATATAATGTGGCAGAAGGAAAAAATTAAAATAGTTGAATAAAATAAAGTAATAATAGAAAATAAAACAATTAATAAAAATTAAAAATAAATTATATGAAAAAACATAATTACTATGTTTATTGGAGCTATCAAAATATGACAAAAAACAACATATGTACGTGTAGTGTACATATATATAGTACATAAATATAGAAAAATATTCATAAAATTCAAATTAAGAATAATTTTTTATTTTCTTTCTTGTAATAAAATTATAGCTTTTCTATGAATATAGAAAGTTTTAAATTATTTATGTCTGACAGTATTATTAAACATTTAGTATAAGAAAATAGAATAAATGAATTATAAGAAGTGTAAATATTTGTTTAACACTTCATTCACAAATTTAAGATCAAACATATAGTGTAAAGGTTTTGACACAATTCTGTTCATATAAAACTTAACTTCTTAATAAATATTATGATAATTAATTCAAAGTCTATGTTCGGTAAGTTTCTTTTAAGATTTGGGATAAGGACAATATAAAGAATACTCTCTTTTTATACAAACAATGTTCGTATGTGAAAAAATAAATAATAAAAATAATATAATATGTAAAAAATTTCGAATACTTAAAATTTTCTTGTGATATGAATTGACTATAAGCCAAAAAGAACTCGGTTTCTTCGTAACTTAAATATGGCTATTATTATGTTTTGTAGCCTCCCGCTCCCCACTATTGTGTATATAAGAATTTTTTAATTATTTTGTAAAATAAGTCACCCTATTAAAGTCTGTCTTAACATAAGTCACCATATTAAAGTCTGTCTTAATTCACACTACGTACATAATCATATAATATACTATTAATACATATTTTGATTGCAGATTCAACAATGATAAGATAAATCTTATTTGATGATATAAAATTTGAAAATAAATTAGAGATAAATCGTTATGAAGATATTGTGTTCTAAGTTTGGACAATGCAGTTCCATCAATTTTTGTCTCCAAATTTTTTAATTACTTCAAATGTATTATTTTATATTTTGTTAACTCTACCATCAATTAAATCAAGTAAGTTAAAATTGGGATAAAATAATAAAAAAAATTATAACAAATAAAAAACTATTAAAAATTCTTGACGAATAAAGTAAGAATCGGATATTGGTTAAGGGTAGAGTACGATTCAAATCACTTGACCAATCCGTTATGCAAAGCTTTCCCTTTCGATTACTAAATTCCATACAAAATTTAGGGGAAATTATTTAAGAAAAAAAGCTCATGCAATTTTGTATGGAATTTTGTAATGGAAAGGGAAAGCTTTGCATAACGGATTGGTCAAGTGATTTGAATCGTACTCTAAGAGTGTATGGAACACAGATTCTTTATTAAACGTATGTAATTATGATAAACACTTACCTTAAAACTTGGAAACTTTTTGGAATTTTTTAATTAAAAATATTATGGTGAGAACGCAGATAGTTCATATTAGAAAATAAACAATATACTATCATAACTTGTTTTATTTCTCCCTTACTTTTGTCATTGCATATTGATTGTGAATTATACAAAGATTTAGATGAATCTCTTTACAATTTTAGGCTTCTTGTTGCGTTTGCGTAATTCAATTTTAGCCATTAACAATATACATACATTATATGAAATATAATTGTAAAATATAGTTTTTGTTCTATCTAAGAATTAAAAAATAAAAGCATTATGTAGCCAATCAATACAATAGATTTAATTTCAATAATTGAACTATCTAATTTATTATTCTCACGTACATAAATAACGATCATGCATAAAATTTAATGATTCTTAATACTCCATACTTTTACTTTCATTAAACGTTTTCTTATATTTATAATAATTTTAAAAATGATATTATTTACAAAAAAAAGGTATATTGCATACAGTTCTGGGAATTCCCACGGAATGTATTCATCAAAATGTAATACATCAATGTAAATTGTCATTTTCATGTTGGTTGCAAGGTGGAATTCATGCAAGTGGTTGTGGTAATAACAAATGGTTGTTCTCATGTTGCCTAATCGATGACGAAATAGAATTGAATACAATACAATCAATGTCATTAAATTATAAAAATATTAATAAAAAAAATCCACCATTACCCAAGAGAACAATGTTAAGAAGACGAGATGATGAAAATGATATTTTCCAACATGTAACATAATTAATTTTTTATTTATAATTGGTTCTTAATAAATAGTTTCTATCATTTTTGCATACGTATGTTATGTATACAAATATTTACTTTTAGGTCGATTGTGGACTGCCGAGTACATTCCATAACACAATTCAGAAGCGTATAATTGGTGGACGACCCGCAAATTTCGCCGAATATCCATGGCAAGCGCATATCCGAATTGCTGAATTTCAATGTGGTGGTGTATTGGTATCACCAACGTTCATCGCAACGGCTGGACATTGTATCCAACAAGCTAATCTTGACGATATAGTTGTGTACTTAGGTGAGCATGATACTCAAAATTCAGGAATAATTAGAGAGCCAATGGGATCAGAAAAACATAGAGTTATTATGAAAATAATTCATCCAAGATTTCAATTTAGAATAACACAGCCGGATCGTTACGATGTTGGATTACTGAAATTATCAAAACCAGCTGGATATAGGTATATACGATAAAAAGTTAATTATTAAAGGTTAATTAACCTTTGTGCCAATTAAATTTATAGTGGACACATTTCTGCTGTTTGCTTACCAGGATCTCATATCGATTTGGTTGGAAGAAAAGGATTGATTGCAGGTTGGGGTAAAACAGCTGCTAATATCGGCCATTCTGGAACAAATATCTTGCATACAGCATCGGTTCCAATAATAAGTAAAATTTTATAATTAGGAATATAATGATCAATACATACAACTTAAATAAATTCGCGTATTGTTCTGATGATCCCACTGTTTAATCAAGTTTGTGCTTTTATCGCGATTTTAAAATATTTTGCTCTTAAAAAACTAGTGTCTTAATAATTTTTGAATAAAATTTGTAGATTTAAGCGCATAAAATGTACGTTTGAAAATAAAATTGAGAAAGTATATTATACTTGTTCTGATAGGTGCAGAAGATTGCGTTAGATGGCATCAAACTAAACAAATATTAGTCGAGTTATATTCTGAAATGTTTTGTGCTGGACATCCTGATGGGCACCAAGATGCTTGCCTAGGTGAGCAGAGAACGATGAACATTAACATCATAATAATTTTTTTTTTCTTTTGTAGGAGATTCTGGAGGTCCATTAATTGTGCGTGATAGAGGTCGTTACACATTAATTGGAATTATCAGTGCTGGATTTGGGTGCGGTGTTGATCATCAACCTGGAATTTATCATAATGTACAAAAGACATCAACTTGGATAAAAAACACAATTCTAAGAAATGGATAAAGCTAGCACATTCTGATATACTACATACCTAATATAACATCGGTACTAATTTTAAGTAAATTAAATTTATAGTAAAACAAGTACTACAAATCTTGCCCCGTAGTTAATTAAACACAGAGATTTATTTTACTATATATATTAGGAAATTATAAATAGGAGTAATATGATTAATATTGCCCGAAATATGGGAAGAAAAATTAAGACGTAATCTAAAGTTCCAGAAAGTTATAATATAGTATGTATACTATAGAAGTTGTATACAAACACCGAAAAAAATATGACTTTCAGAAGACTTATAAAGTGTGAACCGTTTGTTATCGAAATTTATACATATGCATGTATACATACGAAAAAGTACATAAAATGGTGCGGAATAAAGCATTGTCGAATTTTATTACAAAGAATTTTGGAATTATCTTCGAGTACATTAATCATATTACAGCGCTGTCACTCAGTTTTAGATAATTATGTATACATATTTAAATAGAATAGTTTTTATTGTTTGTATTGAGCGTAATAAAAAATAGTTTTAATACTTGAAAACACTACCTGCTTTTTTGATTTCTTTCTTATCTTTTAATGTTTTTCTTCTAAGGTTACAGTTAAATACTGTATACTTTCTTTAATTATCCTAAAAATCTAAATTTTAATGTATAATTTTTAATATATTTATTTACTATTTGCTTTGTCAAAATATCAATAAAAATATTTTGAAATTAAACTAAAGTACCTATCAAAATTGTTTTTGACATTTGATTTTCATAGGTACATTGCTAGATATTTACATTGCTTTGCACAATCTTATATTATAAAAAATTTCGAACTTTACTTAGATGTGTGATTGTTGCATGGATAGAAATGGAAACTTTCTCAATACTATTGAATTCATTTTTATTTCAAAGAAGACTAACTGATAGTGACAGACAACTAATATATAACTCAAAGCTTTACCATTAGTGCTATAATTTTCTTCAAAAAGTTCAGGCACACTAGAAATTTAAGCTTTTAAAAATATTATTTATGATAAGCTTTTAGTTAAAGTTGTTTAATATTGAAATCAAAGTGTGTTGAATATTATTTTAACTGTTCAATTTGAGTTTTAATCGTACTAAACAATTTTTTATATTTTATTATATTTTTAGTATCTTTATTTTTGGAAAGCTTTAATTTTAGAATATTGTATAAAGAAAATATAAGGTTCATAGATATAAAGTAACTATTCGTTATATTTGTACTATTTACCAAATATAATCAACTTCCTTCAAAAGCATCCAATTATAGTGCTATATTATAGGTATATTTGGTTAGCCTGATAGGAACGAACAATCATGATGTTGAGTTGTAAACAGTAAGTTACTAAAAATATTGATATGATGAGAAAATTTTTATTCTAACTTGTTCTGTGTTATCTTTCAAAAAAAAATCTATATTAAATTAAATAAAAAATATTGTGTACTGAGACTGTGAATTGAATGTTCTTCTTCATGTAAAAAACAAAAATAAACCCTTACGAAGTGTGCTGGGTTATTCTTTGCTTATTTATTAAGAAGTAATTTGGGTGGAAAGCTTAATTAGTCGATAATATAAAAATGATATTTATTTTAAAGATTGACTTGCTTCATAATATAAATCATTATTGAAAAGAAAAGCAGGATAAATCTTCTATTAATTCTAGTGTTCTTGAATAGGCGCACAATACTACCTTTATTTATATAAATTGCACAAAAATCAAAACAATATTATTAGAATATGTACTTAAAACAACTTATCTGCATAAAAAAGTTAATCAATACTTGAGCTTAACGATAGCATAGATAATTGTTTACTAATCAGGTTTTATTGCAATCAACATTTTGAAAATTAAAATGATATTATTAGCCCAAAATAATTATAATAATTAAAAATTGCAATTTAATGTTTATATTAAATATTTATGTTTATGATGATTGATATAAAAACTTACGCAAGTCCCTGTCATTCACAGTTGTAGGTACTTTAAAATCTGTTTGCTTTGAACTTTTTTATGTACTATGTGTATAAGAAAAACATTTTTTTGATATAGGTAATAAGTTTAAACCTTGATATCATACGAAATATTGCCCCCGGTAAGGAAAATTTCGGACTGGTTTTAAATTGTTATAACCTACTTGTTAAGAAACAACACAAGCTTAAATTTTAAAAGATTTTGAAGATTAACAGCAATTGTTTCGATCCTACTTAATACGTAGTTTTGGAAAGATTGTTGTTTTTAATAAATAAATTCCATTTAATTTTTAAACAAAATCAGAATTAAAAAAATCATTAAATATAAAGTTTATTTCTCTTTAAAAAGTTATAAAATTAGTAAAAGCTTATTATTATGGTTTCTAATTTCAATAATTGTTTGGGAAAAAGCGAAAAAATAAATAATAAAATTGGGAAAACCAGATTCATATTTCTTTTAATTACAATGTATGAAAATTAAAAAAGTATACAAATAAATTGCTAATGTTTAATAGTTTAGTGAAAATTTTTTGCGATGAATTTTATACAAAACATTATTACACTTAACTTAATAAATTATTGAATTAATCGAGAAGCAATACTAGCGCAAGACACAAAATATTATTTATTTATTTTTTTTCATGGCGCTAATCTTCCAAAAAGTTATCTTAAATCTGTCATAATATGTTTAAAAAAAAAAAATAAAACAGGAATGCAGATGCAGTACAGGTTTCTTGTATTTACGTAAATGCAAAATCTATAGTTATCATTTAAACAATTATGACATTACATAAAAACCTTTTTTAATTTTTTCAATTTGCAGATGCATCTTTTATTATTTTTACATTTTAAAATAACTGAAAGAAAATAATTTTTAGAAAGTAAAAGTTTTTCTGTTGGAGTCTTGGTTCTGTGTAAATCTATGGTGTAATGATATAATTTAGCCGGGAGTGTATTAGAATCTCGAAAAAAAAACAAATCTCGAAAAAAAACGCGAAAAAAAAAATCTCGAAAAAGAAAATCTCGAAAAAAAAAAATCTCGAAAAAAAAATCTCGAAACAAAAAAACCTCGAAAAAATTAATCTCGAAAAATATAAAAGAAATCTCGAAAAATCTCGAAAACAGAAATCAAGATTTCACCTTGGAATTTTGTTTTTTTTTTACTTATTTGAAAATAAAGTAAAATATATTTTCATTTTCAATCAAAATATACATAATAACATAGGTACGTACAACAAAAAATTATAAATTAATATTATGCCTTTTCCAAATAATTTAAACCGGTACGGAAAGGCTTTGCTTCGAATATCATAAGCAACCTGCGTTCTTTTTTTTCATATTTAGACCTTACTATACGATATTCGCCCGCATCCATTCTCAATAATTTACATTTCATTGAAATTTGCTCTTTTCAAAGCAGAGAAATTAAATTGTAGACTCCAAGGTGCGATTTTGTTGCTATGACCCGTAATTGTCGGTGCCATACTTCTACGCTATTTTGCGTTCTTGGCAAATTATACTGAAGCAATTCCGTTGCGGACCAAAAATGGGACGGATTAGCGGGATTAACTGTGTCTTGTTACTTCAAGAAGAATTCCTAATATTTTTTTGTGTCAAAGCCAAAAGATAATATCTCGAATTTTTTTTCGAGATTTTTTTTTTCGAGATTTTTATTTTCGAGATTTTTTTTTTTCGAGTTTTTTTTTTCGAAATTTTTTTTTTTCGAGATTTTTTTATTTCGGGTTTTTTTTTTCTCGTGATGGTGTTACAGACCTAATTTAGCCTTATCTTTATATATGCTTAGTTTTCTTCAGATTAATATAATAAACGATAATAAAATAAACGTCACACTTTAATAAATATTTTTCTGTTTAAAAAAATATCGATATTATGATCCGGTCTATACTGTTTAAAAATAATTGTTTCTCCGAACAGGAAATTATAAAATTCGGTTTTTTAATAAAAATAAATATCAAATTATTGTTTATATTGAATTTTAAGTAAATTTAATAAATTCTTCATTTAATCTGCTTTAAACAGAAATGAAATAGGATCTACTGGAAAGATAAGAAATAACATGTTTATTGCATCTCAATTTCTGATAAATAATAAATTAGTTTTATTTTACATATTTTTTGTTGTTTTTATACAAAATAATGAAACTTAAGAAATAAACACATATTTTTAAAATTCGATAACTCTGTCTACATAAGTATATGGTGGTGGTCAACCAAATAGGACAATAATTTTTTTTTGTTGTACGTCATAATTTTGAATAAAAAAAGGTAATAAAAATTGTTGATAATGTGTCGTCCTATAGTAGAATTTAAACTCTTTGATATTTCGAAAGACATAGAAATTATAGAGATAGATAATTTTAGGAACTTTTTCTAATAAAAAGTCGTAAGAAATTTTCTAAAAAACAGAAAGAATGTTCAATATATTGTACAAGTTTAGAAAAGCTTAAAAAAAATTAATGGACTGTTTTACGAAACCAAAAATGTACTGTACTATATCTTGAACATTATTTACATAAATTAAGTTTATAACAAACATTCAAATTATAATTTATTTTTTTAATCTAACTTTACTACTAAATAATATTGAATTTCTTTGATAAAACTAAAAATTTTGTTTATTATTAAAATATTTATAATGTTCAGCTTTCTAGCTATATTTAAGTCTTTCATCATCATTCATGATATTCTATTTATAGAACTTTTATCTTACAATTATTTTTATATTTTTATTGTTTACGAATGAAAAAAATGATAACCAACTTAAATTTTTATTTTCGTTATAAATCTTTATGAACACAAAAATACCTATATTACCGTAAGGTAACAATTTATAAGACAATCTAAATAAGTTCGTTCTATCTTAAACTTCGTATTTAGATTTCGAGTTATAGATATCATCTTAATTTTCAACAAAATATTTCGGAAACAGAATTTAATATATAATTACCGCCGCTTTCATATGTGTATTGTAAGTTGTAAGAGGAAATTTGTATTATATTCCCTGTTCCCCAACTTTTAGTTTTTCCCATTTTCAAAACTTTTGAATTTTCGCTCTTGCAATTTGCGCCAAAAAAATTGGCGCAAGTAAATTGTTGTGTCTAAACGAAAGCATGAACCTTGCACAAGCAAAAAAATGTGGCTTTAGTAAAATCTGTTTTGTTTAAATCGAATTTTACATCATTTTATTGAATTTTGGTTCACATGAATCGAGTTTTAAACCAAAACTAGAATGAACGTACTTCAGTGCATTTTGTACAAATTGACTTGCCTAAATTGCATGAGAGTTTAAGCCTAGCTGTTGAATTTATACAATAATCTTGTTATTTTCTTAATTAATTTAAAAGTAAGCTTGATTTAAAAAAACACCCTGTTTTAATTTCCCTCGTTTTAAACATTGCATTTATCCAATGGTATATAATATATAAAAAACAGATCGTATTTAATTAATCATCTACTGCGATAGTGAAAAGAAAATTTAAGAGAGAATTGAGTTATAAGCTTTTATCAATACTTATTATTATTATTATTACTGTTTTTTTTATGTTTGTTCATTATAACGAATGATAAAACTTGAATTTTTTATTCAAATAAGTTTCAGTTTGTGTCGAGAATTCAATTTGAACGCAAGTAAACGTTTCTAAAATTTGTTCGTTTGTTTGATCAAAAATACAAAATTAAAAAAAGTAAGATTTATAAATTGATTTCAATTAGATAAAAAAGAAGCTGTTTAATTAAAATTTTATTTTTTCAAAAAAAATAATCAAAACAAAATGTTTACCGCTAATTAAATTATTATATTAATTATAAATAAATTTTGTCGAATAATCAAAACAATCATTACGTAACTCTTAAATTTCGCCAAAAAACAATAAAATTAATTTCTGTTTTATAATTAAAACAGATAAATTGCGACGATGAGTTATTGTGAAAGTCAATTTCTGAGCAAATGATTTTAATTTTTAAAACAGAGGGATTTTTTGAAATTATCTTTCAATTGGAAAATATATAGTGCGAGCTTTTCTTGTTAACATTTAACAGACTAGTTATATTAGCGAAATTATTTGTCAAATCATAAGTTGTACTTCATATAAGCTTAATATGGACTTCGTTTTGAACATTTCGATTTAAATAAAATACCTTTGGATTCAATTTCTGTAGTCTCCTCTTGGACACAATCGGAGACTAACCATTTGAATAGGTTTCTAATTTAATTTATATTCATATGAAAATATTATCCACAATTTATCAGTAAAAATTTATATTTTGATTTGAATAAAACTTAATGAGTAGTATGCATTATCTAAGTGTGTTGTAAGCATTTTTGATGGAAAACGGGTTAATAAACATAATTAAAGATATTTAGTTCAGTACAAGAAAGTGTTAACATTTTGTAAAACTCAACTTATTCTTGCACCAAAGATCAACTTTAGAATTATAGGTTTAAAATTTAGTTTTTTTTTTGCAAGTTTAGATTTATTAAATTTTTGTTTTATAAAACTATATAGGTAGGTAGTTGAAATGAAAAATAAAATTAAAATAACCTCATCTTTAACAAAAAATAAATGTTATTTATTTGTAGGTATGTTAAAATATAAAAGGTATAAAAAAAAAATAAATTTTGACAAAAAAACCTTGAAATTTGTCAACAAAAATTTTATTATTTTTTTTTTTTTTGCATTTTTAGAGGTAAAAACTAAACAGTGTTGTTTACAGTTGATTTGAACAATAAGCAAATTTAAAACGAAATGGAAATTTCTGTTAAGTGAAAAATATTTTTAGAAAATTTGATAGAAAAGAGTTTAAGCGTAAATATGGCGCACTAAGCTAACAAACTCAGTATAAATGTTTTTTTGTTTTAAATGTTTTTAAAATTTATTGACTTTCTATTCAAAATTCAATGACGTGACGTTCAATCAGAATTATAAAAACCCATTTGGAAACTGATAGAAATAATATTATTTTTCTCTTAAAGTTATGAATAAAAATTAAATTTGTTCCAACACTATTGCGCGACTATATACGAAACCAAGGAAGTATATATTAGTGACGAAGAACGTTCCAATCTGATGTAGACTTTTTTGATATCAAATTATTAAAAAACTTCCTATAGTCTACAAAAAAAATAAAATTTGTAATATGAAAATTATTTTTAACAATATTTAATTGTAATTGTCAAACGGATGGTATAATCGATTTAACTTTTACGGATATTTGTATTTAACCCGAATTTAATTTACTTTTCTTTTCATTTTCAATCGATTTTTTATTTTAATTATTATAATAGTTGAATTATTTTTAAAAATTATAAAAATGAATGTCATATTCAAATTTACGTCAACATAGTTATTACAATTTCAGACTAAAAATAATAAATATGAATGTGCCATTCAAATTTTGACGATATAAGTAATTATTTTTATAAATAATTTTGTTTTTTCATTAAAAAAAAAAAATTAATCATTTTAATAATAAAATTTTTTCAGAAAAATAAATTACAAAATAAAAAAAAGATAAAAACAAGGTTCTTCACTATTTTCAATTTTAAGTTATAAATTAATTGTATTTCATTGCTATACTATTATAATACCTACTTTATCATCTACATAATTACATGAACAACTAAACGAACTATTTTTCGTATCATAACATTCTGTGTAGGACAAAAATATTAAGAACGCCATTACTTATTATATTATTTTCGTAACAATTTCATATATGTTTTCTCAAAATATTAATCCCGAAATGGTTCTAATTATTATTTTTGTTGAGAATTAAATGTGCTAGAAAACACCTAAATATATTCCACAATTGATTTTTCAAACCTCATAGTATAAGAGTAAAATTTTTCATTATAATATAAATTAAATAGGTAAAATTTGTATGCGACATTGATTAGCAATAATTGCATTTTATAAAATATACATATATGTAAAAACAAAAGCTCCTAGAACAGGTTTATTCAAAAATAAAGAGAGGGAAATTATTAATATAAAATCTAGGTACTATAGTATAAATAAATATTAAAATAATAAAAATTTTACATTGGAAAATGAAAAGTGAACACAACACAAAAGTTTAAAAAAAAAAAAATTAATAAAAAATTTAAACACGCGACGACTTAATATGTATTTTTTTTTTAGTTGATATTTTATAAGTAAACGCATTTCAATTTCTTTGATTAATTTTATTATTGCATAATTTTTCTTAATTCAACAAAAATAATAACATTTTCTTTGCAATAAATATCAAAATATTGATACATTCAAGTTATTATGTGACTCATGTTGTTTTGTCTGGCTTAATTGTTGTCAAATAAAATTTCAGAATAGAGCGAATGTCGTAAAGAACAAGATAATAAATTATTATTTGAATAAAAAAAAACACAAATTCTTTTTTTAACACTTGCTTAATGAAAACATCATATGATACCTAATAATATTAATGTTCATCATAAAAATTTTTATTTTTTTAATTTGAGTTAATTTATAATGATTTGGAGAAATCGTCGAAATTTTTTTAAATCATTGATAATTTTTAAAGATTTTCTGTAACAATAATTTCTTTTCTATCTGTTTATACGATATATACTTAGCATCGAGATCCCTGACAGATTAACAATGTTTAATAATACAGAAATGATGAGTTTTTTAAAAAATTTAATAATTTTCTGTATACTTATATACCCACAATTTTTTTTCCAGAACTCTGCTATCATAAGAATCAATAATTGAAACTGAAATTCTTGAAATAAAAGATAAAATAAAGATACAAAGATAAAAATGTAATTATTTTCAAATAAAATTTCTTCTGTCAAAATTTTAAAAAATAAAATAAAATTTTATGGCCTAGATTGAAATATTATTCAGACATAATGTGCATAAAATTTTCATTGAATAATTTTTCATTCAACATTTTTTTCAAACGAAATTTATTTGTCTATATATAAACTATAAAGCATTGGGCTTTATTTGTTTAAAATATATACATTATAGTTTTTGTCAATCAATGTTATGCAATAATTTATTATTTTTCAGCTGATTTAGTATACAAACAGAAACGTTTAAAAGAAAAAAAAAACAAAAATAATATTATTTTTTTTTATTAATTTCATATTATTACACCCTCCGGCTGTATTAATTTTAATAATATCTATTCTATTTACACTTTTTCGACAAGGTTAGTTCAAATTATTATAAATAATCTTTATTCTCAATATTGTCTATATATACATAGATATATCCACATAATATTTTAATTTTTTAACATATTATTTTCTATTCTAAATTTATTAGCTTAAAAAAATAGAATAAAATTTAGATATACGTTTAAATTAAAACTGAAAGCACGTGAAATTTGTATAATATATATTTTATTATTAAAAAAAAATTTTTTTATCTTTAAGTTAATAATTTATATGCATAAAGGTAATCTTAAAGTTTAGAAATAAAATATTGCATTTTAGATTTTCATATCAGTAGATCTGCATTTAAATTATTCCTATATTTAACTTAAATTTTATTGAAAATTTCAATAACTTACTAGAAAACTTCGTTTATGTTTTATCTTAAGTTTATTAAATAATTTTAAAAAATTCGTGTAAGGAAAAATATTTAAAGGACTGGATTGGCGACTAAATAAAAAAAAAACGCTTCATAATTTGCACATAGAAAAAAAATTTCACAAAAAGGCCTGGTAATGTATTATGCTATGTGGTAAAAAAGTTCAAAGCAATTTCATAAAAACTTTACCAGTAGTTGTACCAGTAAAAGTTTGTTTTTAATACAAAAATTAAGTAACTCTGTCAGTTTGATAAATTACAATTTTTTCTTTGATTATTTTCTAGTTAAAACTTCATTTGAAATTATTAATGGAGCCTTCCCAAGTATACTTTTAATCTTAATTTGTTATGTTATTTCTGGAACATGGTTTGAAATGAATCCACATTAATACAAATTAATGGCTATAAAAATTAATAAAATGAGGACCTAAGACAAGGCGAGCCATTAATTTCAAACTATCATAGAGAATCCAAAATATTTGCAGAAATTGAAATAATAGCATATAGAATGAATTTAGGAAATTCTTCGGAATTTTCTTCTGTTTTCTTAATTTCTTTCAAAAAGTCTATTATAGAATATCACTGACAGTCTGTCGCGTCGCACCCACAAATTTAAGATAATAAAATGTTGAATTTTTTGTTATTTTCCACTTATTTCAATTTTTTTTATAACATTAATGATTTAGTTTTGTCAGCTATTATTTCGAATAGAAAGTGTAATCATGTTTTTTTATTTCATAGCAACAAATAGTGAAAATTTTTGAAACATCAAATTATTATCCTTATGTGTATTTAAGTACTTTATTCTTATGTTATAAAAAAAAAAAAATTAAAAATTTTAGCTAGGGTGATGTAATCATGACTACATCCTTATACGAACTACTCGATTATTGTGATTTTTATATACAAAAATATTATATAGTTTCAGTATAATTATCCTAAATAAAAAGGTGTGAACTTTCATTTTATTACACAAAATTTTCTTTCTCTGTTGATATATTAACGAATTATTAAAAATGAATTTTTTTGATTAATTTAATTTCGGGCCGAATAAGCATATAGATAAAATGAAAAAATTTGTAATTAACAAAATGAAAAATAAATTTCAGTTACTGATTAAGTTTTGAACAATTAAGTGGTAAATTTTCTATTTTTTTTTTTTTTTTGGAAATTGTCCTTTTGCCTGTAGTGGAAAGAATATTAATAAATTTTTTATATCGGTTTTTTAAATTTATTTTTCTAGTAATTGGAAATTAAAAAAAATCATGAAATTGATACTGTTGACAGTTTTGATAGTTGGTGCAGTTGTTGCAGCAGATGTAGGTTTTATAATTCTTAATTTGTCTTAATTTCTTTTATACTTAATTGGTATGATTTTGTCTATACAGAATGCACAAAAACCATTTGTTGCTGTGGCCTATGTAGAAGGTGGTAATGGAAAAATTCAAGGAAATGTCACATTTACACAAAAAGCTTGTGGCGAAAATGTTTACATCGATGTTTCTGTAATTGGATTAACAGAAGGTCTTCACGGATTTCATATTCATGAGAAAGGTGATTTAACAAATGGATGCACAAGTATGGCTGGTCATTATAATCCTGATAAAGTGAGTATGAATTATTAATTGTTAATTTTATTTAAAACAAGTTAAATTTGGATTTACCTACATACTTAATGATTATTAAAGTTAGTTTTTGATGTATCTACTTCCTTTTTACGTAGATATTTTTAGTCGTACTATCCCCCATATTTTACCACTTATGTATTTTATATATTATATTTTATATATATCTTTTATTTATTTGCCTTCTAGGTAGACCACGCAGGACCAAAAGATGAAGTTCGTCATGTTGGAGATTTAGGAAACATTGAAGCAAACAAAGCAGGTGAAGTTAAAACTGTAATTACCGATCATGTTATTTCTCTAGTTGGAGCAAGATCAATCGTTGGTCGAGGTGTAGTAATTCATAGCGATCCTGATGATTTAGGTAAAACTGATCATCCTGATTCGAAAAAAACTGGCAATGCCGGATCTCGAGTAGCTTGCGGAGTTATTGGAATCAAGTAAATAATATGAATTTATTAATTTTTTGTATATTATCTTCTGAAAGTACTTAAATGTCTAATTGTTTGTGTTTTATTTTTTAATTCTTGTTAACTCATCTTAACTATCGATGTAAAAGTTTGTTCAATTTTCTGTTTTATATTTTGTAATTGATATTTTATCGAATAACTATTAGTATATAATTATTTTTATCGATTTTATTTAATTGATCGAAAATGCGGTTTAATTCAATATTTTAACTTTAGTAAACTTAATTTATTTTTACATTTTGAAACGGGAAGCTTTTCAATTGTTATTAAAAACGTCAAAAACAAATTCTTGCGATGTTGTTAGTTAAATTGTAAGTTTCTTAACATTTAAAATGTGTTAAAATTTTTGACAAGTTTAATACCTATATCTATATTACAAAAATTTTTAACCAGTAACAAACTTTTCTTAAATTTTAATAAATCTTATTACTATTAATTTAACTGACTTTTGGAGAAAGTGACGTATAACAAAAAAAATTATTTACAATTAATTATACTAATACTTCACCTAAAAAAATTATGAAAATTATTTTAAATGGAATTAATGAACCTTAGTTTGTTCGGAGTCATTTTTTTTTAAAAATCTGAATTCAGAATTCTTTTTTTGAATGCGTCACTTTTTATGTACGAAATTGTCACCATCACATAGTATTTAAAAATAAAAAATGACATGAAAATACTTATGCCGATGAAAACTTTGAAAATGTGTTTTGTAAAACAGAAATTTATTAACATTTTTTATTTATTAAATAAGTAAGAAAAATTTTGATTCCATTCCTTCAATAAAATTGTTTTTTTTTTTTTCAAAATTATATTTAAAATTTATTTCATAACACACTATCACTTTTCTATTAGGTACTTACTAAAATTTTTAATTAAATAATAAGTTATCCACATCACACTTAAATTTATTGTCAAATTATATTAAAACAAGAAATATATTGAAAAAAGATAATATTTTTTTAACATCATAATTAATTTTTAATTTGTTTCATTTTATAGAAATTTTTTTAGTTTTCATCAGTAAAGCAGAACTTCATTTTATCACTCTATAATATAACTTACATATTTATCTTATCCTTAGGCTTTCTTCAAGCCTTATGTAAATGCGTTTTTCTTTTTAATTTTCATTCAAAACTCATCCTGCTATAAAACATAATTATTATATAATATTATATTTGTTTAAAAATATTTGAAATTTGAACCTCAACCATGAATATTATGTAATTTTTCGTTGAAATCATAACAACTATATACATATATACAATATTTATAATTTATGTTATTTTTATTTGTTTATTTTTATTATATTTTCATACAAAAAAAAAAAAAAGATTCAGACCTAGGGTGTATTAACGAATCGAATTAAATTAGATCGCTATGGGTTGAATGCAGTGTGTATATGGTAAAATCAGTGTATTATTGAAAAAAATTAAAGTAAAGCTTTTTCTAAGCTTTCCGTAAGGTCACTAGCCAACATAAAAAACATAATTTGAGGGTAAAATATAAAAATAATTATGATTATGTTCTTTCTTTTTTGTTTCTGTTCCATGTGTTATAAATGAATTTGGTTCGTTTTTTTTCTATATATAGTATATTATTATTATAATATATATAGAATTTTAGCATGAGTTCTATGCGTCATACATAACAATAATGTGTGTATGAATGACGAAATTAGTTGTATTATTTTATTTTTCCTAATATCATTCAATGTTGCATGTATCAACGATATTAGCGAAATATTTTTAAGAGAGAATGCTATACTATTGATTTTATAGTGATAAAAATTACCTAACAATAATTATGTTATGAAAAAAGATTAAAAAAAAATTAAGTATAAGAATATAAAAAAAAACATTATTAGGAACAAATATGTTAATTTCTTTCAAGATCTTCATTTTAGTTATAGGACTTGAAATTTAGAGCTCGTGTTACAACCACACTTTGTCGGCGGTGAATGAACTATGAATGAATAAAATATAATTTTATTTTTATTTATTATCTATTTATATACAAAAAAAAAATGTCGAGTATTTTTATAGAATTCAATTCTTAAGTTCAATTATTTGATATTTACACAACATCCATATTCACAATCATTTAGAATTTTTTTTAACAGAAATTTTATCAATAATAATAATGGTTTAACCGTAGGTAAATATTTATATTTGAAAAAATTACGTTAAAAATAAAGTAATAAATGTGTCAATAAAAATATTTTTAACAAATTTTTTTTTTTGTTTTAAATTAAAAAGTAATTTTCTTGTGTTATCTGTATTTCAATCCAATTTGATATTGATACATTGTATTCATTTTCAATTACAATAAGTTATTTTAGTAAATATTCTTTAATGCTTATTTGTATGAAAAAATATGTCAAACATATATTCATAGAATTATTTTTTGTCTCAAAAGACAAACGGAAAAAACATATAAAATTTTTATAATTTTAATTAAATTTTGTAAAATAAAAAGCATTATAGTTGTTTTTTAACAATAATTTAAGTGGGACAATACCAATAATTTTGCAATTGTCTGCACGTAATTGTTAACTTAATTTGAATCATGGTACTACTTTCGAACATGCGCGACACCAATCCTGAGTATAGATAAGCAGTAATTTTTCTATGTACATGTACAAATTTATATAATGTACTTAAATCCGTAAATCCATCTTCATCTATTTTAATACTAATTTTTTTGATAAATTTAATAATAAAGACATATTCAGGAATTAAAATAATTGGTTTAAATTTTTTTCATTATTTTGTCGTGAACCAAAATTCTACACTTATTTGGGAATGTCTTATACATTCATTCAATAATACATTCCCTGCCTCACATAAAATGAAAAAAACCATAATTCTGTATTTAGAAAATATTGTTTGATTGATAAAAAAGGTAAGTTGCATGTTTTATTAGTTACAAAGTTTATTTTTGTTTTCAATGTTGTTTAATTTGTTTGCTTGATATTTTTTGCAAGATTTTTTATTTATTTTTAGTTCACTTACAAAATTTATATTATTTTATGTTTTAGGGAACCATCAGAAGGAGATTGGCCATCTTCTGCCAATAAAATGAAGATATTTGGTTTTCCACAAATTTTAATCCTGCCACTTTTGTATTATATTTTAAGTTTCTATAAGATTTAAATTTAAAATAATTAAGTTTATTTGATTAAATATTGGTAAATTAAGAATTAAGTATAATTGCATTGTGTACTTTCCCATTGAAAATGGTAAATTATTTAAAAAATGTTAATTATAATTTTATTTTAGTATTTACTTTTAATTATTTATTAAATCCTTGGATGCTATGAAAAGAAATTATCTAATTCAATTTAGGATATAAATATGTAAGTAAGCAAATTTACTGTAGAGTCGATTGTGATTGTAATGTATGTTAAAATTCTTGTGTATTTGAACTTTTTTTTTTCGCTATTTTGTAAAAACTATAGATTTGTTCATTAGACCATTTCAATTTTAAGTGTTCTATGAATAATAATTTCATTTTCTGAAACTGTCATAGATGAGTTTTGATTTGCTTAAGAAAATTTTACAGAGAAAATTAAGAAAAAAAAAGATGGAACACATTGCTTAGAAAAAAATGTAAATTGAAAAATCCTGCGCAAACGGTTTTGTTGCGATGCTTATGAAGAGTAATAAGTATGAAATATGTATTCATCCAGCAGCTATCTTCTTTCAGAATTTCCTATTGTCTGACACATTTAAAGGCAGAATAAAAATATAAACTTTATAGCGAGTAAGTTCCACTCCATTCTATATGTAAGTATTTTAATTAAATAATAAATTTGTCCAATAAAATCAAATACACCTGGAAAATTTTATTTTGTGAAATTTTTGATTTATTTTTATTATTTTATAATATATATTTTGGACAACTTTATTAACTATTATTTTAAAAAATGTAATATGTATTTTTTAATAGTTAACAATATTTGACAATTAATACTAAACTGATATGAATCGTATTTGCAATAAAAAATCTTTAATTAAATACGTATATTTTCTCTTCCCAAATTGATGAGCTTCAATAAAAGCAACAATTTTCTATCTAATATTCAAATCCAATACTATTATTTGCATACTTATTAATTTATTTTTCATATTCAAGTAAATACTAAAATATTACTGAAATATTAATAAATCTATAACAATCTAACTAAAAATATTAATATTCAAATTAAATTAAAAATGTTGTCTACAAATAGTAATTTGCATATGGTCAGTTACCTTTAAATAGAATTTGACACATGTTTCATGAACCCATACTTTATAATTGTTTATTTTTATCAAAGATACCTATAATAGAAAAAAATTATTTTTTATAAATATAAATCAATAAAATTTCTACTTATTTAAAATAAAATGTGGAAAAAAACAACAACCTACTTTTAAAACATAAAAATTTAAATAATTTTAGCCATCTATTTAGTCAGTGTAGTTAGAATGTATTATATATTTATATATATATCGACAGTTTTTAACTATCAGAAAAAATAAGACGCTAAATATATATAATACATAAAGGAAATTCTTAAAATTTCCCTAATAGGTCAAATTATAATATGTGTGGAAATTTTTGTTTTTTTTTTTTATAAAGAAAATGAAATTGAAAGTTGAACGCTCAAGGTGTAATTATAGTATATTTTTTAATTTATATTTTTTAGGTCTTTGAATCAATAAAAAAGAAAAGTATATGAAAATTATATCGTTAGAAAAAAGAGGACAAGTCATTAAACTCTAATTGAAAATTTATTTTTAAACATAATAAGAAATTTTTTTACGTTAATTCTTGGAAAAATCAAGATAAAAAGAAATTTTCTTTCTTTATTATTTCGTTCTTATTTTTGGTATTAAAATTTTGAAGTTAGGATGAGTTCTAGCAAAAGGTTGATGGACTTAACACCAAACTTAAAATATTAAAATGAAATAAAACTCAAAATTATAAATTTTTTTAACTGATTTTCTGTAATTGAGTTACATTATAATTCGACAATAATATTTATTGTCTTTTTGTCAAGTTAACTATTTTAAAAAGTTATGTTTTATTGGTTTAGAATTATTTACAACAATTTATTTTTATAGACCGCATATGCAGTTTATAAATAATACAAATTTATAAAGTGTTCATACATAATCTTGTTAACATTGATTTCTGCAATAAAAACTTATTTTCAAAAATATTATGTATTCTCAGTCAACATAATTAATTGTACTAGTTGAATATACTGCTAAGCTTATTATATTTTTTAAAATTTATATATGCATTTATTATGTATATAACACGTGATTAAAATGTATTTTACTATATAATTGAACACAAATAAAATAAATAAATATAATTTAATTTTAATAAATATTTAATATGCCCTTATCATAGTCTGATTTTATGTAATTGACTTCAAAGTGAATGATCGACAATTTTTGTGTACTTAATAGTAAACCAATTAAGAAGTTCCTTATTACAGTAATAGTTCATTGCCAGAATGTAGTTTGTTATAATTTTTTTTTGGCACTTTGACTTCATATTATTGTGTCAATCAAAATGAGGACAAATATTAATTATTTTCTTTTTAGTTGAAGTTTTGAATAAATAATTGTTAAACGTTTGCAAAAAAAATATTGGAGGCACGGTGTTATATGCTATAATAGGGTCATAACAACTCATAACTCAAATAATAGTGTCGAAAAACAAAAGATAGTATTAGCATTTAAAAGTATTATAGTTACTTTATTTATTTTAATAATCTAAATTTCTTGGTGGAATAAGAAATTTAAATATTCTATGACAATATAAAATTTTATGGTAAAAAATAAAAAAAAAAATTAAATTAAACATAATTTCAGTAAAGCCGGGATGTCGTTAAAACAGAATTTAGCAACAGAAACAGAATCCCATACATTTGAACAGAATTTATTCTGCGACAGAATTTTACAACAGAATTTAGCGACAGAAAAACTCATTCTGTCTACAGAATTTGAATAACTTCAAACGAAGTTATTTTCTGTTTCTGTTGCCAGAATGTTAATTGAATTTAATTAAATTTTTTTTTGTCTTTGTTTATTTACGTTTTTTCGAGTTGTTTTTGTCGGAAAATGGGGAAAAAAATTAAATTCAGTGAGGACGAAGAGGAGAAAATTGTTGATTTTGTAAAAAATAACCAAATTTTATATAATGTTCTGTTTTAAAGGCAGCAATCTCATGAGATTCTGACCAGAATTTCAATAGCAGAATAAATTTTTCTGTCGCTGATTCTGTTCTGTTGATAAATTCTGTTTTAACGACACCCGGGATTAAGTATTAATTATAATATGAACTGCCAAACGAATGACTTTTTTTTTAATTAATACAAAATCTTTTAAAAAAGTTACTTGCTCTTATCATGGAAGGCGCTACCGTCACCGTCGCCTGTCACCAAAAGCGACAATTTGGTATCATGGAAATATTAATGTGTATATTCAATGGATTAAGATATTAACCAATTTTAAAATTTCCATTACCGAACAATGTGCTTCTGTTCCCTATTAGTTTCTTTTCCCTTACTTTCAAAAAATCTTCAATATAAGGTTAAAGTCCTTTTTATGAATAGCTGTTTCTTTAGCATTTTTATTTGAAAATTATTCGAAATGTCTTACTTTACCCCTAAATTATAAATGTATTCTGAGAAATCGGTAATTAATTCAAAATCATAAGTATATAGTAATTATAATTGCTTACATACATAAATATATTATACTATAGTGTAGATTCTACATTCTAGAAGTATATGTTTAAAGACTGAAAAGAAAACTTTTATTTGTTAAATTTTCTTGGAATATAAAGAAATTTTTTTTTCAAAATTTTCTTTTTAATTTAACACGCAATTCCAAACCAACAATAAAAAAAAATTGGTTTTTTTGTCCTTCGAAGGTCACGAATGGAAATTAACTATATAGGTTTTAATAAAGAATTAGGTTGTTTTCTAATAACAACAATAATGCAATAAAAAAAATTCAATACATCAAATAATGATTAAACCCAAAAATGTTGTGAAAATTAACAAAACCAATTAACCCTCGAAAGCAGAACCAGATTTCTGAGTTAATTATTTATTGAACTTTATTTTTTTATTTCATAATTTCTAGTTTGTTTAACTAGAACCATTTTAAGTTTATTTTAATTGGGCCTTAAAATGTAAGCTTGTTGAAATTAGATTTTCTCTCATCATTTTCTTTAATTTTTAATGTTCGATTCAAAATTATGTGAATCCAAATCTAGAATAATTTTTAAAATGGTAGTTGTAATCATGAGTTGTAATAGTCAAAGTTAAACATGTCCCGAAACTGGGGGTACAAGACAAAAATCTTAATTTTGAACTAATTGAAAAAAAATCAGAAACCTTGATATTTTTAACACTGATTTTATGTAAATTTTTAGCAAGTCACTGTTTTTAGGAAACTATTATTTTTTGCAAGTTGTAACAACAGAATTAATATAATTTTTTCGGCAGAAAATATTGTGAACATTTTTATATAGGACAAAAAATTTTTATATATTTATTAGTCTTAATGCATGTAAATTTGATTGATTTAAAGAAAAATACAATGACTGTGTAATTATTTCAAAGAAAGTAAAGATTTTATCAAAAGAACAGTTTTCTTCTATATATGCAGGGTTGAGAATAAATATAAGAAAATAAAAATTTATTCTGGAGTTTTATTAAGAAGTTTCATTGAAAGTTTCAAAATACAAACTTAATTGATAACAAAATTTTGATCAAAGTTGAAAACTAAAAGAAGCGAATTTTAAATTTCATTCAGTTTATATGGATTAAGTTGTATTTTGAAAAGCTCGAAGAAGTCATGTTTTTACATATGTACATTAATATTTGAAAAATTGAGACCATGATGATGATGATGATGATAATGATTAATGCGATTTCAAATCAATTAATTCAATGAAAACTTTTCAGCTAAATACTTATACCATAGCATTTCCACTCGCAGCCCTCTCCTTAACTAACATTTTTTAATAACATTTAATATGAATGAATAAATAATAATTTTTGAAATTGAAATAATAGTTTCAAATGAAAAATGACAGTTTTGATATTTTTCATTAAGTATACCCCTCATTGAAATAAAAAATCCAGAATGAAAATAATGCTTGTAGTATTCTTTATTTATATACATTTAATTTTCCACCATATTTACAAATTACTATATTACATAAAATTACTATGTTAACGATTTTTCTCAGTTTGATTTTTTTGTCCACTACAGAACCTACATACATTCTTAAAATAATTAAATATACATAAAAAAAACATATTTTGTGTAACTTATGTATATGTATATATATTCAAATTTATTTATTTTTATTAGCATTTTTATGTTTTTTTTTTTTTAATAATTTTTCTGGACTTTACACGCCACAGGAAAATTAAAGTTTTATTTTTATTTAGCTATAGAAAAATCGCGGTCATTTTATTGCGTTTGTGTTAATGAAGAAGAAAATAATAAAAATAAAAAATAATAATAATAATACCTAATATAATAAAAGAAATAAAATATTTTATTGAAGAAAAAGAGCTTTTTTAACTCTAAATATTTTAGTTACGTGACCATCTTCAACAAAAACGGATCGGTCTTATAAATAAAGTTACGATTAAGTTATTAGAAAAAAAAAAAAATTGAAATAAACGGTCTTAAAAGCAAATCACTTTTAAAATTACATATATTTCTTTTTTATTCGAGCGCGCGGTAGGAACTAAAAAGGCGCCAAAATGACTATGAGCTTAAAGAGTTGCGGTATGAGTGCAATTAAATACATTCTTTTCGTATTTAATGTTATCTTTGCGGTAAGTATATAGAAGAAAAAAAAACGAAATAATTATTCAAATAAAATAATTTTAATAAAAGTTTGAGTTGCGTTTTTATGCCTAATAAATTATGTTTAAGTAAAGATTTCACAAAATTTATGAGGAGAAGGATACCAATTTTTATTATAAATCTTTTATCCTCCTATTTTGATTTTGTTTTGGTTCCATATATGCCGAACCTATTTTTTTTTCCTGAATATTATGCTAATTCTATTTTAATAAATATTTTTACATATTGGCATTACTGTTCAATGTGTACACCTGTCAGGGATGTTTGCTTTTAGAAAATAAAAAAATAAAATAAAAACTAATTTTAGTGCAAAATATTGGGCACTATTTTGTTTAATTTATTTGTTTCGATTTTAAGTGAAAATATATTGAAATCCAGGCAATGTGAAGTTAAAATGTTGATGCATAAGTACTTATGTTCCTTTGTCTATGCGTAGAAAAGGTAAGGCTCTTTTGAGCTTAATGACCCTATTATAGTTCTAGTGGAGCTAGCATATTAAGATTTGAAAAAACCAGTTCTTATATAAATTTTTTTAAATTTAGTTTCTTACATCTTTTCTATAAACTGTATGAGTTATCAAAGTTTTACAAATTTTTAGCTTTAATTTAAATAAAAAAATACCGTAAAATACAAGAATTACGTTAAGCTGAGTCACATAATCCTTTAAAAAAAAGCACTCAAACACTTTATTCAAGTGAGACAATACAGTTTCCAGTCCGAGGTGGGAATCAACCCACGGCCGAACATGCCGTGGGATAAGGTCAATTCAACTGCAACATTGCAAAATAATTTGTGAATCATCTAAACGACTTGTTGTGAAATTTCTTTTAATACTTCTCTTATTTTAATAATTAAAAAAAAAAACATTGGGTTAATTTTTAATAAATTTGTAAGAATATATTTTATTATAATTTATAATTCTAATAATTTATCAAAAATTTCATTGAAGCAAAAGGTTATCATCAGAACGAAAATAAGTATTAATAAGTATTAAAAATTAATTTCAAAGTATGCTATTAATATTAAAATAATTATTTTATTATAAAAATTTTAAAAGAGAATTTAAATAACGATTAAAAATAATAATCAAATTTATTTTATATTTATACCTAGATAATTTAATTAAAATATTTTTACTTGGTGCTGTCGTTAGAAATGAGAAAAAAAATCTTCCTCGTATTTAATAATTATTAATATTTTGTTTTTAAAGTAGGATTTTTAAAATCCTACGATAAGCCCACATTATTTAAATGTTTAAACAATTTTTAGAGAATAGATTTATTTAACAAATGGTATTACTGGTTAATTTCTGGGACGCGGCATTAAAACCGACTGTATGCAGATTTTTACAAAAATTTCATTTTTCTCAAAAATTAATTTGAACAAAAATTAAGAAAACGAGACCTTTTTCTAGCAAGTGTGCTGTATAACTATCAATGCATAATATTTATGACTGCTGATTCTATAATAATTTCATATAAATGAAAAGTTTATGAAGAGGAAAATTAAAAAAAATTTACAAAATAATTATTAAGATTTTTATTCATGGTAAAATCAATTAAAGATAATTGATAATTTTTTTTTAGATAAATAGAATGAGTCATTGTCATTGATTAGACATTAATAGTTAGTAGGTATATGTGCTATAATAATATAAAATATTGTATTTATAAAAAAAAATGTTCCAAAATTTCGGTATAAGCTAAAAAAAAAAAGGTTCTAATTGGAAAAAAAAAATTATAAATGATTTATTGTTTCTGCCATTAAATTTAATTTCAATAAAAATTTTCTTCGAAAGTTATTAACTTAATATCCTTAATTTTATAATTATTACTTTTAAATATGTATAGGGTTTTATTTTTTCTATGTAATAAATAAATAAATGAGGAATAAGAATAACTTTTTATTTTATTTTGAAATACGAGAATTTTTGTGATGTAAGTTTTTAAGAAATAAATAAAAAATTGAATCGAACCCTTTGCTTTAAATATTTTTTGAAACATAATGTGAAACTAAATTTGTTTAAAAATTTTTAAAATATGATTTGAAATTATTTTTTTATGAACAAAATTCAAGAAATGGAAAATTTAGTTGCATGAAAAGTTAATGAATTATTGAAGTTTTCCACGAGCATGTTTGCATTTGAATTAGAAAATTATTTAAATTTCCTGGAAAATTAAATTATTTGCAATTGGGAATTTAACCGTGTAAGGCAACAAAAAAAATTCTTAATAACGCCTCGGAGCGATATAGCTAATATGTTTTCAATTTATTCTATTCATATGAATTTTGTATTCGCTAGAATCTAAATATAAAGTTTGCTAAATAATAATACTCTTTCTTAAGTGAACTTGTATATGTATATAGACATTTATTTTAATCAAAACAAAGTGTTTTTACGTTAATTACGTTGTTTTTTGATAAATAAATGAAAAAATCTATTAGGTATTATTGTTTTTTTTTAATTTATTGGTTTTTATCAAAATATTTTCATTCCATTATTTATTTCATTTTTAATTAATTATTTAGGATTAATATTTTGAATGAAAGTGATAGAGGAAAATATGTATGGGCGTAATATGTTTAATATGGTTCTAAACTTTTGGTGAAAAATCAATTTGTCTCAATTTCTGAAAGAAAACGTTTTGATTTGAGGTAATCAAGAAGAGAAACAGAAAATATTAAAAAAAATTAATATTTATTTTGAGGATTTTGTTTGTTTAGACGATTGGCGGTTTAAAAATTGGATTACGTAACGAGTATGCGTAAAATCGGGATCCATTAGTCTAAATTTAAAATATGAACTCGTCTCGAATCTCATCTCATCTTTGTTAGAAAAGAATTAGAACACACGTTTCGAAACGTATTAATATTCCGTCTTGTTGTATAAATTAAGACCAAATGTAATTTAATATAATTTGACAATTTGGTTCAATTTAGATTTAATAACTCCAAACAGAAAAAAAAAAATATTAATTTAATTTTTTTTGTAAATTGTTAAAAACTAAACTGGAATTCAAATTTTCAGTGGGACCGGAAATAATGTTATTTGATTTAGATTTTTTCCCCGTTTAACATTATTCGCTTACACATAAATAGTATTTCTATAATAATTAAATGTTCCAGAACTTACATAAGTCAGTCACTTCATTTGTTTACTTTTTATTCTAAGTCGCTAATAATTTTTTTCTTTCGAAAATATAACTCTCTTTAATCAAAGCTTTTAAAGCAATTATTTTTATAAAGATTTTTATCAATAAAAAAATTAATAAAATAAAATTACGCTATAATTTATATCTTAATTTTGATGTGATTAATTATTATATAAAAAAATCTTATTTATTTATTTGTTTTTGAAGGTTATTCTTTATTTTGATTTCAGTTCTCATTATTTATTTTATGTCCATGAAATTTATTTGCAAATAATTAAAATGATTCCAGATAAGATTTAGAACATTGAACACACTTTTATTTCAAACCAAATTTCGTACATTCGAATATTTAGTTCAATTTAAAAAGTATATATTTTTATTAATATCCTGCAGTTTCTGAATTCACTTAAAGCTTTCTTAATCAATTCTGTTAATTTTCGTTATTAGTTTTGTTCTTCATCTTAGCCTACAGTGAACAAGCCTTTTTCTGTTTCATTGCTGTTAAATTTATTACTAAATTAAAATTCGATATTATGTATGTACAATGTACATGTAGCTACGTATAAATTAATTTATGACATCAAAAATTCTAATTTTTCATATTCAAAGGAATTTTTGAATTAATTTTATATATATGTAATAGATAATTTTATGACAATAAGTAATTTAGAATTTAAATTATCCTTGGAAAATTTAAATTGTATGTATTTATAAGAATTATATTATAAATAATTTAAAAGAATAATTTATAAAAAAAAATAGGTGAAGTTATGTAGTAATAAAACCACCTATTGTGACAAGGAGTGATAAGAATTTTTGGCAATCCTTACTAAAATACTTTAGTTAACATAATTTAATTAAATTATTAATTTAATATGAAATGTAATATTTTAACTTGATGTCCTTGTAAATAAGTACATATACAAAAAAGAATCAAAAGGACTAAAAATTATTTTTAGAAAATAACGTTGACATTAACACAAATATGTGTGACACCAAAAACTACTTAAAATATTTTATTTTTAGAATGGTGTCAAGTTAGTGAGGTAATATATTATTCATATTACATAACATATGCTTTCTATTTTTTTAAAATCGTAGTTCCAGAATCATAATCAAAACTAAATTGAATAATATGTAATAAAAAAATTCACACAAAATGTTATATTTTAATTTTTATGAAAAATCAGACAAAAACCTTTGCTGTCATAATTTTTAATCAAAATAATGGATTCGAGAAAAAAAATAAATTCATCAAATCAACTCGAATATTTTCTGGCCCGAAGATAGCTGTCTTAGAATGTGCATTAGAATCTACTAGTTACACATGAAGAAGTTAATAAATCAAAGTGTTGACGTTTCGTTAAATATTTTTAAAAAAATTTCCTTAAAACGACTTGAATTTGCTTTTAAATTAATGTACGAGTTGTATTTACTTTTAGAAACATATTTTTAGTTAGAGCAATGGTAACAATATCTTTTAATGTAATAATATTCATTATGATTATGAATTCAACAAACAGATTTAGCTTACTTTAGGTGAAGAAGATACAAAGTTATAGATTATAGTTATTCGAAAGAGCTGCAATTTTTGCTATAAATAATATTTTCTTTTTCAGATATCTGGGTTAGGCATACTAATTGCAGGTGCTGTCGTTTTAACAGATGTTAATGAATTTAATCATTTTATTGAAGGAAGAATAACAGCTCCTCCCATTGTATTAATTGTTACAGGAACAATAATATTTTTGATTGCATCATTGGGTTGTTTTGGAGCTATCAAAGAATCACCGCCCTTGTTGTTGACGGTAACAGTATTTTTTTAGAGGCAATAGCTTGGATAAATTAATTAAATCATTTTTTTTTACTTTTTAATAGTTTGCCGTTTTATTGGCTATTATTTTCGTTGTCGAATTAGCGGTTGGAATAGCAGCATGTGTCTTTAAATCTGATTTAGAAGAAGCTATAAAAGATTCATTGACAGAAACTATTAAACGATCCAATGACATGGATTTGAAAGCTTGGGATAATGTACAATCGAAATTAGGATGCTGTGGTGTTACAGAAGCAGGAGATTGGCGGTATTTAAGCAAATTAGAAAAAATTCGACCAAGTTGCTGTAAAAAAGAGTTCATTGATTCAGGTACTGGAGATTGCGCGCTTGCACCACCTTTGGCTAAAGATAAATATTATCAGGTAAAATTGATTTTCAAAAATTTATAAATTAATAAAGTTTTTGATTTCAACTTTTTTTTCCAAAAATTTCATAATGTAAATTAATTTTAGGTTGGATGTGTAAAATATTTGAAAGATCGAATTGATAGTAATGCTGTAATATTAATTGGTGTTGGACTTGGGATTGCATTTATACAATTAATTGGTATTTTCTTGGCATGTGCACTTGCGTCAGCAATTAAAAGAGAAAGAACTACATAAACGGGTAAGAATTAAAATATAGATCAAAACATTATGACTATAAAATATTTTTAGCCTTTGAACCTTTATTTTCAACAGAAATAGGATTTAAGTCCTGCCCCATTGTTGTAAATTGTAATAAGCACGGTACTGATAATTCAATCTTCACAATTTTCCATTTAGATCTACTTTTTTTTTACAAAACTTATTGTAACAATTCTTAAAGGTTTTTTTTTATATCTTGACATGCAATACTTGAATTTTTTTTCCTACTATAATTAGGTATAACATTTTTAATATTTTATGAATGTACTTAAAACTGACCCAATTGTATATGCATGATTTTTATTTTCAGAAAAATTGCCATTTTAACTTTTGACTTTAACTGTGTCAAACGGAAGAGCCTAAAAATATTTTTTGTGTCATTTCCTTTTTAGAACATGTACATACAATTCGATCCACTTTTTAATCCAATTTATTTTCTGACCTTAATGATTTTTCCATTTGAAGTTGATTGTGAATAATACTTTATTTTATCAACAATTTAAAAATATTTTTTGGAAAATTCGCTTTCACAGATTTTATAGCTATAGATTATAATAGAAATGTATACGATTAATTGTTTAGGTATTTATTATATATGAAAACCATAAAAAAGTTCTCGAAATTGATAATAATTATGTTTTGCAAACAAATTTTGTACTTATTATCAGTAAAAAATGTTATTGGTTATTATTGTGGTTAGAAGGACTTGCGTACATTTCTAAGTTTTTGTTATGAAAAATGGGTAGTTATTAACTTAACTGATTACTATGATATGATTTTTAAATATTATTTACCCATTAACTGAAATTTATTATTTTTTTTTTATATTATTTATTTTGTTTTATATTTTTTTATAAAGGTTTGTACATTATTATGTACCTAAGAAATGCTAATAAAGAAATAACTTCAAACTTTTTATTGTTTTAAGTTTCTAATGAGCAAAAGTACATTAATATTATTATTATAAAAGGTGGTCTTTAAAATCCAATTTGCTATATATAGGTACATTTAATCAATTGCAATAACATTAGTCATCTAACTTTATTTAATTTAACTAGAATACTAATGACTAATTTACTATATTATATGTTTTTATTTTTGCATCAATTTCAGGTTATGAGTTTATCGTCACACCAACATTGAAAATTATAAAAAAAAAACAAAAAGAATCAAGAAAACATTATTTCATATAAATTTTTTTCAATATGACAAATGTTTGATATCGTTCAAGGACATCATTTTTTTAAATTATATATTTGTAAATGTTTTAGAACATAGTTTTAAGTATGATTACACTGTAATATCCTTTTTACACATTCTTTTTTCATGCTTTTTTCACAAAAAATTCAGAAACCAAAAAAAAAAGAAGTAGTTGTACATCAGGTAGTTTTTTTTTTGGTTTTAATATGAAAAAACGAGTGGAAAAAGGCATGCAAAAAGGAATGTATCAAACGAGTATAAGAATTTTTTGTTCATATCCAATCGAGATTAAGACATAATTATTATAAGTTCTTTCAAATTAAAACTTGAATATTATTATCACTATAAGTTGTATTTACAAACTTATACAACATATTATATAAAATTAGGTCTTTGATGAAGAAAATAAAGACAAATTTTTAAACATTGAATAAAAAGTTTTAATAAGTAAATTCAATGCCATTATAGTATGCTGTTGAGTTTCAGTTTCAACATTCTTGGTATAAAATTTAGCGATAAATTGAAAGATGATAATTTATCAAATTCTTTATATTTAATAAATTGTAACACAGAAAAATAAAATTTATTTTACATTTTAAAAAGTCCGAGGATAACTATGTGTTTCTCTTTTCTTAAACATAGATGGTCCTGTAAATATTTTAAACCATCGAGTTACAAAGTTATGCTACCAAATTTTGCCATGGAACATCATAATATTTATTGTCTATTTTTAACTTTTGGAATTGATTAATGAAATAATATTGATTTTTTAGAAGCAAAACATGATTACTTTAACACTATTTATGTTCTTCTTTTCCAAACTTACTGTATTAAATTATTTGTCATATTTTTATCTGAATTGTGAAATTTTAAGTACCTGCCAAGCTCAGAATCAATAGAACGGAATATGAAAATTTGAATGATGTACAAAAAATGAGGATTATAGCAAAAAAATCTCTTAAATTCTCCAAAAAGAACGTTTTGACATTTACGATTTTATATACAAAGGTTGGGTATACCATGTACATTTTTATAATTATTTTAAAACATTGTTTTGATCAAATTTGATATAATTTGAGTTGTTCATTATTTTAATCAATGAATACACTCTACAATCTATATATCTTAAAACTTTACCAGAATAAAAAAAATTTAAAAGAAAAATCGTAACTGAAGAACGAATAAACTAAAAATGGTATAACAAAAAACTAGTTATAATCAAAAGCTATAAATCCCATATTATAGTAGTAAGCTAACGATATTATAGCAGTTAATGATTTTCTTGAAGGTAAAATTTTTCTTTTATTCATGTATTATTTATATGATTAAAATAACTTTTTCAAAAGCTTTTTATTTTTAAAATCTATATAGAATAAACTGAAAGAAATTTGAAAATTTAAAAAATATATGTACATAAGAATAATATTCTGAGCAATTTTATGTTTTAATTAATTTCTGCAGAAAGTTTATTTCTAAAAAAAAATATGAACTCATCGAAGTTTTTATAAAAATCATAAAATATGAAAATGAGACCATTTTTACCCTCTGCATGTTCTCCGTCAGTGGGATAACAGGATGTGTGTGGCGTTCTTAAAAAATTTCTTTTTTTTTTTTTGAGATTTTAAAAATTTATTTTATATTTGCATACATTTTATATTTGACAAATCTTTTAATCAAAGTTAAATCTTTTATTTAAAGTTAAATAATATTAATTTTGAGTTATGTTATTTATATTAATTTGGGTGTGTATCTTATTCAATAAATACTCAACATTATTCTTGTATTTAAAATCTACATTTCACATTAAAAATATTCAAATATTTTTCATTACTGTCAAAAAACTGAAGGCTGTATTTAGTATCTAAAAGAGAAAATGACGTTTAGTTAAAATAAATTTAATGTGGTGTAAGGGTGCTATAGTGAAGATTTTCATTTAACTACATATGTCATTATGTACCATACATACGAACAGGGCCCAGGTCAGACAAAATATGTGGCCCCCTATTTAATGAAAAAAATTTGCCGTAGCTTTAATGGAGTTCTAAAAACTAAATTGGAGAGCTTAATTTAATTCTAGAGCAAAAAAAACTAAAACAATTTCAGTTTAAACTTTTGAAAACGTGAAGTACTACTAAGTACTAACCAAGTAGTAACTACTGCTTAATAAACTTTTATATAATACTTAACTAGCATCGAACTAGTAGCATCGAACTTATATTAATATCAAAACACATAAATCCAGATTTTGTGCACTAAAAAAACGGAATTCAAAATTTGCTACATAGTTCCTTCCCCGGAAACCCAGAACCTCAGATGGGTGCCTTAACAAATCCAGTCTACTAAATAGTCGATTCGGGTCCAACGCCATAACATTTTATCGGAATATAACTAAATTTCAAAACTGGAACAAATTTTCTAGTACCCTATAATTATCTCGGGTCCCAATGCTACTTAAGTTCAAAATATCAGCCAAATCAGTCCAGCGGCATAGACGTGATTGAGGACAGAGAAACAGAGAAACAGAAAAACAGAGAATTTTCTTTTTTATTTATTAGATCTCAACATAATAAATATTTCACTAAGAACCACATGAATGAAATCATAATATTGAGCAGCTAGTTGTTTGTTGCGTACGTAAAAGTGCTAAGTAAATTTTTTGATCGTTTTGTATAATGTTGCTTGGAGGCCCCCTAAATTAAGAGGCCCATGTCAAATACTCTCCTGACCTCCCCTTTCCCTGGGTCTGCATACGAATATGAATCAAATTTTTACTATCTTGATTTAGTTTGAAATGTGGAGCAAACTGGACATATAATATAATTAAAATTTCTACAAATGGTATAGTCAAATTATCAAGCAAACTTTTCTCAAAAGTGAAAATAAAAAATTCTATCGCACAAATTTTTTTTTGATTGGCTGAACTTTATTTTAATCCACGGAGGGAGCAAAAGAGAGCTCAGCCGATGTTGGTTAGTGAAATTCATTTTAGTGAAGTTTTAGCTAAGAACAACTGCGCCTGAAAATAATTTGGTAAGTTTATGATTGAGATTCAAAATTTACAAGTAAATTGACAAGATTTTTGTTATATCTCGTCTTTTTTTTAAATTAAATCTCGACAGGATTATTTGAAAAGATTTATATTATGCATAGAAGCATATTATATGATTGATTAAGTGAATATGTATTACATCCTATTATTTTTAGTTATACCTTATAAAATGTTGGTAAGCCCATATCTATAAAAAATGCTTTTATTCGAAATGGTTTATGGTAAATTATCATCAATGCTAAACAAAATTTTTTGATTTCTAATGATTCATCTTCCCATTTTCTAGAATACAAGGCAGTCGTATAATGATCGAACTAAAAATGATATAACAATAATAATTTGAATATTTAATAATATTACTATGCTTTACTAGATGTGCTGTAGATTCCGAAATTCCATTAAACCAAAATATAATTTGAATAAAATTATAGCAGTAATGTGCAGCAACAAAATAACTTATACTTATTTCTGGATTCTGGAAAAATAAGACTAAATAAAATTTATTCAATAAAATTTGTTTGTACGAAAGCCGAGTTGAAATCACAAAATTGTTGGTAATAATTTTGCGACGCAAAACTGCTTTTAATTAGGTTTTGTTAAAAAATATTCATTGATGTAATTTTCACAAAAAAACTACTAAAAATGATTTTTAAAGTACCCTGGTACAGCTTTACCAAAACAATTCACGAAATTGCGAACATCAATTTAATTCAATTCAATCAATTTCATTCTATTACAAACAAATTTAACTACAAATGTATACTTTGCCGACGAGTCCCCTTGTTTGTGACCTAATCTCTACTAGTTTACCTATATTTTTAAGTTTTATTAATACCATAAAATCTTAGTTTTCAATTCGGCTTTCGTCTCTGGCTTTTTTATCTCTTTTAGAGATTTTTCTTGTAATATATAGAGTTTTTTCTTGTAACATTTGATATTATTACCTACAAAGTTGAAGTATAGGAACATGGACCACAACTTTTAATACACTGAATTTAAAATGCACAATTGTACAAATCGTCGATAATTCTGAATTATTGGTTAAGTGTAGTTTGTATTCGTTCGTTATTACGAATAAAAGGAATTAACCGACTTTTTTTTTTTCGTGGATAGAAGCATAAAAGCCATCTACTTTTACTTTGAATATTATGATGGATTTTGTGTGATAAACACCGTTTCGTGATAAAAGCCCTTTTGTTGGTTAAATAATAATTTTAAATTTTCTCCTAACCGGACTAAAAAAAGATAATTTTAGATACACCTGACTCTTTGCAGAATTAACGATGATGTGTACACATGAAAATTTACCTCTGTCATTTGGAAAAGAATGAAGCAGACAATAGGAGAAAATGTCACAATATCAATGAAGCAATCAACCTCAATCAATCTGTTAAGTTGTTTCAAATAGCTAAAATTTATTAAATTTTATTTTATAATTTCTTTTAAAATGTGTGTATACTTACTTTATTTACTTTTCTCACCAAATATAAGTTACTTTTTAAAAATACAATTCATGAATTAATTAATTAAAAGAAATAAAATCTAATAAAATTTAGAATGTTGCAGTAATGCAGTATTTAAAGTTATCGCCCGTCGCGCTTTAAAAATTAATTATCTATATTTTCTATTCGACGCTTTATTACTTATAGCAGACAAATTATACGTACCTTAATGATTTTGAGTAATCAGCAGCACAATGTTGTAAATAAATTAATGTACCCTGGTTTTCAGGTTTATTTTGAATTTTTGATGAAATCTGTTAAATGTAAAAAAATTATACTACAATATTATTATAATATTATTATTGGCAGGTTCGTAATAAACTACATACTATGTAGCTGAAATAGTGTTCATAAATGCGATAAGAAATAAAATGCTTGATGTCAGCAAGAAAGAAAAAGTATTACTTTTTTCAATTAAATTCAATTTATTTATGCAAGCATATTATAATATTACAAAAAATGTGATTAATATTAATTTAGACCTATGATAACACTATCAATATCTCTCTACTAAAAAATCCTTATCAAATTATGATCTTTTATGTGTTACGCATTAATATTAAACATAGATCATGGGAAAATGTTAAAACCCATTTAGTGATTATTTCTTATTTCATTGGTATTTCTTTTAATAGCTTTTAAATTCTAAATTAAAACTAAGAAGCTTTCCTGGAAAGTAGCTGGATTATAAAATCTACTCCTCCTTGGTTGACGTTGATATTTGAATATCACGATTTCCATAAAAAAAGTAAGCCGCTTGTAACGCGTACGTTAGTCGTACACGTATTACTTATGCGTTACAAGCGGCTTACTTTTTTGTGGAAATCGCGATATATAAGAGAACCACACTATAATTTACTCTAATTCACTGGCAGACTTTTATTCGTGCTTAGTCTTCTATTTTAAAGAAACTAACAACGAAATATTTTCTATCTAGATCCAGAATGAAACGAAATTATTTTTTTGTTGCTTTAAATTACCTTCCAATTCTCAGCTCTATAATTTGCTATTTCCATTCGCATTTTTCCACATAATAGCAAAAAGAATACAAAACCTCTCCAGCATAAAATTATTAATGCAAGAAAAAAAGTGATAACTGCAGATGCAAGGAATGATATAGAATGATTTGATAAAAAAACTTTGAAAGGTGCTACATTATTCAATAACGAAATATGATTAGATTGAAAAGGCTAAAAAAATTTCATTATTAATTTATTTCAGTAATTGTAATAACGCAAATGCGATGATGATGGTTGGCAAATGCGATGATGATGATTGCCGAATTAAATTATATGATGATTATATAATGAAGAAATTCTGTACCATGTTATAAAATATTGCAGACAGTTTCAGGCATTTTATATTTGTATGAAGGGATAATTTAATACATAGAATTGTTTATGTCAAAGATATTAAACTTACGTCTTCAATGCCCGTTGACTTGTTATGGATATAACTAAAAAATCCTTCTAATTCCACAAAAAAAAGCGAGCTAATGCTAAGAAATGAAATGCATTTAGCCATTTTAACAGCAGTATATTTTCGATAAATTCTGACTACATTTGGCTCATTTGCCTCCAAAATTTCTTCAATGTAATTTTTGATATCGATAATTATATAACAGTAAACTGCAAGAAAAATTAAAATATTTTTTTTCAATATTTGCATTTGCAACAGCATTGTTTTAAAAAAGATCTGAACCTAAAAGTATGAAAAAGTTTAATTATACTATAGGGTGTAGATTGTAAATAATTCTGATCTTTTCGATTAATAACGTTTATTGTGTAAGATAAATTTATTTGTTTTAAAGTTGAAAAGATTCAAATTTATTTTTCTTTATCTGAATTTCGAACGACTTAAAATAATTATCATATATAACCAGAATAATATTATTAACAAACACGAATTAAAATACCTTTTTGTTTAAGGACGAATTGTATCATTTCTATTGCTGTAGCAAGAAAAAATAATGTCGTTGCTAGTAGAATTGATATCGATTTAAAAGATTTCCAATTTGCACAAAAAATTGATGCAACCTATTTGGAAAAAATGTAAATGTTAAGCCCGAGTGAAAAAAAAAAGAATTCAAGACAAACATTGCTTCGCCTTAAATCATAACTATTCTAAGTCCAATTTTTTTTCAAAAAGGGTTTTATTGAACTTTAAATCAATTTTTTAATGTTTTCTGATGTTATGTTTGTATGAACGAAAACACGTAATTATTGTAAGTATATATTTTGTATTTTTTAAATAATCGCATATACACACAAATTTTTATTTTAACAGTAAAAGTAAAAAAAAAAACCAAAAATGTGAAGCCCCAAATCGTTCAATTGAACTTAGAATCACCATTTATTTAGATTCTGTGAGTTAACCTGTAACCAAAATAACAATGAGGTAATGACAATAACTGAAACCGTTCCCGAAACCAAACGTAATATTTTATGTTGCTGATTTGGAAACACAAAAAGCCCATATAAATGAAAGATATAAATATTCCATTTAATCATTGGAATTTCACAAATTGATGATGGCAAAATCAGTGAATGAAAATAATTTTTTAATTTTATTAAATTCATTTTTTTTTTAAGAACAATATTTTATTTTCTTTTTAAATGTTTGAAATTACTTAAGAATTGTTTACTCGAATGAGACAAATTAAACAATGTTAGAACATTTTATATCAAAATTTTTACAATAATGCTAAATTATCTCTTATTATTTGCCAATAGAAAAAATGCTTTGATATCCTGATATGTAATTTTATATCAATATCTTTCATATAATTTTATATAATTATTAGCAAAATATATGTAAGAATCCTGTAATTTAAAAAATAAAAAATTTACGTAATTTATATAAGTACATATTTGAATTTGATTTAATTTGTTTTTTATAATACATAATAATGAAAGCTTAGCTATGTAATTTTAAGAAAAATTATAAATATAATAAAAGAGCTTAATAGGAAAATACTAATTACATGGAAGTGAATAAAAATATAAATAAGAAACTCCCATAAAAACTTTTTTAGACCGTTTCCATATTAAATATTAAAAATCCTTAAAATGGTTATAACTATCAAACTATACATGTTCGATTTCAATCATATCAATGGCAAAATATTTGCAATAAGTTGTTCACTTTCTTTCAAACTTTCACAAAGATTTTCGACCAGTCAACGATCAAATTATATTTTCAAATAGAATCTATATAATTTTAAAGTTTAAATGAAATCTGATAAAAAGTAGTATGATGGTTTTATATATAATATATATATACCCATAAAGAAATGGTTAGTCCATTGACCAACGTTCCGAATTGGGAACTGAAAACGGACAATGATGAAAAATAAATATAGTTATAGTACATTTTAGAAATATAAAAAAAAAAACATTAAAGTATTTAACAAAAATCGAAATGTTGAAAATTTCATTAATAAGGTAAAGTTTTTTTTTTTTAAAATTAATAGTAATATTTAAATAAATTTAAAATGATGCACATTATATATTTTTATGTATATACATTGCTACTTAGTTCATTTCTCAAAATAATATGACAAAATTATGAATATTAACTCATACATTTCTACTATGCCAGAACTTTTTTTAACATATTTTGAGGGACTTTTTATTAAAATTTATAAAAACTAATTTATCCCACTGAGTTCAAGACTAAGCTTGGATATTATTGCAAACTTTTCCCTATTTATTCCTACTTTGGTTAATTCCAAATTTTAAATTATGTCTTAATAGAACAATTTAGAACGTTTTAAATATGTATGCAACATATAATTTAGGTATATTAACACTTTATTTTCCAATCAATAATTGATAATACGACAGAGTGTGATTAAAATATTATATTTTTTAATTTAATATTATTGTAGGTTCGATTTCGTTCTTCGAGAGTCAGTTAAAACATACCCTTCATTTTTATTTAATTTTTTTTTAGTTATGAAAGAGGATTCCTGTTTTTTTAAGAACTATAAACTTTATTAATACTTTATTATTTTAAAATTAAACATACCTAAATCATATGTTTCAGAATGGGAAAAATTTCTTAAAAATTGGATAAAAAAGAAATTAATTCTTGAAAAAGTCGAAATAATTATAATAAAATTTAATCACCTTGTATTAGTCGAACAATTGTCTTAATAAAAGTCAAAATTATATATTTAAAAAAAAATTTAAATTTTTCCGCCCATTTTTCTTATTCACACGAAAGACAAAAAGGTTATAAGTTAAGAGTTGCACTGACATTATTTTATTCAGTACATACTAGATTTTTATTATAATAAATTTTCTTTCAAAAATAACTCTCGAAAAATGATTCAAATGTTTAGAGATTATTGTAAATCAATACAATTACCACGTTCTGTTAATCAAAAAAAGTCATTGAGACTTAATATAATGCCATTTTCGGTATTTGGTTTAATGATACATTCAAATGAAACATATCCAGCTTTATATATGATACTTGGTTGGAGCGTTGCAATATACAATATGGCTGCACAAGTTTTGCAGGTATATTTCAATGACTTTAAAATATGAAATATTGAAGGCTTTTTAATGTAGGATAACATAATACATTTCCATTATATATAATATAATTCCCTGCAAATTATGGAATAAATTGTCAGTTATCTTCATATGCAATCTAATCAATGTCAAACGAATTACAAAATTTTGAAATATTTACATCCTCGATGCAAGTTATCCTATTTAAAGATTTAAACCAAAACATTTCATTTATTATTTCTTTAATCTATCTTAATATATTTTTCTTTTAGATTTGTGCAGTAGTTTTTGGTGACTGGAAAGATATTCATTCCATATCAATATTGATGTCTACAGTATTTTCTCTTAATGTTCAATGCTTTCAATTATTGCATTATGTTTACAATCAGAAAAGTATAAATTTAAATATTATTGTTAGTTGATCAGTATAATAAATTTAATATATTTTTTTTAATTAAAGGATTCGCTAAACTTTTGATTTCATTAGATAGATTCATTCAAGAGATTCTTGAAAAAAAATCTCCCGATGAATTAGAAGTCTACAAACAGTATGATGAGAATGCAACAAGATTAGGAAAGATTGGTTTATTCCTCGGCCCTCTATGTTTCTCGCTAACATTTTTAAATGCAGTGATGTATTATACTAAAAAAGAATTCAGGGATATGAAATCAGTTTGTTTATTAATTTGTTTAACTATTTCAGCACATTTACTAACTTGAATTTTATTTAATTTTAGCCATTTGATAGTGACAGTATTCCATTAACAACAATCGTGTATCCAGTTAAAGTATTTGTTTCTAACAATTTTTTGGTATTTTGGATTTCACTATTTGCTCTTGGTATTGCTCAATTTTTAGTTGTTTATTGGAAATTATTAATGATATTTCTATTTTATTCTGGATCATTTCAATTGAATGTAATTAATTTAAAAATGCAGTCCTGGAAAGTAAGTAGATGACAATATTATTCCGTGAATCATTAATTTTTATTTCTAAACGAAAATAAGTGCAAAAATAGAAATTATATTAAGAATTTCTTATTGAATATTTTTTTAAGACAATTTGATGCATTTAAATCGGTGAAGAATATTGTTGATACTCCTAAAACCTTTCATTATGAAAAAAGAAAACAGAAATGTTTTACTATTTTCACATAAGCATAAATTCGATTATTCTGATTAGTTGTTTTCTGATCAAGTTAAAAGAACCTTTTCGATGGCAAAAAATTCAGTTAAATTATATCATAGCTTACAATAACGTACAAAAACATTATATTTTTATTTTTTATAGAATCATAATAAGCAGATAACAACGAACCGCTCGAAATTAAACTACTTGATTGAATACACAATGAAGCACAAAATATCAATCAAGTAAGTGTGAAATTCCATGAAATCTATTTTTATTTTAACCCTTAAGTTAATTTTGTTACATTTTTAGATATTTGAAAGAAATCAAAGATTTAATTGAACTTGACTTTTTCATTGAAATAATCATTGCTTGCATGTATATTTGCTTTGTACTTTATGAATTGGCAACGGTAATTAAAAATTATAATTTTTTTTTAAATTAAAATTACTTTTGGATAATAAAATTTAGAAATTGCCAATGTCTTAAACGATAACCAAATGTATAAGAAAAAACTCAGTCAATGGAAAAAGTTTTCTTGTTTGATTTTCTAAAATCTACTGCTCAAAACAATAACTCAAAACAATAACTAATCATCTTTTTTTAATTTTTTAGCATTTTGAATTTACTCTCAATATTTTTCTCTGCATACTTTATATACTAGTCGAGATTATAGAACTATTAATATTGAGTATATTTTCAGAAAATGTTACAGAAAAGGTAACTTATTTTACTTATTTTTAGCAAAAATATTTTTTAAAAAAAAATTAAATATTTCTAGTCAAATTATTTCACAACTGCATTATATTTAAGTAATTGGGAAGATCAACCGATTGTAGTGAAAAAATTTTGTTTAATGTTGATGCAATTAACTAAAAATCCATTTCGAATGAGAGCTTTTTTTATAGAAATTGGTCTTTCAAATTATGTTTCCGTATGTTCTAATTTTTTTTTACATAAATATTTGACATATTTCAAAGTATAATTAACAATTTAAGTTAAAAATATTGGACATAGTTCGTTCATTTATTAACTCTGTACTGTTAATAACAATTGTTTCTTCCGAATACACTGGCCCCCAACTTTGTTGTTCTTAGTCTGATCATATCATTTGCACATAGCAGTATAATATAGAAATCACATTGTACACATAGTTCGTTCATTTATTAACTCTGTACTATTAATAACAATTGTTTCTTCCGAATACACTGGCCCCCAACTTTGTTGTTCTTAGTCTGATCATATCATTTGCACATAGCAGTATAATATAGAAATCACATTGTACACAATTTTAAGTCTTTTTTTGTAGAAATCATTGAAAATAAATTTATGTTTTGTTTTATCTATTATGAATGAACTCACAAAAATAATTCACATTTTTTTTGCAGGTAATACGAACTTCTTTCAGCCTTTTGACAATATTAAGAAAAGCTTAATTTGAAAATCTACTATTAATATTAGTGCGTATATGTACTTATAAATTAGTATTAGTACTTAATACAAAATAAATGTGTGTTTAAAAAATGTTACAAACTTACTTGTGACTTGTGATGATGTCTTTTATTATAATATATTTTCAGTTGGTTGAATTTCAACATTTAAGATTTAATCAATACAGCAATATAAAATCTTGTTAAATATGAATTTGTAATTTGGCCAGTCTGATATTTAGAAAAATTATTGGTAATATGGAATTGTTTTTCAATAAAGTTGTGTTGCAGTGATTATATGGTTTTACTAATTCACTATATGATGTTTAAAAAAAGAATTATCGCAAATAGCGATTAAAGATATGAACTTAAATTGGGTACTTTTTTATTTTGTTTTTTAGTTTTTTTTTAGGAATATGTATATAATGAAATCATCCTTATATAAAAATTCAATATGAAATAATTCAGCGCTAAATTCTGTAAGCGTGAAATGATAACAGTTTCCAGATTTTTCAATTGCAAAACAAATATAATTTAAGACAAATGATAATTAAATATTTCTCGATTAAAAAATTTAATTTTTAATAAATTTAATTTTTTTTTTCAGGAGTTTATATAATATTTTATTCAATAGGCGTTATTATTTCTGACAAAATTAAAATGAATTATTTATTTGTACAACTATAATTAAATATTATTTGTTAATAATCACTACATAAATTTCATTCTTTTCCGTGATAAATAATAATTATTTAATTGGACAATTTAGAAATATAAGTCTTTTATAGAATTGAAGTCTTTTAAAGTCTTTTGTTTCATATTTTATAACTGAAATCAAATCTTAATAATGTACTATAACCTTCTTTCAAAACTTGAACCTACGAGTTTTACTACAAAATTTTTATATAGGACTATACTGATAACAGATGCTATATTAATTTATGACAACGCTTCATTAAAATAAAAACTTTTTCAAAGCTAAAAATAATTGACTCTGTTTCACGTATCGTGGAGAGAAATACAGTTCAATGTTGCACCTACTCATGATAAAGAGAAAAAGCAATTAATTCGAAGTATGTTATTAATTTTGTCTGCATTAATGCTTTAAAGAAAATTTAGATTAAGACCTAGAATCTTAGAATAATTTTTTTAAATATGTCATTAAACCCTCATTGAATTTTTTTGAAATACTTTTTTATTCCCAACACTAAAAAAAATATAGTAAAGTAAGCTTGGCTTAAAAATTATTAAAATATTCGTTGAAAAAAACAATTCAATAACTCAAAAAGAGATTACCGTCAAGACTATTGAGAATTCTTACAAATTGAAGTTTGGTTTAACTCTCTTCTGGGAATCTATAATCTAAATAGCCACGGAATTCTAAAAATTAATATTTATAATTTCCTCAATTTGAATGAAGATAACAGTTTTTAAGTTTATCGTAAAGAAATATTAAAATGTTGTTAATTTTTTTTATGTGGCTAATGAAAAAAAATTCATATCGATAATATATAAAATGAAATATTTTGAAATAATTATACACTTAATTTGAAATTATTCATCCTAATTAACGAATAGTTTGTTATAATTATTTTACTTGAAATTTTGGTCATAAAATGATGCAATGGCTAAAAAAATATTGTAAATCATTAGCTTTACCACCATCAGTTTTTGCCAAAAATGAATTATCTTTCATTATAAAGCCTTTTATAGTTGCTGGATTATTATTAGACTCAAGATCAAAATTTAATATCATACGATTATTCATTGGATGGATGATTGGTGCAATATATTCTGCATTGCAATTTATGCAGGTTTTTATTTGTAATATTATTATAAAATTAAATTTTTAATCTTTTGGTCAAAAATATGTATGATATTTTTATTTAGATAGAAGTATCTCGTGTTTTTCGTTATCTTGAGTACAATATTTTGATGAAATTTTTTTTATCAGTTTGTGTTAGTTTTGCTCCAACATTTTTTCTTTCGCGATTTTTACAATTCATTCACCGTCTGCCCATTTATAAAAGAGAATTTTGTCATATAAAAAAATTCATTGAATTGTACTTTATAATTCGAAGAAGTATACATAACAATTTTATAGTTTATACATTTTATTATTTTCTTTAAGGTTCTTTGCGTTATTTTTGGTAATTGGAAAAATATCCACTCAATATCAATTCTATTGTCAACATTATTTTCTCTTAATATTGCCTTGTTCCAGTTTTGCCGTTTTATTTATAATCAACGAAGTAAGTTTGAAATTAATAGTTCAGTTTTTTACAAGCTTATTCCTATTTGTTTTTTGTTATTTGAATATTGCTGAATCAAACTTTTATTATATTTTTAAGTTAATCAATTAATTTTTTTAGATCTTGGAATCAAATTTCGAATAGTCAAAATCCTTATCTTTAGATACATAAACTTTCAAAACATTTTCTTACAAAGAAATTTATTTTTTAATCAATTCTAGGATTTTCTAAACTCATTATGTACTTAGATGAATTCATTCAAGAAATTATTGATGTGAACGACTCGAAAGAATTGGAAATTTTCAATGATTTTCAGCGTAAAGCATCAAAAATAGGACGATTTCTTGTAGTTTTTGGACCTTGTTGTTTTTTGTTGGTATTTTTTAATACCATACCATATTATTTTAATAAAGATTTTAGAGAATTAAAGGATGTAAGTTAATTAATTTTATTACAATTACCAAAAATTAATCAACTTAATTTTATTTCAGCATTTTGATAGCGAAGAAGTTCCTTTCCTGCATCTGGCTTTTCCACTTAAAATGTTTTTTTCAAGTAATAGTTTTGTTCTCGTTTTTTCATTAATCGGAATTTTTTCAGCGCAATTTTCCGTCATTTACTGGAAATGCATGATGACATTTTTATTTTCTGCCGGACTGTTTCAATTTAGTTTATTAAATTTAAGAATGGAAAATTTGAAGGTAATTAGAAGAGAATAATATTTCCGAAAATTAATTAATTTTTAAGGTATTAAAAAGAAGGACGAAATTGTTCCCAAAACGTAACTTAGTCAATCAATTAAATTTTGCAAAATAAATATGAAAATGTTATTTGCTTTTAATATTCATAATGTAAAAACATCAATAGAAACGAAATACAAGTTATATAGTTTGTTTATTTGGAGTGAATAACGTTCGTTTTGGAAACTTAAATTCGCTTTTTGATTAACTACAAATATTATCCCATATTTTCAAATTAATCAATATAAATTACTAATTTATAAATAACAGTCAAGAAGCAAAGAAGGCTCTAATTGTGATTCTACAATTAATTATTTAAGGAACAGCTTCAATGATCACATAAAAGTTACTCGGTAAGCTAAAAATATAACTTAAATTGGTCCTAGCATTTGAAGGTAATATATTGTACATTATTTTATGTTATTTGAATTTTCAGATACTTGAACGAAATTAAAAGTTTGATAGAACTGGATTTTTTTGTGGAAATTATGATATCTTGCATATATATTTGTTTTGTGGTATATGAAATTTTAATGGTAAGAGTAGTAGTATTTTTTTTTTTTACATTTTTATGCCTAAAATCTTGATATCTTGTTTGTTCCAAAATTAAGTCATTATGTAAAACTGAAATTAAAAATCAATGTTTTTTTAAACCGAGCTTAGCTATTTTTGTCGACCGTCGTCGCCTTTATTCGTAGAACTTATTTAAGAAATATAATGTCTCTATACAAGAAATTTATTTCTTAATTCTTTTTGAATTGAAACATTTATTTCTTAATTCTTTCTTAATTGGAACAAAAATGTTAACTATAATAACTTTAATAACTATAATATATTTTTGATTTACAGAATTTTGAAGTTAATGGTAACACCCTAGTTCAGGTTGTTTACACTTCAGTAGAACTTTCTGAGCTATTACTGTTAAGCGTAATTTGTGAGCTTTTGACAGATAAGGTAAGGTAACAGTTTTACGTTTAAACAAAAAAGAAAATTACTAGAAAATTTCAATATATTTTAAATATCGAAGTGACAAAACTAACCCGATTTCGTTTTATTCATTTACCTGGGATTTCTATGATATTACTGGCATAGAACTCAAATAATATTTCAGGAAATAATAGTTAGATTACGACCCCGATTTTTAGCTTTTAAAATTTTTAATTTAAAAGTTTTTTCTAATTTTTGTATTTGACTTTAAATATTTATATTCTTTTTATAAATTTTATAAACGGTTTCAAATTATATTTCCTTCTTGCATGTAAGACTTGTACTTAAGAATAATTGAAAATATACATTGTACATAAAATTTCAGACTAATTACTTTACAACAGCTTTATACATGAGCGATTGGGAAGATCAACCGCTAGAAGTTAAAAAATATATTTTTATGATAATGCAGTTAACTCGTCGTCCATTTAGAATGAGAGCATACTTTATTGACATTGGAATGTCAAATTATCTTGCGGTAAGTTGAAAATAACTTTAATACATAGAATTAATATTAAAATATTGTATTATTTTTTTTTGTTTTTTAGGTAATAAGAACATCGTTTAGTTTCTTCACAATGTTAAAAAATACTTGAAGTTCGCATTCTTAAGTAATGGAGATTCGCTATATTATGATAATAAAATTACGAAATGAATGTAATATTTTAAAATTTGTGTTATTTATCAATAATTATATTCAATAAAAATTATAAAAACTAGAATAATCTACCAAAATTTCTTTACAAATAAAGCTATAAAAATACCCAACTTGCGCTATCTTCGGCTTTAAAATTACTTAATGAAAATGTATCTTCATATCATTTTTTAGGATAAAACTAAGTGTTTTCCAATAACTATCCATATTGCAGTGTTTAAATTTTTCGATTAGAATGTTTATTCTTTCAAATTTTTAATATTATTAATATTATTGCAACTAAAATAAAACATTCCAGAACCATAGATCTGTTAATAGGCCATTTTAGTTTTGACTTGATTACAATACACTTTCATAACTCTTTTCTATTGGAATAATAAAATTTCACTCATATCATTTTTTATGATATAAAATTAAACTTTATAATCTTCAACCACCTGTCTTTTAACGATAAGAATAATTTTAATTTTAAATGTATAATACATGATAAAATGGTAGAATTAACTATGAATACATATTGGTTTGCATGTTTTTTAACCCGTTTTCCATTAAAAAATAAAAAAAAAAGAGTAAATATTTTGTGTCTGTCTGTCCCACACTAAAATGCTTAAACTATGAAACTTCTTGGCGCATTTCGATCATTTAAATGCCAAAATCTACCTAATTTTGTTCACTTTCTATCAAGCTAAAAAGTGAGATTTGTCGATTACGGGTTTGGGAGTACACCTGCTTGGTGTACCAAAAATAATTTCGTATACCAAAAATTATAAAAATCATAAAATAATAAATTAATTATCCAGGTCTAATTTTTTAATTATTTAGCCAGAAGGGATGGAAAATTATAATAAAAATTGAATTTAACCCAACCCTAAAGTTTAAATATTCTATACAATAATGTTTAAAAATTTAATTTATAATAAATTTAATTATAAGTTACCGCGGTTTGTGTTAGTATTTATTAAATAAGTGTTATTATTTCTCACATAATTAAAATCAAATATGAATTACATATATATTTGTGATTAAAAATTATTTTACATCAGTATCTACACAAATATTTTATTATTTTCCGTGACAAATAATTATAATAATTATAATAATACAAATAATTATAATAATTATTTTGTTGGAAATTGAATATATAACTTAATATTCTTTTTGTAGTAACTCACATTAAACTCTTCTCGTATTCCTCTATATTTTGTTTTATAGATTTATCAAGCATCTGGTTTTTTAAAAATAAATTTTTATTTTCTAGAAAAAATTAAAATAATAGATATAAGGTTTTAAATAAAGTGTAATAGACTTTAGTGTTGATTTTTTAAACAATCCGAGCCATTAGAGACAAGTCGCTAACGATAAGGATTTAAGAATACGATGTGAGTTGTGTACTTTACATTATATGATATGAACTAGGATTGAACTAGGAGACAGCTGTTTAACCGTACCAATAAACTTTATTTAAAAATAAATCAAAACTAAATTGAACACGAATTGCTTTAGATTTAGATATAACGATTATAACAGCGGCTAATATATACCTCTACGATATTAAAGTTGACCCTTCATTATCACCAAAACCTAAATTAATTTACCAATTAATATAATTACTGTTTCTTTCTAACTGAGATTTGTCATGTAAGAACTAGTTGTCATGTAAGAACTAGCGTAGGTTGAATTGATACTTTCAATTCACTAATTGCTATAAAATAACTCAGGGATGTTTAAATTTAAGTTATTAATAGTTCTGGAAAATATTTTCACAATGTAATTTATTAATAGAAAAATGAATAATGTCAAATTCAAGTTTGTCATAAAGAAATATTGTTGTGTTCTTACTAAATAGTTAATTTTTTACATTTTGTTGTTACCAATTAAAAAAAAAACCAACTTAAATCGATAATTATATAAAATTTAATATTTTAAAATATCCACACTTAATTTAAAAATATTCATCCTAATTAACTACTCGTACTTTATATTTTAATTTAACTTGAAATTTTTTCAAAATGATGCAATGGCTAAAAAAATATTGTATATCAATGGCCTTACCGCCATCAGTTTTTGCCAAAATTGAATTATCTTTCATTATAAAGCCTTTTATAATTGTTGGATTATTATTGGATTCAAGATCAAAGTTTAGTATCGTAAGGTTATTAATTGGATGGATTATGGGTGGAGTATATTCTGCAATGCAAGTTATGCAGGTTTTTTTTACAATAAGTATACTTTTATTAACTAGGCAAAAAATTTATAAAGTTACCCAGGAAATTTCTATTATCTTATTATAGAGTTTAGATTAAACTATAAAACACAAGGCTCAGACATTCAACAAGACACGTAAACTTTCATATCTACAATATTTATCCAGAGAATTGAAATACAATTTATTTTAACATGGACCTTTCTTTACAATATAATTATATATTATTTAAATTTACCACAAACATAACTCAGAATAATTAATTAAATTTTTTTGGCATCATAACATGTGGCTAAAAAATAGGTATACAGAATTTAAGTTATTGTAAAAACATTTTTCACTCCCGAATTTTCGGATTTCAACATAAAAACAGTTTTGAGTGATATTCCATATTCGATAAATTGTTTTATTAAAAGAACTATATAAAAGTATGTATAATGTCAGAAATTTCAGTTCCCATTGTTTAAACGGAATAACAATATTTTTTGTTTCTAAATTTTATTACTTTCTTTAAGGTTCTTTGTGTTATTTTTGGTAATTGGAAAAATATCCACTCAATATCAATTCTACTGTCAACAATATTTTCGGTTAATATTGCCTTGTTCCAAATTTGGCGTTTTATTTATAATCAACGAAGTAAGTTTGAAATTAATTGTTTAATTTTCAAGTGTATTTTTATTTATTTGATTTTTGTTATTCGAATATTGCTGGATCAAACTTTTATTATTATTTGTTTTAAAATTAATCAATTATTTTTTAATAAAATTTGAAAATTTAAATAGTCGAAATATTTACTTCATTTCAAAACATCTTCTTACAAAGAAATTTATTTTTTATTTGATTCTACAGGATTTTCTAAACTCATTATGTACTTAGATGATTTTATTCAAGAAATGATTGAAATGAACGACTCGAAACAATTGGAAATTTACAATGATTTTCAACGTAAAGCATCAAAAACAGGACGATTTCTTTTAATTTTTGGACCTTTTTGTTTTTGGTTGGTGTTTTTTAATACCATACCATATTATTTTAATAAAGATTTTAGAGAATTAAAAGATGTAAGTTAATTAAATTCATTCAAATGACCTAAAGATTAATCAAATCTATTTTGTTTTAGCATTTTGCGAGTGAAGATCTTCCTTTCCTGCATCTGGCCTATCCATTTAAATTGTTTTTTTCGAATAATTATTGTGCTCTATTTTTTTCATTAATTGCAATAATTTCAGCTCAATTTTCTGTCATTTACTGGAAATGTTTAATGATTTATTTTTATTTTGCCGGAATGTTTCAATTTAGTTTATTAAATTTAAGAAAGGACAATTTGAAGGTACTTATAATTATTAATGTTAATGATGGGAATAATATTTCTCTAAATTTATTTATTTTTAAGAAAATGGAAAGACAGACGAATATTTTTACGGCATTTGTTTTTAAAACATTTCTTATTAAATTTAATGAATTTTCTATTAAATTACCAACAATTATATTATAAAAATACCTTTAGAATACCAAAAAATTCAATCAATGCCTTTAACTTAAGCATTACTATCTATTCTCAAATACCATTTATATGTATATAAAATTTTAATTATTGTTTCAGTCAAGTAGCAAAAAACATTCTAATTATGATTCCACAATTAATTATTTACGGAATAGCTTCAAAAAACATAAAAAAGTTACTTGGTAAGAGCGAAAATATAAATAAAGTTGGCAGCTGGTGACTTTTTTTAGTCCGGAGGCAATAAAATTTTTTCGAAAGAAAGCAATTATTAATTTTTTTATTATGGAAATATACCTAAAATTGGTCTCTGTTAGTTTAGATAAAGATTATTGTGTTAACATTTTTACACCAGAATTCACAATTTACCATTCAAAACGGAAAAACCAAAAGAGGAAATAGCTAATTTTAAATTAAAAATTTTTTTTGCAATTAATATTGCTAGTGCTACTACCCGAAAATTTTTAGAATAAAAGAATTCTAACTAAAAAAATTTCAATTAGTGCAATTTGTTATCAAAAATAATTTAACTACACTAAAAAATGTTTTTATTTAGAATATTTTAGTCACAATATTTTTTATTGCACAGACTTTCGGAAATTCATTAAAAAAAAACAAAATTTTCTGAAATTCAAAATTAATTTTAGAGCCCGTTCCCAAACTGAGATTATTTTAAATCTTAAAATATACCTTTTCTGCTCAAGAAAATTCCTTTTTTTCAGAAATTGAAATAGGCTTGACATTTAATCTGTATCATCTGCAACGTCTGCTTAAATTTTCAATTTTTTGTTTTTTTTAAAAATGAGGTGCACTAAAAAGTACACCTATAAACTGAGTTTGTTATGGGAAATTTAAAATTTCCCTTTGCAGATTTTTAAAATATAAAATATCATTTCGGAACGATTTTTACGTCAAAAAATCTTGATTTGTAAAATAATTGTAAAATAACAGCTGTAAAATCGTGTCGTTCCAAAACTAGAAATTCTAGAAACTAAAATAATTTCTCAGTTTCTAAAAAAGTTTCAGTTTGGGAACGGGCTCTTTTAAGTCGCTAAAAAAACAAAATAATCATCAAATGTTGCAATAGGCTCTCACGACAAAGCAACTTTTTTTTACGCAACAAACTGCATTTCTATTAGTAGATTATTGTATATCGCGATTTCCATAAAAAAAGTAAGCCGTTTGTAACCCGTACGTAATGCATATTTTGTTAGGAAAATTTTTTTATTTTTAGTAGATTCGGAACCAACTTAAACTATGGTTGGGCTTAATTTTCCTCTACTTTGCAAAAACACAAACATTTTTGAAATCTAGTAAAAAATAAAAAAGTTTTCCTATCAAAATATGGATAACGTACGGTGTACAAAAAAAGTACTTTTTTTATGGAAATCGCGATATGTAACTAAATTTGTTATTAATTAAGAGTTCTGTATACACAAAAATACATTGACACGACTCAATACTTATATCACGAGATCGAAGGTCGAGTGATATAAATTGACAAGTGTCAATGTATTTTTGTGTAAATACAGAACGAGTTGAATAACAAATTTTGTTTACATATCCAATATACTGTTTTAATGCGTAGGGGAGAGGTAGTTGCAAAGAGAGAATATTTTTTCTTCTCATATTTTCTCATTTTTCTCATTTTTTGTTTGTATTTGGCTGTATTGAAATATTGTGAGAGATATTATGTTTGTTTAGGTATTACGTAATATTCAATACGAAACATCTAAATGATTTCATCTAAATTTTTTCATTATTTACGCAGATGCATCTAAATGATTGCATGTGTATTGACGCATATAATACTCCATTTAGTGATCGTTATGTTGTATTTAGTGCTATAGAATTTAGATCACTAAATGGAGTATTATATGCGTCAATACTTATGCAATCATTTAGATGCATCTGCGTAAATAATGAAAAAATTTAGATGCATCAGCGAATATAATGAAAAAATTTATATGCATCAGCGTGAATAATGAAATCATTTAGATGTTTCGTATTGAATATTACGTAATACCTAAACAAACATAATATCTCTCACAATATTTCAATACAGCCAAATACAAAAAAAAAAAAAATGAGAAAAAATGAGAAGAAAAAATATTCTCTCTTTGCAACTACCTCTCCCGTACGCATTAAAACAGTATATTGGATATGTAAACAAAATTTGTTATACAACTCGTTCTGTATTTACACAAAAATACATTGACACTTGTCAATTTATATCACTCGACCTTCGGTCTCGTGATATAAGTATTGACTCGTGTCAATGTATGTTTGTGTATACAGAACTCTTAATTAATAACAAATTTAGTTACATATACAATAATCTACTATTAGAGGCTTGCCTATATTCGAATAATGAATTTAAGGTAATAAAGAATATAAGGATAATGGAAAAATATAAATTATGTGTAATAAAATATCTATGAAAGTATAAAGAATGCATCTACATATTATTGATAGAACTAAAGTATAGCATTTTGTATAGAATGAAGTAGAGGTAAATTTTTTGTATGCTATTTCGAAACTTTTGAGGAGGCATTGCCTCCTAAGCCTCCTCTGACGAGGTCCTCTGCATTGATGTATTTGAAGATTGATATATTCTATATTTTTATATATAATAAAATCTTTATATACATTCGAATTTTAGGTATTTAAATGAAATTAAAAGTTTAGTAGAATTGGATTTTTTTGTGGAAATCATGATAGCTTGCATGTACATTTGTTTTGTTGTTTATGAAATTGTAATGGTAAGAGTATTTTTTGCATTTTAAATAAACAACGCAATAATAAAAAAATATTTACTAATTATTGTTTGTTACTGTTGTAATTAAGATAGTAAATGAAAAAATCAAACTTTTACAGCATTTTGAAGTTAATAGTAACACCCTTGTTCAGATTGTTTATGCTTCAGTAGAAATTTTCCTGTTATTAATATTAAGCGCAGTTTCTGAGATCCTAACATATGAGGTAAGTAGATTTTTGTTTGATCAAAATCTAGATAAAAAAATTAAAAACTATACCAATTTGCCAGGAAAGCAGAATCAAAACTTTCAAACACTTAAAAATAAGTGGAAAAAAATATTTTTACTTAAAATTAAAATCCCCTGGATGAGATTTGAAATATTTGTTTTCTAAATTTTAATTTTATTGTTTCTGTATTTTTATTCAGCATAAAACAGATTCAAGCTTATTTTCGTTTTTCGTTTAGTTTAAGATAATTAAAATTTACCTAAATTTTCAGAGTAATCATTATACCACAGCTTTATACATGAGTAACTGGGAAGATCAACCTTTACAAGTTAAAAAGTATATCTTAATGATAATGCAGTTAACTTGTCGTCCATTTAGAATGAGAGCATATTTTATTGACATTGGAATGTCAAATTATCTTACGGTAAGTTTTATTTCTAATATAAATTTTTCATTGGTATATCTTAATATAAGCTTTAGGTTATTTCGTAAGAATCAAAATTATGTTCATTATAATATGTATTCAAATATTATATCTAAATAGTTGGATATTAATTTCGTCTAATTATTTTTTATTATTTTCTTTTATTTTTTTTTAGGTAATAAAAACATCTGTAAGTTTTGTGACAATGTTAAAAAATACTTGAAGTACTATATACGATATTAAGAAATGGAAATGTAATTAATGATAATATTATTGTAAGAATAAAATATATTTTAAATTTAGTGTTACTAAAATTCATTTCATCTATTTACAATAAGAATATTATGTTAATAAAAAAAAAATAATAAAAAGAACAATAAATCTAAAAATTAGATAAATGCAATGTAATGTTTTTTTTTAAATAAAGGATAAGATTAGATTTATAACATTCAAAAGTAAAACAGTTTTGGAATATAAAATACTTTTTTAATTCTAAAATTCTTTTAAAATCAATTTTTTTCCGTATTGTAATTTTTCTAGGTGTGGGCAGACGTTTGAAAAAATCAATTCTTCATTCTTTTTAATTTGGTATATGGTGCTAGTAAATAATATATACGATTTCCCTCCCTTTCCAAAAAATCATAATTGCTTATATTGCTTTTAATAATTTTTAAAGTATTAAAATTTAGTTTTGATATTCCTTCAATATATATGTATATAAGACAAGCAAT